>CM064509.1:70779090-71121493 GCA_032716605.1 Paralithodes platypus
TATCCCAGATTTCAGAAAAGCCGATTATGGTGGGCTACGTAGAGCCTTAAGCGCTGGAATTATTGTTAAACAATTAAGTCAGGATAAGCCAGGGTTAAGCTTGACAGCCTACATATGAACAGTTTATTTCTTCACTTCACAATGCGCAAAATAAATATATCCCCAAAAGAAGATTTAGATCGATACAGAACCAACCAAAATGGATGAATAATAAAACTAATATATCTTATAGGAAAAAGGAAAGGAATATATAGCAAAATTAAGGAAGCCGAAAATCACCTACTTATTTACTATCAGACTCTATCAAGACAGGTCAAAAAGGAAATTAGGACAGCAAAAAGAAATTATGAAATAAGGATAGCCAACGACTCAAAAAATAACCCTAACGCTTTTTACCAACTATATAAATCTAAAGTTAGAAATGTAATAGGCCCCCTTAAAACTTCGATAGGAGAAATGACAGAAAATTATTTAGAAATGTGCAGTACATTAAATAGTCCGTTTCTATCCGTTTTCACTAATGAAAATTTGGCACAGATTCCAGAAGTCAGTAAGGTATATAGTGATAGTATAGAAAATAGGTTAAGTACGGTTACTATAAGTAGAAATGATGTGCTTAAGGAAATTGACAGACTGAAGCCTCAGAAATCACCTGGTCCTGATGAGGTATATGCTAGAGTATTAAAAGAATGCAGAGATGAGTTACGTTACCCATTAACATTTCTTTTTAACAAGTCGTTAGAAACAGGTATAGTTCCAGAAGCTTGGAAGCTTGCAAATGTAGTTCCGATCTTCAAAAAAGGTGATAAATCCATAGCATCAAATTATCGTCCCAGTAGTCTCACTTCAATCATAGGAAAGCTACTAGAGTCAATTATTGCTAGGAAAATGAGAAACCACTTAGAAACATTTAACTTAATCAATTCTTCTCAGCATGGATTCACTCAGGCACGTTCTTGCCTTACTAATTTGCTTAGCTTTTTCTCAGAGGTATATGAAGCAGTAGATAATGACAAATCATATGATATTATATATTTAGATTTCAGTAAAGCTTTCGACAGAGTCCCTCATGAGAGATTAATGAGAAAGGTTGAGGCGCATGGAATAGGTGGGGCGTTGTTAGGATGGATTAGGTCATGGCTAATTGGTAGGAAGCAGAGAGTCAGCATAAATAGTACTAAGTCAGAGTGGGGATCAGTCAAGAGTGGTGTCCCCCAGGGATCTGTATTGGGTCCTCTGTTATTTATCATATTACATAAATGACCTTGATTTAGGTATAACTAGTAGGATAAGTAAATTCGCAGACGATACCAAAATAGGGAGACCAATAGATTCAGATAGTGACATAGAGTGCCTCCAAAGGGATCTAGATACCTTACACGAATGGTCAGTAAAGTGGCAGATGAATTTTAACATTGACAAATGCAAGGTATTAAAGATAGGGAAGACGAATACTAATGCAAAATATAAACTAGCTAATGCTGAATTAGAAAACTCAGACTACGAGAAAGATTTGGGTGTGTTTGTTAGCAACGATTTGAAACCTAGAAAACAGTGTATAAGCGTACGTAACAAGGCAACAGGATTCTGGGGTTCATCTCAAGGAGTGTGAGTAACAGAACTGCCGATGTTATCTTGAAACTTTACTTGTCCATTAGTGAGGACCTCATATGGATTATGCTGTCCAATTTTGGTGTCCTTATTACAGAATGGTTATAGATTCCTTGGAGAGAGTACAGCGAAGCCTGACAAAAATGATTCATAATATTAGAAATCTACCATATGAAGACCGGTTGAACAAATTAGGCTTACATTCGTTAGAAAGACGCAGAGTTAGAGGGGATATGATAGAAGTGTTCAAGTGGTTCAGTGGGGTAAATAAAGGAGACATGAAAAATGTACTGAAACTCAGTGATAGCGAAAGAACTCGAACAAATGGTTATAAATTAGATAAATTTCGTTTCAGAAAAGATATAGGCAAATATTGGTTTGGTAACAGAGTTGTAGATGGGTGGAATAGGCTACCAAGTGATATAGTGGGATCAAGAACGATAGGGAGCTTTATGATAAAATTAGATAGGCATATGGACGAGATGGGTTGGGTGTGAGGGGGATCTACCAGGTGTGGGCCAATCGGCGCTCAGCAGACCCCGTTATCTTGTGTTAATCTCTGACCGTTTTGGTGGGGTCAGTACTCAAGGTATTAGTGAGTTGGGCCTATAATTGGGCCTTGTAATTGGGGTTGGGTGTGACAGGGATCTGCCTTGTATGGGCCGATCGGCTTTTTGCAGACTCCCATTTTCTTATGTTCTTATGTTAATATGACGTCATTCACTATGTTAAAAGTATTCATAAATACTCCTAACCCCTTGGCTACCAGATAACTAAAGTATAAATAAAACTGCCAAGCATATTGTTACGACCGGGGCTACGAATAAAACAAGGGCACTTAAAGATTGGACTAGTAATAGGGCACTATGCAACAACGGTACGCTAGATCCAAACCCTCGAACTTATATGCCGGTGAACAAAAACACCTATACCCTCCAGAGTTAATCTGCGATAATGGGGTATCCTTAACTGGGCATAAATGTACTCTACTTCAGGCTAACCCACACTGGTATAGCCTGATAACACACAAGATGCAAGTTACGTTAAAATGCATAAAAAGGAATCAATGGAAAGATCAATTAAATCACTGCAAGATTTAATACAATAAAAAGATGCTTCAATATAGTTACTCTAAACAACAATAAACTCTTCACTCCTATCTGAAAAAAAGTGAAGTATAGTCCTACAGCATAGACCTGGAAACTTCTGAAGAAAGTCTGATGCTCATAAAATGCTCGTATCTTAAACTATATAAAGGCAGGAGGCAGGACACCACACGTGTAAACTGAATACACTAAAAGATAGGACATATAATGTTAACTGACACGAGAATACTTTAAATGTGCAACGGTAGCAATGCTCGACACTAAAAGAAGTACTTCCTCATCAACGAAACAGTCTGCTATGGTTGTGCAACTCAACAACAACCTAGACTAATAAATGCTGTGAATAATAATGCGTACATATCAAAGAGCTTATATTAAATACTAATAAGTGTCTACTCGATTAATAATGTCTAGCTGGAATACTCTAGGTAAGGAACTGTGGTTGAGCAAGACAGGCTCATAGCCTAGCGATGTCCTTAAGACTGCATCCTTCAAGTTACGTTAATTGACTAGGGTGCTCTCTTGATAGATCCAGATCACAAGTATCTGGTTCTATCCTGGCGACCCTCTAAAGACGAGCAAAGAGGCAGCAAAGTGTGGAACTGGAACAGGCCAAAACCCTCAGTCAACACAATGTTGCACTCATAAAGGACACAAGCAAAAAGACAACACAGGCTACCACAGGACCGGTCGAAGTCGTGTAGGTATAAGCAAACCATACACGCATCGGGGACAACGACTACAGTTACCTTATCCCAGTCTAGCATTAAATAAAAGAGCAGAAACACTAAATCAATAATGGAGACACACTAAGTTCCCAACCTCTACTAACTAAGAACCCTCAAAAACCTATTCTAAGTACATGTAAATATCTCTGAGGACGGCGCATGCAATACAATGGGCCGGCTATGGAAACCGTATGCAGAACCCAAGGGGACAAGTAATTGAATAAAGGTGAGAAGCAATGGAAAAGAAGGTCAGAGAGAGAGACAGTGGTAAAGGGGGGTGATCGGGAGAGAGTATGCAAAGGGATGTTAGAAGCATGCACGCCAAGCCTGTCCTGAGGAGAACAGCTCCTGTGGACCCCCACGCAGGAGGCAAGTCACACACGAGCCCACAAAGGCGCGATGGTCGGCCAATCACGGGCCGATACATCACAAGGCAGCAGGCCCCTAGGACGCGCCAGGAACCGCCAGCCAATCAAAGGCGAGGGAAAGCCCGCGCGAGCGGGAAAACTCCTCCGAGCGAGGCAGCACATAAGCACATACATACACACGCACATATTACCACCACGCTCTCGCCTCTCTCTCTCTCTCCTTAACTCTACACAATGCATCTTATATTTGATTAATGATATAAAATACTTCCCGTTGTCACAGACGAAAACAAAGACCACCACTGGACTGTCTGTGACAATGCGAGCACAAGGAAAGAAAGAACAACATTCTCAGATAACTGTAGCCCATTTCGATGTCCCTAGCGAGCGCTAGTGGCTAACGAGAGGCGATTCTGCCCACGCTGGTAGACGTCACAATATAGAAAAAATCGACACCTATAAGGTGCGAAAGTTCTTAATATTGACAAAGAAATGGGGCGAAAGGTCTTAAAATCGACAAAATAATGGGGCAAACTTCTTAAACTATCAAAACTAATGGGGCTAAACATGAGGAAGAAGGGGGACCAGAAAAACAAACCCATATCCCCTTAAATTTGCCTGGTGGTAAAAAAGGGTTCGGTTAACAGAGCTTTAAGTGTTGAAGCATTTTTAACAATATTTAAATTTTGTTGAAGCTTACTAAATCCAAATTCTAGCTTAGGCTGACATATCTCTCTCTCTCTCTCTCTCTCTCTCTCTCTCTCTCTCTCTCTCTCTCTCTCTGCCACGGACATTAGTTCCAGGGCAGTAATTCCCTTTCCAATGTTCCCTTACCCACTCTAAACCACTGTTTGTACACTTGATCCTCAGTGTTTTGGAGGACAAGCAACCTAGAAGGGTCACTAGATCTGTTGTTGCTTGATTTCCTTTGTACTCCTTTGTACTCCTTTGTACTCTCTCTCTCTCTCTCTCTCTCTCTCTCTCTCTCTCTCTCTCTCTCTCTCTCTCCTTGTATAACCCAGAGCTAACATGGGAGGGGCGACAGGTGGATTTCGTCCATACCCAAAGAAGAATTGACGGTGTCGCTAAAATATTGACCTAGCTAACTTATGCTATTTGTGAGGGTGTGTCTTGATCCTTATGAGTTATTATAGCCATCTATATTACAAGTATTGCAGCATAGCCGTATTTATGAACAATAATTTGAGGTCAAATATATATCTGTAGATCATTGTGAGAACAGTATGTGTAGCAAAATATTAAAAACAAAATAATAGTCAAGAACTCTTATGATTTTTGAGTAGCTGAACATTTTATGACTGATGATATTCACAAACTTAAATCCAATCCTAAGAGGTTCTAAAACTGATCAAATGCTGGGGATATTTATGTAGCACAGCTGATACTCATTAATGTGCGCTACATTATTTACTAAAGGCATGGGATACTAGATAAACATGTTTTAAAGATTAATGTAACTAAGGATAATTTATGCTTCATACTATTGGAGACATAAAATTATGAGCTTCACATATTTGACCATTTCACAGGGTAAATAATAGTTTGCATATAACTTTAGAGAAAACATACCTGTAGACAATTTGCCGAGGTCCTTCACTTTGACAAAACTGCACTCTAGTGTGAATATAAACACCGTAGTTTTTTTTTTTTTTTTTTTTTTAAGCTAGCGATAAAATGACATACCCCCATCATAATGACATACCCCCATCATAATTACTCAGGTATATCAATGTTTTCATAACTAAATATGTTGTTAATTGTAAAAGCTTAGTCTTATTATGATAGAGAGACATACTAGTTTCTTATTTCTCCATGAATTATCGAAGAGTCAGCTATTAATAAGGCAAACTCTCCGCCAGGTTAATGAAAACAAATAATTAAGTATACCTGTTACACATCAATGTACAGTAGATCCTCTTGGTTAAACTATAACAGTGAAGTATGAAGCTCAAATTAATTAAGTATTTTTTAATTTGTGTAACAGGGTTGATTTGTATTTTTAAGAAAACAGTGAACAATTTCCTAGACACTTATTTTAACAGAAAACAGTATCGTATGTCGTCATTCAGCTATGAATTACCAGATCTATCTATCTATCTATATGCTCAGGCCCAATCCCCATTTTGGGGGTAGCCGACTCAAGACAGAGCAAGAACAGGTAAAACACAAAAACAACATAAAACAACGAATAAACACAGATAAAAAGCACAAACTTACACACATCCAGGTCACCCAGGAGAAGACCCAGAGACCCGCACTCCCCCGGCCCCCGACCACCCGGAGAGGTTCCGATTTCGGCAGGCAGACATGCAGCGGAGCCAAAGCCACAAGCCCTCCCACCACACTTCCAGAAATTACCAGATATTACCAGATACTATGCAGATATATTGTACAGTCAAATTTAACAGTTCATATAAAACTTTCGATGATAATTACTGTAGTGTGATATCTAGATAGAAGGATATTTACTCGACCTTTCTACATAAAGCAAATGGTGCTATAGTTCGTTCATTCTAGGTTGGGCAAAAATCGTAACCTCTAACCTCTGTAACTCAAAAAGGGCTAGAGCAAATGATCTGCCAGTTTATACACATATTCATTAGCCAAGTTTTCCTTTTTGGTAAAATATTAGCTCTATTACTCTAGTTCTTTTTTAATTATGAGAGGTTAGGGGTCTATTAGAAGCACATGAGGGCAAGGTTGTCAGTGAACTGTTGATTTTGACTAAAACAAAAATATACATGACTACTGACCCTTTAAATATACATGACTACTGACCCTTTAAATATACATGACTACTGACCCTTTAAATATACATGACTACTGACCCTTTAAATAAATATGTCAAACATACAATATTTGACCATAAGAAGCAGCATTGATACATTGAATGCATATCTCGAAACTTTTAGAGGAATCGACTAGGTGTCAAGGTTTGAAACAATGATTGAATTGGGTGGAAACAGACTACCATCCAGCGAACACCGATAGAGTCCAGTTACGGCTAATGGATTCTTTACACCTATTACAAATATAAATAAATCGATAAATTGATAAAAATGCTGTTGGAATTCAGGGGCCACTCAAGCATATCGCCGCGCCTGTACCATCCCCAAAATAGATAAATAAATAAATAAAGTAGAAATAATAATAATAAAAAGTAATATCTTCGTAATAGACATTGTAAGCCAGCGGACCTATGTACTCTTGTCCATGATAGTGAACAATGGTCTAATAAATTTTAGGTATGATAGGACGCATCGCCGTTCTGAAACATTAAATACAACTGCAGTATAGTCCATTCAATATAAACATTAAATACAACTGCAGTATAGTCCATTCAATATAAACATTAAATACAACTGCAGTATAGTCCATTCAATATAAACATTAAATACAACTGCAGTATAGTCCATTCAATATAAACATTAAATACAACTGCAGTATAGTCCATTCAATATAAACATTAAATACAACTGCAGTATAGTCCATTCAATATAAACAGGCCAGAAATCATATACCCTAACCTCTGTAACTCAAAAAGAGCTTGAACAAATGGTCTGCAAAATTCCACATCTATTCCCTGGCTGACTCTTCCCAAATGGTAGAAATATTAGCTCTAGCCATTTGTAAGCTATAGAGGTTAATTAAGAGTTACGATTTTTGGACTACCTATAATGAACAGAGTCTATTTTAGCCATTTATTTAACCTTGGCTTTACCTTCCCACCAGCAAGGGAAGGGAAACTATAGACCTACATTGTACAACCCCCAAAAGCTGGAACCACAGACCTCGAGGAAAAAACCCCACAAGAATGAAGCCAAGGTCTCGAACCCTAAAAAACGAAAGAAAAAAAAGAGTACCTGTATTAAAAAGTATTGACTCTGGTGGTCTGTCTGACACCCGTATCCTCCCCGTGTTGTTGTCAGTCTCATTACCTGCGCCTTTTTGCCCGCCAACCAAAACATTTTCCCGCCCCGGGCTATTCTTTTTTCTGTTTTTTTCTTTTTTTTTCTTTTTTTTGGGGGGGGGGCCTGAGGTGCTGTTAAGGGGTGAGATATTTCTACGCCTATTTTGTCGACACACAGACATGGTCGTTTTTTTACAAACACTTTAGGATTCTACATTTGTCATTCTTAGAGTTCTGTATTTCGAACGTTTAATGTTCATGTTTAAAATAAGTAGATTATTAATTACACTTTATTAACCCTTTTCATACTAAACAAAAATAGAAAGTAGTTGCCTTGAACCGACTCACGATCCTCATGAATTTCCTTACATAACTCGGACATAGTGGAGGCCTGTGTGTGTGTGTGTGTCTGTGCTTGCGGATAGCTTGTGTGTTTGTTGGTATTAATGTTGATGGTATAGTGAAGCCGCTCTTAAGGGGGATGGGCAGGTTTATCTGGTCCCCCTTCTTTCTCTTGTTTAGCTCCATTAGTTTTGAGATGTTAAGACGTTCGCACCATTAGTTTGGCGATTTAAAAACCTTTCACACCATTTCTTTGTCAATATTAGGACTTTTCGTGTTATTTAGGTGTCAATTTTTCCTGGTGAGCGATAGCGAGCCTGTAATTTAAGAGGAATCGGCCTTCGGCCGGGATATTTTTCTATCGAAAAATGTACAAATGTACCTTGAAGGAGGGTCTTGGGGGGTGTTTTTTTAAGCTTGATGGAGGTGTAGGGAGGAAACTAAGAAAATAATAAAAAAGATAAATACATGAAGAAATAAATACCCCCCCCCCCCTTTAAGGGTGAACAAGTGAGTGATGATGGATGATGAAGGCAGGGACAGTAGACAACAACAAGCACTTCCATGAAAGCACTTATTCATCATCAGTGTGTTATAAGGTTAGAGGTTCATTATGTCTGCCTCTTGGAAGGGTTTGTAGCCACGGTACGGGAATGGCGGGTTTGGTTTACATTTGTTGAATTCTTCACGAGAAAAGGGAGTGCGAGATAGAGAAAACAAATAATGTTTTTTTTTTTTTTTTTTTTTTTTTTCTATGTGATTGAGGGAGGCAAAAGGCATAACTGCCTATAGCGAGTGCCTCCCCCATAGTTGAAAGAGTGACAGGGCCAAAATCAATATATATATATATATAATTTATATACACATACATGCATATTGTATAATTCATTAGCCCCTTTCCATGGTTTAGTCATATAATAAATGATCAGTCCATTCATTATGTGTTGGCCAATAGTCTCCACCCATAACTTATATTACTCATAAACGACTAGAGTAATCAAATGAAAGTATTTAACATTTAGGATGGGTCAACCAGGGATTAATTGTGGATATTTACAGCCCATTTGCTCCAGCCAATTTGTATTAGTTACAGAGGTCATAAGAGTTATAGGGGTCAGGATTTCTGGCATACCTATACTGAATGCACTATAGTCCAACATGAATTCGGCCACCAATGCCAGAATAAAGGATTGAAAATTCCTTTCATGAAACTAGTAAAATCCGGAAGGAATTAATATATCATAAATTCAATTTGTCTTTTTTTTTAATTTTCTTTTACTCTCTCTCTCTCTCTCTCTCTCTCTCTCTCTCTCTCTCTCTCTCTCTCTCTCTCTCTCACTATCTCTCTCTCTCTCTCTCTCTCTCTCTCTCTCTCTCTCTCTCTCTCTCTCTCTCTCTCTCAAGTGGTGCTGATCAGACCGCTGGAGGGGAAATTCTTGCGATGTACTAACACGAATCTATATCCTTTATAAGTCGATGTAATATTCTTAGACGATGATGAGGTGGCCGAGAATAGCATGTTGAGAATACCAAGAAGAGAATACCAGTGAAGGGAAATTACTCAATATTCAGGGGGGGGGAGGGGGGGGGGAGGGAGGGGGATGGGCTAATTAATTTGCTCGTTTATGTATTATTTTTATCAGTTTTCTAGTTTCCTCCCTAAACCTCCATCAAACTAAAAAAAAAAACTAGACCCTCCATTTCAAGATAAATTTGTACATTTTTCGATAGAAAAAAATTGTCCCGGTCGAAGGCCGATTTCTCCTAAAACTAAAGGCTCGCTATCGCTCGCCAAGAACAAATCGACACCAAAATGGCACGAAAGGTCTTGATATTGACAAAGAAATGGGGTGAAAGGTCTAAAAATCGCTAAACTAATGGAACGAACGTCTTAAAATCTCAAAACTAATGGGGCTAAACATGAAGGAGAAGGGTGTCCAGAAAAACGGCCCATCATCTGCCCTTAAGTGAGAGGCGGCTATAATAAGAGTACGGTAACGAAAATTGGATGTGGCAATATCCTGTACCCCCCAACACGCGAGATTGTTAACCCTCTAAGGAGTGACCAAAGTGACGCGGGGGGTCAGCTGGTTATCAGGCAGGGTCACAGTGACGTCAAACCTACGTCAGACAGAGGGATCACTTTACATTTTTTTTTTTTTTTTAATTATTATTATTATTATTTTATTTTTTATTTTTTAGATATTACTACGATAATACCCAAACCGGTTATTATCTTGTTTGGGTACGGCTTACTATATTCACACAAGGTCAAGTAGAGGAATATGCAGATATACAGGCTGTCTCAAAATAGATGCAACCCATTATCATTATAATAATTTATTACTCAGACAATAAACTCCAAAAAATATTACATTTTCTAGAACCTGATATTATAACAATTAAAAAACTAAAGATTTGAGGTCTCTAGCTCAAAGGATACATCCATTAGAGCACATGTTCCAAATGACTACCGTTGCCCTGCAGACACACTTGAAAAGGACGGCACCGGTACTAGGTGGGTTAAGAAAGCCATCTCGTAATCAAGAGGTACATAATTACGTCCAATAACTATATATATATATATATATAGTTATTGGACGTAATTATGTCTCCCTCACACAAAGATACCCTGTTTTTTGTTTTTGTTTTTTGTTTTCATTATTATTATTATGTTTTGTTGTTATTAACACGATGCGAATTTATTAAGCTGAGAAAAGGAAAGTGTTAGTGAAAGGGTTAATGTTTGTGTTGTTTTCTATTACGGTAATTTGAGTACATGTTGGTAGGAGTATGTGCTGTTTGTGTTTGTGGGTAAGTGTTGATTAAGTCAATAAGAGCGTCGTGTAAGGAGAGCTCTGTATAATATTAGTCTGTGGTGGTACTCTTTGTAATATACACATATATACATACCCACACATACACACACACATACACTCATGTATACACACGCACACACAGACACACACACACACAAACAGTCACTCACTCACTCACTCTCACTCTCTCTCTCTGTCTCTGTATGTATGTATGTGCGTGCACGTATGTCTTTGGTCTAGTTCATGGTCTTGCACGTGTCTCTGTGATATATCCTTTGTGCATACTGAAATTACAAATACATTTTCACTCACTCTTTATCCTCAGGGTAGTTCTCGTAGGAATAAGGAGATGGTCCTTAAGGGGAGATGGGTCGTTTTTCTATACCCGCTTCTCCCTCATGTTTAGCCCCATTAGTTTTGTGATTTTAAGGCGTTTTCCCCATTAGCTTGGTGATTTTAGCCCAGTATATGTTACATAGGTTAGGGGTCACGATATCTGACTAACCTATAATGAATGGACTATGGGGTATTTCCCTGACATGAACCACAAAGTCTCTGAGATATTAACTATTCCTAGTAACTCCCTGCATCCCTCTCAATAGCACATTATTAGCCTGGGATATATCGGTCACAGAGACCAACTGTGTGTGGTGGCTCTCAGATCATAAATATTGGGGGCCTCAGACCCAACCCTATATTAGCTCTCGTATCGGCTATTTGCATCCTCCGGAGAGAAGATGTATTGGATGTGATGGGAAATTAAAGATAATCCGGGTTCGAAGCCCGGCCTAGTATTTGAGTGTGGGTGAGCTTGTGAATGGCATTATAGCGTGACCACGAGTCAGAGCGAGTTGTAGTGGATAGAACGTGTTCAAAATTACACTATCACTTACAGCTACTCAGTGGTCTAGTCGGTTTGTTGTTGGACTGCTCCGCTACAGGCCCGGGTTCGAAACTCGGTCTGGTCATCCGTAACATTTTTAATTCATTAGGAATATATTTGTGTACTAGCGAGGCCATCCACGGAGAGTGCCCCATATTGCCACTGGCACCATTTTCTATTTCTATCAACCTTGCTGCATCGAAACTACAAAATAAAGCGTGTATAAAGCCTATTATAATGACGATCCATACCAATTTTTAGGATTTGGGTCACCCCTCCCCCCACAAAGGGTCGATCCCATAAACACACTTTTCGTTTGGTGTATTACAGAAACAGTAAAGTTTAGCTGTGAAACTCAAAATATACAATAGTCTTATGTTGAAGCCTGATGTCTTACAAATGTCATATATTAGATACAAAACTTTCCCTAAATAGAATGTTTACAGATAGCAACTCAACTCCTTACTTTATCTCTTTCATAACTGTCTATATTTAATTATATTTAATGTTACCCTCGACTAAGGATTAATGCAAACTATGTTCCTCCTTTCTTATGAATAGGCTCTCACATATGCCTCTCTCTCTCTCTCTCTCTCTCTCTCTCTCTCTCTCTCTCTCTCTCTCTCTCTCTCTCTCTCTCTCTCTTTCATGTATTAGTTGGTGTTATGACCTCTCTACTATAAGTATAATTAAGTCTTGACTATCTCGTTTGGATTGTAAGGTGTGTATGGTCAGCGTACGTACCTATGTAAATACTGCTCGTTCTCTCTCTCTCTCTCTCTCTCTCTCTCTCTCTCTCTCTCTCTCTCTCTCTCTCAGTACAGTTTACCCAAAACCCCTACACAACTAGCCTAGCATAGGGTCAAGTGCAGATTTGACCCATCACTAAATTTGGCAGGCATATTCTTTATCCGCATGTCTCGAGAATATAAACTTTACAATAGAGAGGGGAAATAATACTGGCATAGTCTATAGAGGGGAAATAATACTGGCATAGTCTATAGCGGGGAAATAATAGTGGCATAGTCTATAGAGGGGAAATAATAGTGGCATAGTAGTGGAATAATACTGGCATAGTCTATAGCGGGGAAATAATAGTGGCATAGTCTATAGAGGGGAAATAATACTGGCATAGTCTATAGAGGGGAAATAATACTGGCATAGTCTATAGCGGGGAAATAATAGTGGCATAGTCTATAGAGGGGAAATAATACTGGCATAGTCTATAGAGGGGAAATAATACTGGCATAGTCTATAGCGGGGAAATAATACTGGCATAGTCTATAGAGGGGAAATAATACTGGCATAGTCTATAGCGGGGAAATAATACTGGCATAGTCTATAGCGGGGAAATAATACTGGCATAGTCTATAGCGGGGAAATAATACTGGCATAGTCTATAGCGGGGAAATAATACTGGCATAGTCTATAGAGGGGAAATAATACTGGCATAGTCTATAGAGAGGGGAAATAATACTGGCATAGTCTATAGCGGGGAAATAATACTGGCATAGTCTATAGAGGGGAAATAATACTGGCATAGTCTATAGAGAGGGGAAATAATACTGGCATAGTCTATAGAGGGGAAATAATACTGGCATAGTCTATAGAGGGGAAATAATACTGGCATAGTCTATAGCGGGGAAATAATACTGGCATAGTCTATAGCGGGGAAATAATACTGGCATAGTCTATAGCGGGGAAATAATACTGGCATAGTCTATAGCGGGGAAATAATACTGGCATAGTAGTGGAATAATACTGGCATAGTCTATAGCGGGGAAATAATACTGGCATAGTCTATAGAGGGGAAATAATACTGGCATAGTCTATAGCGGGGAAATAATAGTGGCATAGTCTATAGAGGGGAAATATACTGCATAGTCTATAGAGGGGAAATAATACTGGCATAGTCTATAGCGGGAAATAGTGGCATAGTCAATAGAGGGGAAATAATACTGGCATAGTCTATAGCGGGGAAATAATAGTGGCAGTCTATAGAGGGAAATAATACTGGCATAGTAGTGGAATAATAGTGGCATAGTAGTGGAATAATAGTGGCATAGTCTATAGAGGGAATAATACTGGCATAGTCTATAGCGGGGAAATAATACTGGCATAGTCTATAGAGGGGAAATAATACTGGCATAGTCTATAGAGAGGGGAAATAATACTGGCATAGTCTATAGAGGGGAAATAATACTGGCATAGTCTATAGAGGGGAAATAATACTGGCATAGTCTATAGAGAGGGGAAATAATACTGGCATAGTCTATAGCCGGTTTTATTTCAGTTGACGGTAAATTGAATCCCTTAGTAACTGATTTATCGATAATTAATATACAACTAAGATCCTGCCATGTCTCTGCATCATATCCTTGGCAAGTCATATTTAGGTATAAGCTGTTCATAATAGCCAGGTAAACAAGATGAGATATAGCAATTTACCGTCAGCTGGACAAAACAGACTATAGTTAGTTTAATGTTAGTCTTCTATTCTACAGGCCCGTGTTAGACTAAATTTGGTCAAAGTTAATTATCTTGGTTGCTTTATAATGATCATTAAATACAAATATATCTGCTACTACTACTGCTACTAGTAGTAGTAGTACTACTATCTATCTATCTATCTATCTATTTACTCAGGCCCAATCCCCATTTTTTTTTTTTTTTTTTTTGGGGGGGGGGGGGGGGGGTAGTACTACTACTATTTGTAATAATAATAATAATAATAATAATAATAATAATAATAATGTATAACGGCCAAGCAAAGTAAACAAATTCGTCTGTGTGGCTAATTTTAGAGATATTAACAAGGTATCTCTCTGTCGTGCCCCTCGCCCCCTGAGAATTATACCCCCCTTGGGAACCCTACGTCATCTATACCCATAAACATTCAGGGGGGGGGGGGAGGCAAGGAGGAGGAAGAAGAGGGGATAAAGACATTTAGTAAAAGTTGGAATGATGGCGAGACGGGAGAAGAACGAAGGGGATACAACAAGCGAGAGAGAGAGGTTGGGGGGGGGGGAGGAGAGAGAGGAGATACATTAAGAGATGGAATAATGGAAAGAAGGAAGAGACGAGAAAAGAAGGAAGTGATAAAGTAAAAGGAATATTAAAAGGAGGGAGAAGAGTTTAAAACGGGGGAGGAGGGGAAGAAAGCGAGGAAGACTAAAAAGGAAGCGATAAAAAGAAAGGTTAAGGAAAACAATACAAAATAAGGGAGGAGGAGGAGGAGGTTGAAGAAGATGGGGAAGTAGGATAGAGAGTAGGCTAAAATGAAAAAGGAGGGAGGAGGAGGCTAAAGAAGGAAGGTAAGTAAGATAGAGAGTAGGCTAACATGAAACTGAGGAGAAGGAGGAAGACAAGGTGTGGACGTAGGATAAAGAGAAAGTATGAATAGGTAGTCAGGTTGATAATATACTTAACGTATAATAGGTAGTCAGGTTGATAATATACTTAACGTATAATAGGTAGTCAGGTTGATAATATACTTAACGTATAATAGGTAGTCAGGTTGATAATATACTTAACGTATAATAGGTAGTCAGGTTGATATATACTTAAGGAATAGGTAGTCAGGTGATAATATACTTACGTATAATAGATAATATACTAACGTTAATAGGTAGTCAGGTTGATAATACTTAACGTATAATAGGTACAGGTTGATATATACTTAACGTATAATAGTAGTCAGGTTGATAATATACTTAACGTATAATAGGTAGTCAGGTTGATAATATACTTAACGTATAATAGGTAGTCAGGTTGATAATATACTTAACGTATAATAGGTAGTCAGGTTGATAATATACTTAACGTATAATTTCTTACGTCTCGAGTTCTGATATCATTTGTGATCATCACTTAATCATTGAAATTGCTTATAATTGCTTATAATTGTACATTGTAGAAGAAATATTATTAAATAAAGAAGATATATTATACCGATACACACAGTGCAAGATGAGCTATATAGACGGATGAGAAGCCTTCTCACACCCCAAGCAGGGTTACCAAATCAAGTCTGCTCGATAGTAAACAAAAATGACGAAAATCGCTAGAATGTTGGCACAATCTCTATAATATCGCTCAAAACTGGCCAAAATCTCCACAATATCGATAGAATTTATGTCGCTAGATGTAAGAAATTGCCTCTAGATCGAAGTAAATACCTCTGGATCCAGCGGGAAAGTAGCTAAATTGGTAACACTGACCCCAAGCCTGTCCACCTAGCGATAAATTGAAACCTGATGTAATTTAACCTTGTTCATGTCCTTTCTGGAGTAAGTATAATAGCCTGTCTGTTTTTTATTCGGCCATGGTGTAGGATGAATAGGCCTGGTATCAAATGTGGTTGTCCCGGGTTCGAATCACACCAGAGCAATATATGGATGTACAGTCGTAAGCATTTAAAAAGTTACATCTATTTAGGTATTGGAATCTGTAAGTCAAGTTCTGAAGCATGTGAAATATTAAAGCATCGTATCGTCTCGTTTTAGATCAATACGGTTATATATATATATATTTACATATATATATATATATATATATATATATATATATGTTTTTGTTTTATATAAACAAAATAGAAAGAAGAGGTATTGTGGAGGAAAGCAAAGTAGGAAATATGAATATCAAATAACTACGTACTTGTTATTGCACACGACTGAATGTGTGTGTGAATATAAGCATGTAAAATATGTAGGCTATGTATATATAAAGAGGAGGAATGGAATTGAAGAATTAATTTTCAGGGAGCTGTCACGTATTTCCAGCGGAATCCATATCGGATCAATTAAAAAACAGAGGTGGGAGAGGGGGATTGTCAAATTAGTGATAAAGGAAAATATAAACAGTTAATAGTGGTGCCTAAGAGAGAGACATAATGGAGGATATATTAATGTGTTGTGTATGTGTCTGTGAATGTATGCCTGTGTATATGAGTCTGTGAATAACTGTGTGTGTGTTTTTTTTTTTTTTTTTTTTTTGTGTGCGTGTGTGAATGTCTGTATGCCACAGTATGTATTTGTGCGACAGAGTGAGAAAATTACAAAGGAGCGATAGTATTTCACAGACACCTTAACTGAAAAAACTCATGGAATTCCACTGCACAAAATACTTAATAAAATACGTGGGAGATCATATCTTGCTGGTCTTGACCAATCTACTGAAACATTGTATAACGTTACTCAAAATACATATATATATATAAATGAGTCGTGATACTGAAAGGCTTAAGTAATCAAATGTAAATAAAAAACTTATGAAAAACATGAAAGGCAAAATATAAGGATAACAAATATAATGGTGTATTAAACGTGGCTCCAATGTCACGGTTATCAAGAAGAAATTAGAAGAAATGCGTAAAAGTGGGAGTTATAGATGGAGAACTATGTGTGTGTTATGTGAGGCAAGCACAGTGGTGGGTCCTATGTGTGTGTTATGTGAGGCAAGCACAGTGGTGGGTCCTATGTGTGTGTTTTGTGAGGCAAGCACAGTGGTGGGTCCTATGTGTGTGTTATGTGAGGCAAGCACAGTGGTGGGTCCTATGTGTGTGTTATGTGAGGCAAGCACAGTGGTGGGTCCTATGTGTGTGTTATGTGAGGCAAGCACAGTGGTGGGTCCTATGTGTGTGTTATGTGAGGCGAGCACAGTGGTGGGTCCTATGTGTGTGTTATGTGAGGCAAGCACAGTGGTGGGTCCTATGTGTGTGTTATGTGAGGCAAGCACAGTGGTGGGTCCTATGTGTGTGTTATGTGAGGCAAGCACAGTGGTGGGTCCTATGTGTGTGTTATGTGAGGCAAGCACAGTGGTGGGTCCTATGTGTGTGTTATGTGAGGCAAGCACAGTGGTGGGTCCTATGTGTGTGTTATGTGAGGCAAGCACAGTGGTGGGTCCTATGTGTGTGAGAGAGAGAGAGAGAGATATATCCATTAACCCTTTGAGTACCAGCGACGTGTGTTGTATTTTATTCTAGATATATTTGGACGATAGTATGCAACTTACGAAGGATCTGTGGTAGTTAAAAGGGTTGGTTGAGGTAGTGTGAAGCCTTATTATTGCTAGAGGTCCTTCCTAAGCTGAATAATATAATCTAATAGTTGCCAGAATACGATGAAAAGGACGTCCCTGGTACTGTATGGGTTAAATAATATATTACAAATACACAAAGTAGGGTCAGGCACTAAGCCTCCTCATATCATAATTGATATATAACAAACTTTATCATCGGATTAAGAGCGCATTTACGATTCAAATAGGCATTACTCAATTATGTTTATAAAGGTGTGTCTGTGTCTGTGTGTGTGTGTGTGTGTGTGTGTGTGTGTGTGTGTGTGTTATGACTGAAAACAAAAAAACGAAGAAAGAGGAAGCCAGATGATATGGCACGATCAGTGGGAAATAGCATGAGGATTGGTAAAGTGGCACAGGCAATCAGAATGGTCACTGGGGAAGCTTCAAGTGGGGTGCACGAAGTGAATCGACTCATCTTGGACCAGCTAAAGGAGAAACACCCAGAAGCAAAACCAGCAAGTGATGAGGCCAAACTAGACGGGCAATATGTTCCTCCAGACCCGGTGATATATGAGAATATAACTGGAGACCTCGTATGGAGAAAGGCGCTGAAAACACAGGGAGGAGCAGGTCCATCAGGTGTAGATGCAAAGACTTGGAGGATCTTCCTAAGTCAAAACAAGTTTGGTTCAGCCGCGGGTGACCTTTGTGAAGCAATAGCAATGCTGGCAAAGAAACTTGCATCATCACCATGCGTGAACATAGAAGCTCTGACAGCATGTCGCCTGATACCTTTAAATAAGAATCCAGGAGTTAGACCAGTAGGCGTTGGGGAAGTTCTTAGAAGGATTATAGGAAAAGCAATCATGTCCGTATTTGGAAAAGATGTACAAAGAGCAGTGGGCAACTTACAAGTATGTGCAGGACAGCAAGCCGGAGGAGAAGCAGCAATACATGCAATGGGGAAGGTGTATGAGGAGGAAGATTGTGAAGCGGTACTGCTAGTGGATGCAACAAATGCCTTTAACACCATTAATAGGGAGGCAGCTATTCACAACATCAAGATCAAATGACCAAGCATCGCAAAGTACATAGAAAATACTTATAAGGAGCCAGCTAACCTGTATATAGTTGGAAGCACGAAGAAGGAAGAAATGAAAATTCTCAAATCAAATGAAGGAACAACACAAGGAGATCCAGTGGCAATGGCAATGTACGCACTGGCACTATCTATTCTGCAGCAGAAAATAAAATATGAGGTAACCGGAGTGAAACAAGTGGCGTATGCAGATGACATCACAGGTGCAGGAAAAATAGGGGATCTCAAAGAATGGTGGCGGAGAGTACAATCGGTGGGCGAAGTCATTGGGTACCATCCGAATGCTAGTAAATCTGTACTAATAGTGAAAGAAAACAAGTATGAAGAAGCGGTGTGGACTTTTGATGGGACAGGAGTGAAGATTACAAAGGAGGGTCAACGCCATTTGGGAGCAGTAATAGGTACAGAAGAATGCAAGAGAGACTATGTGCGAAAAAAGGTAGCAGAGTGGGTAAAGGAAGTGAAAACCCTGGCAGACATTGCGAAATCTGAACCACATGCTGCATATACTGCCTTCACATATGGTGTTAAGCACAGATGGACCTTTCTTATGAGAACAGTGCCTGACATTAAACAGATGCGCCAACCGCTGGAAGAAGCAATCAGAGGAGCATTCATACCGGCTTTAACAGAGATGGAAGGCGTCACGCAAGAGCTAAGAGATCTATTAGCTCTTCCGCCAAGGTTCGGAGGTATGGGGATCATAAACCCAGCGGAGGTGGCACCTCATTAGTACCAAAATTCCCTTAAACTTACTACGTCTCTGACAGAAAAAATACGGGAGCAAAATGAAAATGATGAGGTGGACGAAGAGGAACAACGAAATGCAAAACAGGAAATTACAAAGAGCAAAGATGAGAGACAGAAACATAGCCTAGAACAAATTAAGACCAGATGTAGGGAAGAACTGAAAATGAGAGTTGAGATGGCACAAGACACGGGGGCTTCAAATTGCCTCACATCATTACCAATAAAGGAAAAAGGCTTCAGCTTAAATAAACAAGAATTCAATGATGCCGTAGCCTTGAGGTATGGGTGGCCAGTTTCGAACCTGCCGCTGAAATGTGCATGCGGTGAAATAAACAACCCAGACCACTGTATGACCTGTAAGAAAGGAGGATTCATCTGTATCCGGCATGATGAAGTACGAGACATCACTGCACAAATGCTGGACGAGTGGTGCCATGATGTCAAAATCGAACCGGACCTTCTGCCTATGGACGGACAGCGCTTGGCCCACAATACTGCAAATACTTCAAATGAAGCAAGAGTGGACGTAAGTGCTCGAGGTTTTTGGACGAGGGGACAACGGGCTTTTTTCGACATCAGAATCTTCAACCCAAGAGCACAAACATATCGTGAGCGAGGACACAAGGCGGCATACTTGAGAAACGAAAGTGAGAAAAAACGTGCTTATGAAGATTTTTTTTTTAACAGGGATCAAGGAAGCTTTACTCCTCTGGTCTTCTCATCGTCGGGAGGTATGGGACCTTCTGCAAGTGTCTTCTATGCCAGATTAGCTGAACAAATATCGGAGAAAAAGCGCCAGCATAGAAGCCAAGTCATAACTTGGATAAGATGCCGGCTCTCTTTCTCTTTTCTCAGGTCTGCACTCCTGTGTCTCAGGGGTACAAGGTCCTCCCCGCTACAGAGGACAAGAGT
The DNA here is from genome assembly GCA_032716605.1 of Paralithodes platypus. Classification (NCBI taxonomy): domain Eukaryota; kingdom Metazoa; phylum Arthropoda; class Malacostraca; order Decapoda; family Lithodidae; genus Paralithodes; species Paralithodes platypus. The sequence continues at coordinate 70,799,661 of CM064509.1, forward strand.
GAGAGACTTGGACTTTGAAATGGTCGTGGCGGAGGGACGAATTGGGGAACAACTAGGTTGATTGTAGGGAGGTACTGGTACAATAAGATAAACTACAATGTAACTAGAATAAGAGAATAAGATAGATTGTACACCACTTTGTAACTGTCACCTTAATAAAAAAAAAATACAAAAAAAGGAAAAAAAAAAAAAAATGCTTACATTACTGAAATGTTTGTGGACATGCAGTAATGCAAGTAATGGTCACTCCTCTGTAAATCTAAAAAAAAAAAAAATGTGTGTGTGTGTGTGTGTGTATGTGTGTGTGTTTACTCTGCCTGTCTCTCTATCGAAGCATTAATTCCTACTCAACATGATCACTATACCCTCTTCCCTCCATAGCCAATCTTTGAAGCACTTCCTGAGAGCCCCAGCCTCCCTCCCTCCAGACAGACAGACAGACACAATACTATGAAGGTCAAGGTCTTTAAGGGGAGATGGGCGTATATAATTGCTCGTTTATGTACCTTCTTACTTTTTTTTTTTTTTTTTTTTTTTTTTTTTTTTAGTTTCTTCCATAGACCTCCATCAAGCTTATGCAAACACCCGCCCAAGACCCTCCTTGAAGATAAATTTGTACATTTTTCGATGGAAAAATGTTCCAGCCGAAGGCTGGTTCCTCTTAAATTACAGGCTCGCTATCATTCGCCAGGAAAAAATCGACACCTAAATGACACGAAAAGTCTTAATATTGACAAAGAAATAGGACGAAAGGTCTTATAATCGCCAAATTAATGGGCCGAATGCCTTAAAATCTGAAAACTATTGGAGCTAAACAAGAGGGAGAAAGGGGACCAGAAAAAAACGCCCCATCTCCCCTTAAGGTCGCGTGATATATACAGTATATATCCCGTCTGAGAGAGGAGAAGAAAGAGCGACTTATCCCAGCCCCCGACCTCCCGACTCGTTGGGACTGTCAGGAGGGGTGACATATTTGTCGGCTCCTTGGGTCGGCTCAAGGCCCTTTAGTTGGGGAAGATGAGAGGAGGGAGAGGTAGAGAGGAGGGGAAGGGGAGGTGCGGAGGGAAAGGAGGAGAGTGGAGGAAAAGGGGGAAGTGGAGAGGAGAGGAAGGTGGGTGGAGGGAAAGGGGGTGGACAGAATGGTGGGGGTGGAGAGGAAGGGGGGGAATGGAGAGGAAGGGGGGGAATGGAGAGGAAGGGGGGAATGGAGAGGGAGGGGGAGTAGAGACGAAGGGGAGGAGTGAAGAGAGAGGGGAAGAGTGGAGAGAAAGGGGGTGGAAGGGAAGGGAAGGGGTGGAGAGGAAGGGGAGGAGTGGAGAAAGGAGGAGTTGAGAGAAAGGGGGGTGGAGGGGAAGGGACTGAAGAGAGAGGGGAGGAGTGGAAGGGAAGGGACGGAGGGAGGGGAAGGGGAGGAGTGGAGAAGAACCAGAGGAGAGGGTTAAGAGAAGAGCAGAGGGGATATGGAAAGGGGAAATGATAGGGCAGCTTATCTCAACCCGACCTCCCTCCTCTGTAGCGACCCGTTGTGACTGTCAGAGAGTTGACATATTGGACGGCTCTAGGCCCTTAGGTGGGGAAAGATGATACCAAACCAGATAGTGGGGGGAAGAGAGGATCGTGAGAGGAAAGAGGAGAGAGAGATGAAAGGAGAGAAGAGAAGAGGAGAGAGAGAGAGAGAGAGAGATGAAAGGAGAGATGAAAGGAGAGAAGAGAAGAGAAGAGAAGAGAAGAGAGAGAGAGAGAGAAGCTATAAAGGAATTATTGTATCTGAAAGACCTTATGCTCATTCCGCGGATGCATAGGCTAATACCGGAATAATCATAAAATACCGGAATAATCATACAATTTACAATTATGCAATTGCATATCTCTAAAGACTCGTTGCAAAGGTAGATGTTTGATAAGAGAGTAGAAAAGAGAATCACTAAACACATTATAAGTCATACTCTCTTTCCTTTGTAATGAATATCCTCCAGCTCCTCCCAAGATATGTAGAATCAGTAACTCCAAAGAGGGATATACCTTATCTGGGATAATGCTGTTTACTGGTTATCGGATTCTGAAGGCACTATTATTAGGAAGACAGGGAAATATAATCATTGAAATAGTATGTGTTTTAATGCATCAAAATAATTATCTACCGAATATTCAGTTAGTAAATAAGAGTTACACTTGGTCTTAATTAGTAGAGGTAGCGAGCTAACAAGTTATGGGACGCACACATCCCATCTAGTCCAGTTATATTTATTTAATTCCAAGAAATCCTAAGATAAAGTAAATCGTCTGCTGGTAGCTTGAACTTACGGAATAAGTATTAATAAGATAAGTATAAATTAGAGGAAAAAAAGGTCCAAGTTACTGAAAGGGTTAAGTGTGATAATATTGAATAGCATTATAATAATAATGTAAGAAAAGATTATCTACAATCCATACGATTATCTACAATCCATACGATTATCTACAATCCATACGATTATCTACAATCCATACGATTCATTCCAAGGACAAATTTTGTCTGGAATATATTGGAGGGACAATAATATTACATTGTTTTAAGGGAGGTTATTAGTTTGCTCCCTATACCTCCATCAATATTAGAAGAAAAAAATACCCCCAAGACCCCACTTCGAGATTAATGTGTACACTTTTCGGTAAAAAAAATCCCAGCCGAGGGCCGGTTCCTCCTATATTATAGGCTCTCCATATCGCTCTCCAGGAAAAAAAATCGACACCTAAATGGTACGAAACGTCTACAAAATGACATAAATGGGGCAAAGGGTTTTAAAATTGCCAAACGAATGGGGTGAACGTCTTATAATCTCAAACCTAATGGGGCTAAACATGAGGGCTAAGGGGGTCCAGAAAAAATCCCCTGAACTGAAAATCTCCCTCAAAAGGCCTGTAACAAAACGAGTTGCTTGAAACCGGAAATACTACGAGAGATATTCACCAACAGATATTTCCATTCATTCTCTCGCATCCTTTGTAATGTATATCTTTCACTTCCTTCAAAGATAAACAAACCGGTCACTCCTAAGAAGGATAAGGCCTGTCTGGGATATTGCTTTGTAATGTATATCTTTCACTTCCTTCAAAGATAAACAAACCGGTCACTCCTAAGAAGGATAAGGCCTGTTTGGGATATTGCTTTTTATTGGATATTGGTAGTAAATTCATTACTTCATTACTCTTACTCTTCATTACTCGTAGAGACAGATTGAGGAATGAAGAGATACGTAGGAGAGTGGGGCAGCAGGAACATTTGTCAGTCAGAGTGGACAGAAGGGTGCTGAGCTGGTATGGTCATGTTGAACGAATGGGAGATGAAAGGCTTACAAAGAGAATATGTGAGTCAGGTACAAGGGGAGATAGAAGGGCAGGAGGACCCCCATTGAGATGGAGAGACTGTGTAAGAAAGGCTTTGGATGATAGAGGAATGACTATAGATCAGGCAGGGGAAGTGGTGGTGGACAGGAGTGAATGGAGAATGCTTGTGAATAGTTGAGTGAACACATGGTCATTTGGAGTAAGGGGTCGGGCGCAAGTTGGACTAGATAATAGTCCATCAGGCGCCTGGCCCGGGGAGACGACGATTAATATGAAGGGTGCGCCTGGAAGTGTGGTGGGAGGGCTTGTGGCTTTGGCTCCGCTGCATGTCTGCCTGCCGAGATCGGAACCTCTCCGGGTGGTCGGGGGCCGGGGGAGTGCTGGAGCGACCTTGGTGACCCTGGTCTCTGGGTCTTCTCCTGGGTGACCTGGATGTGTGTGAGTTTGTGCTTTTTATCTGTTTATTTGTTTTATGTTGTTTTTGTGTTTTCCCTGTTCTTGCTCTGTCTTGAGTCGGCTACCCCCAAAATGGGGATTGGGCCTGAGCATATAGATAGATAGATAGGTAGTAAATTTCCACACCTATTCCCTGACAGACCGTTCCCAAATGGTAGAAATATTAGCTTGATTACTGTAGTCGTTTGTGAATCATAGAGGTTAATGTTCAAGAGCTTTGGAGTACCGGTACTTATTTGGAACGTAAGAAAACGGGGGTGAGCAGAGAGCTGATTGACCCACACACGGCAGATCCCATTCACACCCAACCCATCACGTCATAGCCTCCTTTACGCGTAGTAAATGTCAGAAGAATGACTAGACAAGTATTTTATCCAATTACCCGGAATGAAGAATGACACTGACTTGACAATGGAGAGATAATATCTTGGTTACGTGTTTTAGAGAGAGAGAGAGAGAGAGACCATATTTTATGAGGAAAATATAGACACTAATTATAGTAGGTTAAATTTCAGCTGACGGTACATTGAATCCTTTAACAACTGTTCTCTAAATACTTATGGAAAAATATGAAACTACTATCTTTCTTCGTCATATTATTAATATAACGACATGTTTTCATAATCAAAAACATATTTCGCTACAAAACCTTGATGACAGCTAAGTAATCAAGATGGATACATGGCAATTTACCGCCAGCTGGGTAGAGCACATACCTTGGCCTACGCTGACTGGTTCTACCTACCTGGCCACCAAAGTTTGTGTAAATCGGTTCATAACTTAGTGAGATATCTGGTTTACAGACAAAAGGAGGCGAAAACATAAACTCCGTCCAACTTCGTTGGCAGAGGTAGTGAACAAGGAAATGTCGAAAAATACTAATGTCAACATACCGAAAGGAAAACAAACAAATACGCAATTAAGATTTGGAAAGCGATACGCGAAGAGAAACCCACGAGAGAGAGAGAAAAACAAAAAAGCAGGACAAGTTGAGGACAAGGGTGGCTCTATTACAGCCAACTATTAATGTCACTACAAGTGGTTTGTTATTGTTCATTTAGTGATAGTGTTGTTGTTACTGTTGTTGTTGTTATTGCTTGGTGACCGCCAGTGTAGCGTTTCAAAGGCCCCAGCGGCAGGCAACCTTTCTCTTACCGGGTCTTGAGGGGTATTATGCTCGTACAGTACTTCCTTATTACGTCTGTCTCTCTCCTTCATGTGTCATTCATCAGTTCCTTCCTCCTTCCTATTTGTATGTCCTTCTACTTTAATCTAATATCCTTCATGCTACTCATTTATCATTCTCATCAATCATCCTTCCGTTGCAGAACTTCCTTATTACTTCTGTCTCTCTCCTTCGTATGCCATTCATCAGTACCTTTCTACTTCATTGACTATCCTACTTTAATTTAATATCCTTCATGCTTCTTCTTTCTCTTATTCATCCTTCCGTTGTGCTTCCTTCTTCCTTCTGACTCTCTCCTTCATCTGTCATTTATCAGTTCCTACCTCCTCCCTAATACTTCCTTCTTCATTTGCTGTCCTCCCACTTAACATATTATCCTTCACGCTTCTTATTTATCATATCCGTTATCCTTCCTTCATCATTCTTTCTTGGTTAGTATTTCTCCTTGATATGGCACTCGTAAATGTCTGCCTCCTTATTAACCCTCTCCGACATATGACGCGATTTTGAGCCTATTGGGGATACTTTAAAACCTTTGTTACCATCAGGGGTATTTAGAAACCTTTAGTTTGGTTACTTCAACCTCTGCAGTTGTCTTTGAGTTAGCTGTGGGCAGAAAACTAACTTTGGAGAGGTAATTATAAGAGTGAGAGAACTCTATTTCTTATTGCTAATCTGGCAACCTCTGCGTCATAAAAGCGTGAAAGGGTTAAATATTCATTCTCCTTTGCCATTCTTCGCTGTCATTCTTCTTCCTTTATATTCTTCCTTCCTTCTTGGTTAGCTTTTCTCCTTGATAATTATGTCACTCGTAAATTCCTGCCTCCCTTTTTTGTAATTATTCATTCTCCTTTGCCTTTCTACTGTCTTTCTTCTTCCTGATTGTTCTTCCTTTCTTCTTCCTTCTCGTTCTGTTATACTTCTATATATGTCGCTTGTTATGCATACTTCTACACTTCTTCCCTGTCCTTCCTTCCTTCCTTCCTCCTTTCTCATTATTCATTCTCCTTATTCTTTCTGTTCTGCCTTTCTCCTTTCTAAATGTTCTTCCTTCCTTCATCCTTCTTGTCTTATTTTGACTCCTAATGATACCGTGTGTGCTGCATCCTTCCACTCCACAACCATCAAAGGAGTCCACCAGAATGAAAGGCCAGGCTTGCCATTACCATGTTTATCGCCATATGTTTCTACCTATGAAATTTCAGTTATTAACAACGTATATTAACCTTTAATTGTCTTGGTGATGTAATGGTTAGATTATGTAAATTCTCTATGTTGTATCCTGGGTTCGACTTCCGGGAGGATAACTTTTTTCAGGTTGGCAATTTTAATACCTTTCGTTCCATTTATGTCAATTTTAAGACTTTTTGGTGCCATTTAGGTGTGTAGCTTAGGAGGCACCGGCTTTCGGCAGGGACAATTTTCAACCGAAAAATTTACACATTTATCTTGAAGGGGGTATATTATTAAAACTTGATGGAGGTCTAGGGAGCACACTCAAAACCTCCCCTTACGAATAGGAAAAGGGTGGGACCTTTATTTATTTTTATTTTTATTTATTTTTTACTTTTTACATGTCACTGAGAGCCCACAAAGGGCTGCCCAGAATCCAATGTAATTCTCTTCTTACGTAAGGTATACAAACATTTCCTTATACAACAAACAAATAGAAGAAAAACTCTTCCCTTAAACTAGTGTCACATGAGCGCATTTTCCGGCAATTTTCGACGAGCAAGGTTTTTTCTCGTACTTTTTTGAGGCTCTTTCACATTGGAACCGGAAACTAGATAGAAAGTGGATTATGTTTGGTAGGTTAATTCTGATGGAACGTATATTTTCAAGCTGCCAGACAACAATTCCTCGTAAAAATTGACGTAAAATCTTTCGTGGGACACCGCCTTTACGTAAGTGCAACACACCAGGTCCGTAGACGAAAACTTTCATCCCACCCCTGTTAGTTTTTCGTTTTCTAATCTCTCGCTCTCTCTCTCTCTCTCTCTCTCTCTCTCTCTCTCTCTCTCTCTCTCTCTCTCTCTCTCTCTCTCTCTCTCTCTCTCTCTCTCTCTCTCTCTCTCTCTCATGTGCTTTGTCTTTTTTGTTATCGTTTGTAATGTTTTGTTTGTGTTATGTGTGTTGATAGGGTGAAGATTGGTGTGTCATCGCCTGTGCTAGATTCCTGAGGTGTACACTCCAAGACATATTGGGGTCTTAAAGGGAGGTTATTTTGTGTATATCGTGGTCTGTAGGGATATTATTATTATTTTTCTTGTATCAACCGAAAAATTTACAAATTTATCTCGAAAGGGGGCCTTGGAGGTAATTTTTAAGCTTGATGGAGGTCTAGAGAGGAAACTAAAAAAAATATATATATAATTTAAAACAATATATATATATATATATATATATATATATATATATATATATATATATATATATATATATATATATATAAATATAATATACTGTATATATAAAATAACATAGCCATACAAAAATTGTGCTCGGTAAGATTCCACTGCATAGTCGTTAACAGGACTCTCTGGACAAATTTAAGAGGAACTGAGGATAAATTATGATACACTGACGAACTATTTTGATAACCTGCTTGAACAACACAAAACAAATTACTTGGATTCACTAGTTAATGCTCACCATTTTGTTTACATCATTAAGGGGTGTTCAAGTAATCATGACCACGACTGTACACTCTCAGACACAAATCCTGAAACAAAATTAATCCTCAAACATCATAAACGAACCCCCGAAAAGAAAATAATAGGTATAATATAATTATATATATATATATATATATAATAAAATCAAAAATAAGTTCGTGATAGCTAAAGTGTACGAATAACTATTAGACTATCTACCAGGCTGATGATTTAACAACATTCGTATATCTGCAGTTAGTTACTTACCATCAGTCATAAATATAGCAGAAGCATATGATTTAGAATAATATTAACAGTATGTGATTGGCAGCAGTCACTAAGTAGCTTAAGCCAAGTTGACAATCAATAAGAATTGTTCCCTAATATCTAACTATGTATTTGGTAATGTGAGGTTCATATTGCTGTAGATTGGGTATTCTGTAGGAATCATACAAACACATATTGGAGCATTGTGATTCCAGTTTGCAATAAAACTTGAAAGCTTAATCGAAGACAGCTTGCATTTTATCAAAATTACCAGAAACTGTATGAGTTTGCTACACATTACGCTAAAGGTGTTCCAATCATTAATACAGAACATACCATCTGGCATTGTAAAGAAACTCACACTGCTATTTATTCGTCTACCAGCCGGTTTCTATCTCTTCCATTGGTGATCACGTCAGTAATTTTCCTTTATATTTATTATATTAAACACTGCATTGCCTTTTCAGCTAATAAGTTTCCGCACAAAGCCACAGAATCATAAACCGAGGCTTAAAATGGTCTGAACACGGGATTTTCCACGACTTTAAGGAATGACCTTGCTGGTTATCACGTGATTTCAAATTTTTCATAAAATAGTAGGGAAGGGGGGGGGGGGTCGGCAGGAGGAGGCAAGGGCTATGTATGAACATTACATTATGGTACGATTGCTATTCAAGGAGTGTTCCATCCAATACACACACACACACACACACACATATATATATATATATATATATATATATATATATATAGAGAGAGAGAGAGAGAGTACATATGAACCAATAAAGTAGGATAATATAGGATAAGGCACGTCTATGGGTGTAACTACATACACTTTGGTATCCCAAGTGGCAGTTACCAGCCTCTTGGTGTCTCTAGTATGTACTGAGGCTATAATATTATTCAGGTGACATCGAGGGTTAAAGATTTCTTGTCTTTGAACACAAATTAGATGACATAATCGCCGAAGTGATTAGTCGAACCCTGAAAAAAATAGTCAAAACCTGAAATAAGCCAAATATTTGTCATCAATATGAGAAATTATTCCCACCACGTCTCCCCTTCAACCCTCTCAGTATTCGAGGACACGGTTTCATTTTAATCTGGCTAATGTAAGACAATTTTATTCAGCTTACGAAGGCCCTCTATGAATCGGAGGTAAAGTCTATATCAATCAACCCTATTGACTTTCACAATTCCTTCTTAACCTGAATAAAATCGTCAACTAATAGTCAGAATACAAGGAATACAGGCGTCCTCGTATCTTGAAAGGGTTAGTATGTACTGTACACTTGTGCTTAGATTAAATGTTTTAGTACATTAAGTTGCATAGATGCAATCAAAATACCTTGCAACAGTATTCTTTGACAAGTTTAATTATTAGCTATGCACTCTTACCCTTTTCTAGAAGTAAATTCTCCTATAGTATTATACAAATATTGCACACAGCACAAGCATTATGTTCACTTAGAGTAGAAACTTAATGTTTGTACACTCGTGAATCATAATTGGTATACACCCATTTTAGTCTTTGAACCTTGACATCCTAGCTTTGAAGCATCTGGAATATGATTAAATACTACATTGTTTCGTTTGGGTTCAGTAATGAAACAAATGCGTAGCTACCATGATACACGTCGGTACCGTACATTATTTATCTAACAACACAATACAAAATACAGTATGCGTAGCGAAGTACAAGTTACATAACCTACAGAATGATTGGTCAGCTCCCTGAATTGTATAGTAGGCACGTTCCTTTCCTCGTTCAACCTTTTTTCCCTGTGACTGGTAAACACAGATCCATTATTGTACAGTCACCCACCTAGGACCTTCCGCGTCACTAGATCAAACACGGCTACCACAGGGGGGTATCATGTCCTACTAGAAGAAGAGGAAGACGAAGAAAACTAAGACGACGACAGAGGTGAAGGAGGAAAAGAATAAGAAACAGAAAACAGAAAAAGTAAAAGAAGGATAAACAGTAAAAGAAACAGTAGTAGAAGAAGAAGAAGAAAAAAAAAGAAGAAGAAGAAGAATAAGAAGATGATGATGATTCATGATAGACACCAAAATTGCACAAGGTCCTAATTTTGAGAACGAAATGGGGCGAAAAATCTTAAAATCACCAAACTAATGGCCCGAACGTCTTAAAATCTCAAAACTAATGGGGCTAAACATGGGGGAAAAGGGAAGCCAAAAAAACGGCTCATCCCCCCTTAACATGTGAGCACCCACCCTCACAAACTCGACTGGCTCCTGGGGGTACTCGAACCCCTGCCAGTCTACAGGCCGACCCGATTTTTGGCTAAATCATAATGAATTGACAATGATATTTATAAATTCAAATATTTTGTCGTTGTGGATATGGTGAGATGCGTATCTCATGGTATCACGTGACTAATTCCGGTGGTCACGCTGTAATCAGGTGGTTTATGACGTCACTGGGTATGAGCGATACTATTGGCTACCGGACAATGTTGACATATGTTGATTGGTCGGTGATGGAGGTGTGGCAGAAGGCCTTGCAGAGCCTTTTATTAGCAAAATCATGCTAACTACTTTACAATAGCCGGTTAGCCGTAATATTAAATACCAACATTGCATGTTTTCATAGGAATACTGAAGGGGTTATCATCATCGTTATTATTCTCTGTATATTTTTTAGAACAGGTGATGATAAAGAGGTATTGGCAACTTCAGCCTTATTGACGAACACAAATCTTGACATAAGTCATATCAATGATTTTTATATAGTGTAGAGTTTGTTTGCGTTCCTCTAGCGCCAACACCCTTGGGACTATGGAAATGAGACTTGGCTGGGGTACTCAGGGCGTACTAGAGGTGGCTTGTAACGAAACAAATGTGAACACATGAAAAACATTTTATCTCATGAGCTATTACTGGAGTTTAATCTCCGTAGAGTCAGTTAAAAAATAGTAAATAATCTTGTTATGCCACAGGTGACATATAAAAGACTGGAAGCAAAAACAAAAACGCGATTAATTCAACATGGCGCCTATACAAACCAAATTGGCTCTGTGGCCTCAGTGTTGTCATGATCAAGGTAGTCTTTGGATGGTATTCTTAAACATTTATTTCCCTTCGCAGCGTTGTTAATGGACGAAATAGCTTGAACAAATACGTTACCTTGAAAAATGGGAGTGCTAATCCGTGTAATCTTTGTAAACAACACTCATTCCCACAATATTCGCCCGATAATAGGCGCTGCGAAAGGAAAGACATTTTGAAGAATGCCAGCCTGTTTTATACCTTGGTCATACATCCGTCATGACTGGGACTTCTGGGCAAGGAGTACTTTAAGTGTCTGGTTATATTTGTATCTTTATTGCTACTGAATGTACTGAATATGTATTTATCGGGCATTCTGTTTGTGCCCTCATTCGTAAGCTCTTAAGAATGAATAACTGCTCACGTCATACACGAAATGTGCGTCGTGCCATATCATTCAATATTCTTAGTCGCAATCATGCTTGGTAGTTTTTCAGTCAGTATCTCAAATAATATGTTTTGTGTCTGTAGAATTGGCTGAGTAGATTTTACCTACAGACAAAAAATATGACACATCACCTTAAAGCATACTGCTCCATATAAATTTTAGCCAAAAATGTCTATACATTAATATTAATTGTTTGCAATATCATATAAGTTAATGTAATGCATACTATATGTTTGCTATACAGTTATGTGGGCAAAACATAATATTGGGTGAATATTAATAATACTAATGAAATATTGCTTCATCCTTATTGAGGGATCTGCCTTGTGTGGGCCAATAGGCTTTCTGTAGACTCCCATTTTCTTATGTTCTTATGAAGCTGGATATAATATCATACATCATATTTAGGCTAATAGCGTGTCGTAAAATATAGTATGGACTTTTGCAGGGTTAGGGATGCAGTGTTCTAATGTGTCTACGTTGCCTAAGCCGAACTCATATAAAATGTTGATAAGAGGCAACAAGTTTAACCCTTTCAGTATACCATAAAGCATTATTTTAGTTTCTTCTGGCAAATATAAGCGATTATATTTAATAGAAAGGATGAGTGGGAATATAAGGGTTCATAGATATACAGTTTATCATTGGAGTTGCTAGAGGGCCTCGATAAAGCAGGATAAGATCGTCTAGTACTAACAAGAACAGAATTAAGATCGTCTAGTACTAACAAGAACAGAATTAAGATCGTCTAGTACTAGCAAGAACAGAATTAAGATCGTCTAGTACTAGCAAGAACAGAATTAAGATCGTCTAGTACTAGCAAGAACAGAATTAAGATCGTCTAGTACTAGCAAGAACAGAATTAAGATCGTCTAGTACTAACAAGAACAGAATTAAGATCGTCTAGTACTAGCAAGAACAGAATTAAGATCGTCTAGTACTAGCAAGAACAGAATTAAGATCGTCTAGTACTAACAAGAACAGAATTAAGATCGTCTAGTACTAACAAGAACAGAATTAAGATCGTCTAGTACTAACAAGAACAGAATTAAGATCGTCTAGTACTAACAAGAACAGAATTAAGATCGTCTAGTACTAACAAGAACAGAATTAAGATCGTCTAGTACTAACAAGAACAGAATTAAGATCGTCTAGTACTAACAAGAACAGAATTAAGATCGTCTAGTACTAGCAAGAACAGAATTAAGATCGTCTAATACTAGCAAGAACAGAATTAAGATCGTCTAGTACTAACAAGAACAGAATTAAGATCGTCTAGTACTAACAAGAACAGAATTAAGATCGTCTACTAACAAGAACAGAATTAAGATCGTCTAGTACTAGCAAGAACAGAATTAAGATCGTCTAATACTAGCAAGAACAGAATTAAGATCGTCTAGTACTAAGAACAGAATTAAGATCGTCTAGTACTAACAAGAACAGAATTAAGATCGTCTAGTACTAACAAGAACAGAATTAAGATCGTCTAGTACTAACAAGAACAGAATTAAGATCGTCTAGTACTAACAAGAACAGAATTAAGATCGTCTAGTACTAACAAGAACAGAATTAAGATCGTCTAGTACTAACAAGAACAGAATTAAGATCGTCTAGTACTAACAAGAACAGAATTAAGATCGTCTAGTACTAACAAGAACAGAATTAAGATCGTCTAGTACTAACAAGAACAGAATTAAGAACCAATACATTAACATTTTGTGACTATTCTATAATACTGAGATTTTAGAGTGGTCTTTTGGTTTAAGGGGGATGGTTCATTTGTTCTGGTCCGCCTTCTTCCTCTTGTTTAACCCCATTAGTTTTCAGATTTTAAGGCGCTCGACCTATTAGTTTGGCGATTTCAAGACCTTCCGACCCATTTCTGTGTCAGGATTAAGACTTTTCGTGTAATTTAGGCGTCAATTTCTTTCCTGGTGAGCGATAGTGATCCTGTGATTTCAGAGGAATCGGCCTTCGGCCGGGACATTTTTCTATCGAAAAATGTACAAATCTGTCTTGAAGGAGGGTCTTGGGCAGGTTTTTTTTTTAAGCTTGATGTAAGTCTAGGGAGGAAACTAAAAAAATAATATTACAAAGATGCATAAATGAGTAAATAAATACGCCCATCCCCCCTTAATAAATACGCCCATCCCCCCTTAATAAATACGCCCATCCCCCTTTAAGATGCTAAACAAGTAACTAACCAACTGCCTGCCATCTAGTGTAAGACCAGTAAATCATCTTAGCTGTTTCCAATACATTAGAATGGCATAAGACAAAAGAGACTCGGACCTCAATACATAACATACATCAGGGAGTGCCGCTTCAAGGGAAGATTTCCACTTTGAAATTTTAAGACGTCGCCCGATTTCTGTCAATTTCAAGACCTTTCGTGTGATTTAGGTGTCGAATTTCTTCTGGCGAGCGATAGCAAGCCTGTAAATTAGGAGGAACCGGCCTTCGGCCAGGACATTTTTCTACCGAAAAATGGAAAAAAAGATTTATCGAAGGGGGTCTTGGGGGTATCTTTATTAAAGCTTGATGGGGGTCTAAGAAGCTAACTAAAAATATCCCCTTAAAGGCAATCCAACTGAACTGAACTGAGTATTCTATGAGACTGGGATGGCAGAGTGGTGTTTTGGTTTGGGGATACTACAAAAGCGACGAATCAACTGCATGCCATCTAGTGTAAGACCTCTTATATGTGTCCAACGATCTAGTATAGAAAGTCGGTGTGTGAAGGGGAGACTGGACGAAAACAATAAGAATACATACGAGAGAGAGAGAGAGAGAGAGAGTGTGTGTGTGTGTGTGTGTGTGTGTGTGTGTGTGTGTGTGTGTGTGTGTGTGTGAGTGAGAGAGGGGGGGGGGGAGACATTACGTAGCCAAGACAGGACAACACACCCAAGACCTCCTGCTGGGGGATTGTCGCCACAGTTTCTTGCATATCACTCACTCTCATTTTATCTCTCTCTTCCAATCTCTCTCGCTCTCGCTCTAACTCTTTAACTTTAACTCTCTCTCTCTCTCTCTCTCTCTCTCTCTCTCTCTCTCTCTCTCTCTCTCTCTCTCTCTCTCTCTCTCTCTCTCTCTCTCTCATATTTGCCTTTGTCCCATAAGCGAGGAAGACGTATGACCGATTGTTACACGCATCGTATTGTTGTTGTTGCCATTGACAGGATTAGAGGAAGTTGTTGTTTCGGAGTAATGGGAAGGTGGGCGTATCATATGTTGATATCACTCACTACAAAAATAAGCTATATAATAAGTTTGATATATCGGAAAATAAGAAATGTACAGCAATTTTGAGAAACCATAGTCTTCTGGACATATGAATCTACTTCATGTAAGTGTTTTAACTGTAGAAAAATTTCGGAAAATAATCGAAAATCTACCTAAAATAAAAACAATATATATATATATATATATATATATATATATATATATATATATATATATATATATATATATATATATATATATATATATGGCTGTGAAGATATTGTTTGTTAAAAAAAGAAAAACAGCTTTTCTAATTTCAGCCAGGTATGACTGAGGAGACTTCAAAGCTTCTAAGGGCTAAGATAATGAACGAATCCTGCGACTGAATTGCGGACGATAGTTATATATATATATATATATATATATATATATATATATATATATATATATATATATAATATATATATATATATATATATATATATATATATACTGTATATACAGTATATATTATCTATTCCTGTTCACTATATAGTATCCATGTTAATATGTAATGCATAATTTATTACGTCTCCGAGTACGGATTTATTTCTTTATCATGACTTAATCGTTAACATTTTTATATAATTGCACATTACACTTTAGTTCTAACTTCCATATAGACCGAAACTCGCAAGTGGTCATTTACTGTTGTCGTTGGCCGTGTGCATACGAAGAAAACCGTGCATTTCGGTCGCCAGTTATTTTGTATTATGTTTTGTTGCCTATGTGGTCGTCGAGTCTCCACAGGTATTTTTATGAGGGGTAATGCCTGAAAAAATGTACGAGAGAGAGAGAGAGAGAGTGTGTGTGTGTGTGTGTGTGTGTGTGTGTGTGTGTGTGTGTGTGTGTGTGTGTGTGTGTGTGTGTGTGTGTGTGTGTGTGTGTGTGTGTGTGTGTGTGTGTGTGTGTGTGTGTGTGTGTGTGTGTGTGTGTGGACAAGCGGTTGTGTGTTTATTGGTACAAATCTCTGGATATTTGTAGGTTTTCAGGTACATGAGGTTTGGGGCGACAGTTAATCGGTACATACCTCTTTAAAATACGTTGAAATGGAGTGTTTTCGGTTAGGTTAGGTAAGTTAGGTTAGGTTAGGTTAGGTTAGGTTAGTGTAATTTAGGTTTAAAAATCGAAAAATGTACTCGTAAGCATGCACCAAATTGATAAGTACCGATAAACACACAACCGCTCGGGTGTGTGTGTGTGTGTGTGTGTGTGTGTGTGTCTGTGTGAGAGAGAGAATGAGAGTGAGAGCGAGGGAAAGATAAAGAGAGAGAGAGAGAAAAAAATAAGCATTATCAAATAAAGTCTATGTGTGTAAATCTCCACCATTCACCCATCTCTGATTCTCTTTATTGAGATTAGTTTTCCCATTTTTAAGTTTATGGATAACTTGCAAGCTTAAGCAAATAGTCTGCCTTTAACCAGTAACAAATTGAAAAGACGTCATCATAATTGTAAATAATTAACATGGCCAAAACAAATGTGATCCAGGAGCGCTGATGGTGCTTTGTGACCTTTTACCCCCCCCCCCCCCCACCTACCCCACCCCCATAACAATTAAACGAGGAGCCTACACATGAGACGTTTTATTGGAAACCTACGATGTGCTAAAAATTTCCGGTAACATTTCTGCGATATTTGTACACTGGCATCGGAAATTAGACTGAAGTTAGGCGATTTATTTGTGTTATTTTTTTTTTCTTCAAGATTATATACCTCATAAGGATGAATTCATCCACTTGTCATAATGGATCAGCCACATTACCTCATAAGCTGCCAGACCAGTATTGACGATAACAGATGAGGGGAAAACGTTCGTGTGATACCGTCTTAAGGGGGGGTCACCTGCTTTTGTTTTAATTATCTTAAAATGACAGGTTCGCTATCGCTCGCCAGGAAAAAATCGACACCTAAATGGCACGAAAGGTCTTGATATTGATATAGAAACGGGTCTAAAGGTTTTAAACTCGACAAACTTATGGGGCAAACGTCTTAAAATCTAAAAACTAATGGGGCTAGACATGAATAAGAAGGGGGACCAGAAAAACGACCCATTTCCCCTGAGCCTCTAACCTTGCCTGACCTGAAATAAACTAAATTAACCTAACCTCAACCATCTATATTTAACTAACACTTATGATGAAATACTTTCTCTCTCTCTCTCTCTCTCTCTCTCTCTCTCTCTCTCTCTCTCTCTCTCTCTCTCTCTCTCTCTCTCTCTTTCCACCCTCCCACCCCCTCCTCCATTGGCGCCAGACCCAGGATGCTGCATCACTGTCCCGTAAAAAATTTCAGGGCAGGGGGCACAATAAACGAGAGAGAGAGAAAGAGAGAGAGAGAGAGAGAGAGAGAGAGAGAGAGAGAGAGAGAGAGAGAGAGAGAGAGAGAGAGAGAGAGAGAGAGAGAGAGGAGAGAGGGAGAGAGAGGAGAGAGAGGGAGAGAGGGGAGGGGGGGGGGGGGGGGGGGGGGGGGGGAGGTGGGGGGGGGGGGGGGGGGGAGGGGAGAGAGAGAACCATGCAAAGAACTACAATGAAGTTCGTATCTCAATGACCTTGCCGCCCATACCAGGCAGCTACTGTAGGTGTAAGATAGATAGATAAATAGATAGATAGATAGATAGATATATAGAGAGTGAGAGTGTGTGTGTGTGTGTGAGAGAGAGAGAGAGAGAGAGAGAGAGAGTGTGGGTGTGTGTATGAGAGAGAGAGCGTGTCTGAGAGTGCATGTGAGAGGGGAGGGGAGGGGAGGGGAGGGGCTTATTATATATGTATATTACGTACCACAAGGTAAAAACAAACAACCAAGGCCCACACCAAGCTCAGGTACACGGGGTCTTGATTACCTATTGGCATGTAACAAAGTTTATTATCGACTCGGAATTAAATGGGCAACATAATCAGGTTTATGAACTTATTTCCTATTGGTCTGATGCACACCCATTGTGTACACAGTATTGTGCTGACGGTAAAGTAATATAGGGAGATAGATAGATAGATAGATAGATAGATAGATAGATAGATAGATAGATATAATGTATTTATGTGAGTCCTTATTAGTCTTTGTGTGTGCGTATGATTGCGTATGTGTGTGTATATCTGTGAATGTAAGTGTGTGTGTGTATCTATCAGTGCATGCAACGACACTTAACACGACCAAAAGGAGCCCAGAAAACAATAGGCAATAGGACAGACCTAGAGTGCCTTTATAGAGAGAGTAACGACATAGGGGGTCTCGGGAATCAGAAACAACATGGCGCCCAGGGACTTCAACGCTCTGATAGACATAGCTTGAGAGATTGCTAACTAAACAAAATGTATAAATAGCATATGTGGTATAGAAGCTGAAAATAAATTATATAAATAAATATATAATAATATGAGGCAGAGAAGCTGAAAAATGAAGTGCAAAAATATATATAATCAAATATATTTATTTCACTCCCAACACCAAACACCTCCCAATGAAATTTAGAATAATATGAAGCGTAGAAGCTGAAAAAAGAAGTGTAAAAATATGTATAGAATAATATGAAGCGTAGAAGCTGAAAAAAGAAGTGTAAAAATATGTATAGAATAATATGAAGCGTAGAAGCTGAAAAAAGAAATGTAAAAATATGTATAGAATAATATGAAGTGTAGAAGCTGAAAAATGAAATGATAAAATTATAATATATTATGGGGTAAAGCATGAGGTAGAAACAATATGGCGGCCATAAATCAAGTTGACACTACCCTCTTATACAGGTACCCTACACAAACCAAAACAAATCAATATACTGAAAACAAAGACCGGCTTGGAGGCCAGGGGGTGTGGGAGGGGAGGGGGGAGGGGGGTCAGGTGAAGGTCAATTAATTACCTGCCTCGATCTTGGCGTCACGAATTTCCAAAACCAGGTCCGGTAAATAATCGAGTACTGTACCCAAGCTGCATACCTTGTGTTGTTGTTGCTGGCGGTGGTATTGTTGTTTCTGTTGTTGTTGGTGGTGGTGGTATTGTTGTTGCTGTTGTTGGTGGTGGTGGTGGTATTGTTGTTGTTGGTGGTGGTGGTGTTGTTGTTGGTTTTGTTGTTGTTGTGTTGTAGTTGTTCCTGAGGCATTTTGGCACAGTCAGGGTAAATAATTGTCATATTTTCCAAGTTCTCCTTTCAGTACGATGGCGACTGTTTTTTTTTTTTTTTTTTTTTTTTTTTTTTCATCTAAAAAGGGATTTCATAGATGTGTATTGGCATGGTCGTTGTCACGATATAAACCAAAAATACAATAATAATGTAGATTTCTTATGGTTATAAAGTAAGACTAATTTCCACACCTATTCCCTTGCTGACTCTTCCCAAATGATATAAATAATAACTTGTTTCCTGTAGTCGTTTTATAGATACTGAGTTTTGGCCTAAATATAAGGAATAGACTCTAGTGTTGTTCGAATTACAAGCGGTGTTGTGGAAAACCTTGCAACTGGTTTTAATTAGTCTAAATCAGCATCCTACACAATACCACACAAATAGGGGAGACTCCAGGTTTTTTTTTGTCTTTGGTCAAAATTTCAAGTTTTTGTGTTCTCTTTGTAAACTGCTTCTTTCAACATAGGAAAATAGCATAGGAAGGAACAAAAAAACATATCGCATCCATAACCCCCCGGGGCGGGGGTTCGCCCACGACCCCCGAAAAACAAAAACAAAATCTTTCAGCCACCCAAAAAAAAAAATTGTGTCTGTAGTCTAAAGGGCTTCTGTAAGCAATAGAAATTATCATATGAGGGCATAAACACCCTTATTACATCCCTAAGGGACCCCTTTGGGGTTCCCAATATCAAGGAATTTGGTCAACATTGAATTGAATTTCGTCCTGACCTCTGGCTCATATCGAATTTATAAATTAGTTTACCATAAAAGTTCATTTTCTAGTTGTAGCGCTCATGATAGAAAACGATGATTTAGGATGGCTAACCATTGTATCCCCCAAAAATGGATTCCAAGACCTGAAAATCTAAGAATTTAATTTGCCAGCAATCATTATATTGGCACTAACGAGTCTACTAACAGTTTTTGTATTTCTTAAATGCATTCCCCTTCTAACCACTACAAATAGGCCTATAAAGGAACATTTGCTCGTCGATTTATGGCTGATTTCGGAGATTTGGTCATTTTGGAAGTCAAAATCCAGCAGTATCCCAAAGATAATTGTATAATAGATTTTTGTCAGCACCTTCTATTATTCATATGGAATAGCGATGATGCACGTTTGTAGGGGATGCTTCTAGGATACGCCATGCAAAAATTGCAGGAAATTTGAAAAAAATTCTGTGAGAAGTAACTTTTACAAATATTGCAATGAAATTCTGCGCTCACGCGCGCGCGCACGTACATAGAGAGCTGATTTTGTCATCGAGTCAGTGTTACACCATTACCATATATATGGCAAAAGGCCAGCAATGAGTCTCTTATAGAAGCTGAGATAAAAATATTCCTATAGTCTCCCCTTTTAACCTTTTGCCTCTGAAAGGTCTCAAGTAAGGTATATTGAATCATCCGGCTGGTATTTTTCCCTCCCTAGACCTCCATCAAGCTTTAAATATACCCCAAAGGCCCCCGCCCCCCCATTGCGGTAAATTTTTGTATTTTTCGGTAGTTTCTCCTACATTGCAAGGTCACTATCGTTCGCCAGGAAAAAAACGGCATTATAAGTATCAATTAAGCTTTATTTTTGACATCATTATTAACACCAATAACACCCCAAATGAAAGTAATGAAAGCATGTGATTTTTCCCTAGACCTCAATCAAGCTTTAAAAAACACCCCCAAAGACCCCATTCCAGATAAATGTATGCAGTTTTCGATAGAAAAATGCGCCAGGCGAAGGCCGATTCCTCCTAAATTACAGGCTTGTTATTGCTCACCAGGTAATAATCGACACCTAAATGGTACGAAAGATCTTAAAATTGACAAATAGCGACCATATTAAAAATACAAAAATCTCAAAGGTAATGGGGCTAAATGCGAGAGAAAAGGGGGTCAAGAAAAAAAAACATGGATTTAGTGAGGACTTTCATACGTTAACCATTTCAGTATACCAGGACGTGTTTCTTCCTTGAGTTTTGGCCATCATTAGACGATTTTATTCAGTTTAGGAAGGAATTTTGTTAGTACGAGTGTTAATTTGGATAGCTATTACCTTTCTGATACCTAGAGGGCCTTCCTAAACTGCATAAAATCGTCTAATAGTAACCAGAATATAGTAAATAAATGCGACATCGTAACCAGAACCTGCTAACCAGAATATAATGAAGACATGCAAAACCGTATCCAGAAGGGGTTAAGAAAAGTCGCCTGTCGGGAGCTAAAACTAATGTAAAATATTCGTTATCTGCTTGAAAGAACTGACTCTCAATACACTGTAATAATGAAGGGAATAGAAAGGGTATGCCAAAGGTAAATATAATCATTGGGTATATTGATGGTGATTTACCTTTCCATCCTTGTAATGAATGAATGATTGAATGAATGAATGAATGGATGCATGAATGAAGGGATGAATGAATGAATGAATGGATGGATGAATAAATGAATGGAAGAATGAATGCATGCATGAATGAATGAATGAATGAATGAATGAATGTATGAATGAACGAATGGATGGATGGAAGAAACTCCACAAGGCAGCACAACAGCAAAGGTCATTGCCGCTGAAAGTAAAATACAAACTAAAGTCCAGAAACGCGGATATGAATCCCACAACAAAAAGATAAAACCCAGAAAACCGGAGATATATCCAAAAACAAAAATATGAAATCCAGAAAAGGGGAGTTAAACCCCAAAACAAAAAGATAAAATCCAGAAAAGGGGAGATAAACCCAAAACAAAAAGATAAAATCCAGAAAAGGGGAGCTAAAACACAAAACAACAAGATAAAATCCAGACTAGCAGAAATTAGATCCAAAACAAAAAGATAAAATCCAGAAAAGAGGAGATAAAACACAAAACAAGAAGCACCTTTTTTTTCTCTCTCTCTTGTGTGTACTTCTGCATATCTTATTATAGTAAGGTAAACCCATAAGTACATAAAATTATCTTTGTGAAATAATCTGTATCGACGAGATTTAGATCACTTGAGCACAATTTCGGCTTATGTTATCTCTAATATATGAGTATTATGAATATATATGTGTATCCATTGCAATATTTTATTAGTACTAAGTAGAGTAATAATTCTTACGATTTTCTATATGCAGATATACGATATTCGTATCCATTTAGATTGATGTTCAGATAATATAAGATAATTTATGTAATAAGAAATACATGGTATATATTTAATAATATATAGCTGATTCGATCTGAACAGCAATCTAAATGTATATAATTACAAAAAGAAAGTCGCAAGAGATCACAAACATTTGTCAGTAGTTGTACATATTGTTGGATTCTTAAATGCGAAATATTAAGACTGCCGAAATCACCCTACTCTTCTTCTTCTCTTGTCTTTGATGGGTTGTTGGAAAAAGGGTAATGTGAGCGCAATAAAATTCGTAATCAGATTTGAAAGCTGTAATATCCTGATCTATATAAAGTAATAGTGTGCCAACGGCAACATTAGTGTATTTTTCTTATCAACATGTTAAAGTAATCTCTTCTAAGGGGAGATGGTTAACTTGTTGGTCGATCTTCTAAGGGGAGATGGTTAACTTGTTGGTCGATTTCTTCATTTATATATTATTTTTCTAGTTTTCTCGCTAGACCTCCATCAAGGGAGTCTAGAGGGCCCTAGACCCCCTTTCAAGATAAATTTGTACATTTTTCGGAGAGAAAAAATATGTCCTGACCGAAGACCGGTTCCTCTTAAATTACACGCTCACTTTCGCTCGCCAGGAAAAAATCGACACCAAAATGGCAGGAAACGTCTTAAAATTGACAGAAATTGGGCGAAAGTTCATAAAATCACCAAACTAACCGGGCTAAAGATGAGGGAGAAGGGGGTTTAGAAAAGCGACATATCCCCCCTTTAAGCACGTTTTTAATAACAGTTAACTTCTGTAGGCTACTTCATCCCAAACCTCAGGGTCGCCCTAAAAAATACTGACGCCAACATGGAACTAAACCGGCCATAAATGTCTCCAGCAGATGATTGAGGAATACTGGAGTGAGAGAGGCCGCTCGGGGGGTACGTCACTCGGCCTTAGGAACACAAGACAAACAGTGTTTGAGCACGAATATAGGTTTATGTTTTTCCGGCTGATGGTATTGGAGGCACGAAAATAGGAGAGGTTTTATATATATATATATATATATATATATATATATATATATATATATACCGGTATATATACAGTATATATATATATATATATATATATATATATATATATATATATATATATATATATATATTTTTTTTTTTTTTTTTTTATGTTTTCATCACGCTTAAAAAAACGCCCATGAGATCCCCATCGAGATAGATTTGTACATTTTCATTAGAAAAATGTCCCGGCCAAAGACATTTCTTCCTAATTTACAGGATCGCTATCGCTTGCCAGGAAATTATCGACATCTAAATGGCACGAAAAGTCTTGATATTGGCAAAGCCATGGGACGGGAGGTCTTAAAATGGCCAAACTAATGGGGCGGACGTCTTAAAATCTCACAATCAATGAGGCCAAATATAAGGGAAAAGTGGGTCCAGAAAAAAATACCTTCAGATGTCAGTTGGTGAGATAAGACGTAGAGGATGCGAAATCGTA
This sequence comes from Paralithodes platypus, assembly GCA_032716605.1. Classification (NCBI taxonomy): domain Eukaryota; kingdom Metazoa; phylum Arthropoda; class Malacostraca; order Decapoda; family Lithodidae; genus Paralithodes; species Paralithodes platypus. Next base: position 70,823,005 of record CM064509.1, read on the forward strand.
CAGTAAATGTTTTGAGGCTGTTGGCTCCTGCTTCCGGATACTCAAAACAAATTATGACATCGCATCTCCTTATGACCTTGTAATATATCAATATAGGACTAGAGTGTATCTTATCTATGACCGAAAATAGTTGTTATTGAGTCTCTCCAGTGAAAGAGTTTGTCTTTTCATATTCATTGGTTCACCTCTCTCTCACTCTCTCTCTCTCTCTCTCTCTCTCTCTCTCTCTCTCTCTCTCTCTCTCTCTCTCTCTCTCTCTCTCTCTCAGTACTGCGAAGAAGGTCTGAAGGTCAGTATGTTTTGGCTGTATCATTGAGGAGGCCCGAGGTTATGGTCTTGGTTGCTAGGTACGCTAATCAGCACGTGCACTGTTGCTAGGGACAATAACAACGCGTAGATTGTTGCAAGGATAACTAAAGAACATAGTGATTATGATTATATAATTTCCAGGAGCACTTACAGTGGGGGAAGCCAGGCAAATGAAACAGGAGTTCCAGCAACTCCTTATCATATGCCTATGTGGCGTCCCCTGGGTACTACCCTGCTCGATTGATGCCTGCAATCTCCCCAATTGTATGAAATTGCGCTTTAAGAATTCTTATACTTTTCTATTATATGTGAATGAAGGAGACAAAAGGCAAAACTACCTGTAACAAGTGTTTCCACCAAAGTTGAAAGAGTGACAGAGCAAAATTCAAGGTACGTTAGAGTCAAAATGCCTGGACACACGGAGCTTGAAGCAGTTTAAGTCATAGGATGAGGGAAAACATTTATGCATATATGCATGGGTGCCAGGAATGGTAAGGGACCGATGAAACATTGCCAGGAACAAAAACAATATTTACTCGGTTGAAGGGAAACCCAAAACTATAAATATACAGAGTTGCTAGGGACACCTAATAATATGAATATCTTGAGTTGCTAGGGACACCAAATTATATAAATATATTGAGTTGCTAGGGACACCTAATAATATGAATATCTTGAGCTGTGAGGGACACCAAATTATATAAACATACTAGGTTGCTAGGAACACCAATGATATATAAATATACTGTGTTGCTAGGGAAACCAAATACTAGAAATATTCTGGGTTGCTAGGGACACCAACAGAATATATAAACACGAAGTTGCAAAAGGCAGCTAATAATATATGTATATATAATTGTTTACAAGGAACATTAAAGGCTATAATTATCCTCGCTTGGTAGGGACACGCATTATCACTAGCCACACGTAAAGTAATTACAACTGACAAAAACCCACCCCAGCATGTTCATCTTGGCCATCCTACTTTATATATATATATATATATATATAGAGAATGGAGCAAAAGGTGTTAATATTGCCAAACTAATGGGGAAAACGTCTTAGAATATAATAACTAATAGGGCTAAACATGAGGGAGAAGGGAGTCCAGAAAAACACCCCTAATCTTACAAGCTATCCTCTAAAACTATGATTATCCTAAATATTATTCATAACACACTAAGCTTATTCACCTAAAGAGCCCATATTCACGTGATTTGCTACATGCTGTATAATTATTGAATCATGATATATTCAACCTTACATACCTCTGTCCCATTGTTGTGCATAGTCAGCATATTTACTACTGCATAGAAATGAAGTAAGAGAAGCCTGGTTAGAAATGAAGTAAGAGAAGCCTGGTTAGAAATGAAGTAAGAGAAGCCTGGTTAGAAATGAAGTAAGAGAAGCCGGGTTAGAAATGAAGTAAGAGAAGCCGGGTTAGAAATGAAGTAAGAGAAGCCGGGTTAGAAATGAAGTAAGAGAAGCCTGGTTAGAAATGAAGTAAGAGAAGCCTGGTTAGAAATGAAGTAAGAGAAGCCTGGTTAGAAATGAAGTAAGAGAAGCCTGGTTAGAAATGAAGTAAGAGAAGCCTGGTTAGAAATGAAGTAAGAGAAGCCTGGTTAGAAATGAAGTAAGAGAAGCCTGGTTAGAAATGAAGTAAGAGAAGCCTGGTTAGAAATGAAGTAAGAGAAGCCTGGTTAGAAATGAAGTAAGAAGCCTGGTTAGAAATGAAGTAAGAGAAGCCTGGTTAGAAATGAAGTAAGAGAAGCCTGGTTAGAAATGAAGTAAGAGAAGCCTGGTTAGAAATGAAGTAAGAGAAGCCTGGTTAGAAATGAAGTAAGAGAAGCCTGGTTAGAAATGAAGTAAGAGAAGCCTGGTTAGAAATGAAGTAAGAGAAGCCTGGTTAGAAATGAAGTAAGAGAAGCCTGGTTAGAAATGAAGTAAGAGAAGCCTGGTTAGAAATGAAGTAAGAGAAGCCTGGTTAGAAATGAAGTAAGAGAAGCCTGGTTAGAAATGTGTATTCAAAATCATTATTATTATAGGTTTTGTTTTAAGGGGTGATGGATCGTTTTTATGGTTCCCCTTCTTCCTCATGTTTAGCCCCATTAGTTTTCAGATTTATAGACGTTCGCCCCATTACTTTGTCGATATTGAAACCTATTGTCCCATTTCTATATCAATATCAAGACCTTTCGCGCCATTAAGTGTCGATTTTATTCCTAGCGAGTGACAATGAGCCTGTAATTGTAAGAGAAACCTGCCTCCGGCCGGGACATGTTAATCGAAAAATGTACAAATGTATCTTGAAGGGGGGGGGGGGGGGGTGTCTAGGGATTGTTTTTTAAGTCTAGCGAGGAAACTAAAAAATAAATGAATATATGAGTAAATAGACTCCCCAAAATAATCACTGTCCATGAAAATGACCTATTGACTGAAGTGTTGGTGTTATGGATGTCATGAGAAACAATAAATATAGTATCACACAACTCTACGTATTACAATAGAGTGGATGTTTGATATGATATTGGAGACCTCTGTACCAATTAAATACATTTAGTATTTTGTTATCAAGCAAAGTATAGCTACACAGAAGGACAACATTTATGAATCATAAACAAAAATTCACCAAATAATAAATATGCAATGCCACAAGGTCAACTACAATTCAACACGAAAAAGGAACCCAGCACCTTTCAGAGTTGATTTAGATATAGCCTAGTCAGTTATATTTCAGCTGATGGTAAATTGAATTCTTTAGCAACTGATCTATCGATAAAAGGAGAGGCTGATCCTTACACCCCCAAGTCAGCCTGTATAAGAGATTGTGTTTCTGGCATTATACCATCTTATTACAAATGGAAATACTAACACTCGCTGAAAAAATCTCTCTATGTGCACACGCGCGCGTGCGAGTGCAGAATTTAATTGCACTATTGTAAAATCATCTAGTCACTCAAAAATTTTCAAATTTCCCACAATTTTTGCATGGCATATCCTACAAGCATCCCCTACAACGTGCCGTTTAAATTAACCCCTATTAAATAATAGAAGGTGCTGAAAAAAATATATTATATAATTATTTTTGGGTTACATCTCATTTGACTCCAAAATGGTCAAAACTTGGATATTTTCGGCAAAACGGCAATTATTTAAATGGACAGGCGTTCCTATATACCCCTATGTACTCTATTTAGAAGGGAAATGCATTTGAGCAATACATAAAAATATAGTGGCACTCGTAAGTGCCAAAAAATGATAGCAAACTACTGAAATTCATAGATTTTCATCAGTCAAAATTATTTTTTGGGAAGATAAAATAGTTAGTCCTCCTTAGCTTCCATTTTCTACCATAGCGCACACATAGAAGATCGAGTTTAATGACCAACTAAACAAAATTTTCGTCAGGGGCATGCTTCACAGATGTTATGAGAGAATTTTTTTACCAATATCCATGATATTGGGGCCCCCTTGGGGGGGCCCTAGGGATGTCATATGGGTGTTTATGCCCTCATATGATCATTTCTATTGCTTACAGCAGCCCTTTAGACTACAGACACAAAACAAGTTTTTGGGTGGCTGAAAGATTTTTTTTTAGTTTTTCGGGGGTCGAGGTCGAACCCCCGGCCCGGGGGGTTATGGATGCAATATGTTTTTTGTTCCTTCCTATGCTATTCTCCTATGTTGAAAGAAGCATTATAGAACAAGAACACAAAAATTAGAAATTTTGATCTCTGGGCTCAGCGGAGGGTTCAGCCTCCCCTTGAAAACATGTACGGTAACTACTATGTCTCTGTGTTATAATATTGCTAAGTTTTCATAATTAACCACATAATTAGCTACACAATCTTCGTAATAATTGAATAAACAAAATGGGAGTATGTCAATTTACCATCAGCTGGGAAAAAAATAGACTATAAAAGCGAGCAGGCTGCCAAAAAAACAAAAAAATATATCATTACCGAACATTTTTAGAAGGTGAAGGTATTGAGGGATAAGCCTTTACAACGGCACTAGAAGAAGAAGAAGAAGAAGAAGAAGAAGAAGAAGAGGGAGAAGAAGAGATCATGATAATGGTATTTGTTGAAGAGAAATCAACCCGTGTAATTAACCAGGTGTGAAATAACAAAAAGAACTATACCCTATTGCTATTCCAAATATGTAGGCCAAAACTCTTGAGCATAAATCTCTATAACTCACATATGAGTAATCAAGCTAAAATTTCTATCATTTGGGAAGGGTCAGCCAGGGAATAGGTGTGAACAATTACACCCAATTTGCTTTAGCCCTTTTAGAGTCACAGAGGTTAGGGTTTACGATTTCTCACCTACCTATTTGGAACAGGGTGTAGCCGTTTCATCTTTACTTCTATAGGACCATACGTTTTCAATGCAATACTGTGTGTGTGTGTGTGTGTGTGTGTGTGTGTGTGTGTGACCCTTAGGACTGTAAATAGTATTTGAGATATAGTAAGCTTACTGACTGGATAACAATCTGACTAAGCTTAAAATAAACGCTTGGAGGGATACACATACGTCATCACATGCTACTCTCATGTTAACTCTAAGATCTAATCTACTGTTATTATATTCCTCCTAGCATCTAAACTAGTAGGGCAAAAAACATCTCCATAAAAAGTGAGCGAGGCGCCTGGAGTAAACAAGTGACTGGTGAGAAGCGTGACACTCTGGCGCCACGGATCTCTATATTTACATCTGGAGGGACTAGGTCGACGGCTCTGTTCTGTTTATTTTCAGCTGACGGTATATTGACCACCTTCGAGTTTCAGGCTATAAGGAAGTTGGGGCTGTAGGAATCAATATTTAACTGAATTACTAGCTGAAATACGGTTGTAGTGCATTTATATACACAAAAAATCAAATTCAACATATTTCATATCCATCACAAACCTACATTATTATTGTTGCATGTCCGTTGAAAATCGATGCTTATGGCTTGAAATTCCTTATAGCCTGAAACTTGCAAGTGGTCAATTGCAACGTCCTCACCTTCATTATTCAGCTACTACAAAGATCGTGTAGTGAATTATGTTGTTAATTATGATAACTTGGTATTTTGTGATACAGAGAAATAGTAGTTACGTATTTGTCTATTACGCATTGAGAAATTAGCTGCGAAGAAAATCAATTTACCTTCATTATTATGAGTCTAAATACAATCAATGAATGGTAATAAATACTAGGTATTATTGAGTCAAATACCTTTCTTTAAAGACCATAGTTATTAGTTCCTTCCATCAAACGAATATGTTTTATTTATTATCATTGCTAAAGCCAGAGGATTTTACTCAAGTTAGGAAGAATTTCTAAGAACAAAAACAATAAATAATATGTATAATAATAATTTTAACAAAATCATCTACAGATAGTCAGAATGAAGCATTATTGTTAATTATGAAAGCATGACATTAATATAACGAAGATACATGTTAGTTCATATTTGTCCAATATGTCTCAAGCAATCAGTTACTAAGGGATTCAATTTACCGCCAGCTGAAATAATACCATCTATAGTCTATAATGAAATACTGCCACAATGACATCATGACACAATGACATCATGACACAAGTCCAATAAACGTAACGCTGTCCCAGTGATGTTGCAAAGCCCCTAAGTTGTCCCAGATTATGACATCATGAGACCCATAGGACATTACGAGACTCATTTGATGTCACGAACTCCCTATGGAGTCTCAGGTTAATGCCATCCCGAATTCCTTATGGTGTTCCACTGTATGACATCACAAGACCCTTATAACATCACAGGGCCCTTATGACGTTATGAAACAATTATGACGTCTCGCTGTATGAAATTACATGACTCGCTCTATGACATCCTACTGTACGACACCAAGAAACCCCTTATGACTTTGTGAAACTCATATGACGATGACACGGTCACAGTGTATGCCATAACGAGACTCATATGACGTTACGAAGCCTGATGTTATCAAACGGTCCTTATTAGTTTACGGTCTCATAATAATGTATCAGAACCCTTATGACGTTGTAGGTCATGACATGATGAGAGCTTTATGTCATCTAACTGTATGCTATCATGAACTTATGACGTCCCACTGCATAACATCAGGATATCCTTAATGATATCACTAAACCCCAATAAATGATCCATATCATTCTCACCAAGCATACCATATTATTATAAGCTACGCTGATCTTATGATTAGTTCATGATATTACACTTATGACGTCCCAGTTTACGACATTCTACCCCTATGACGTCCCAGTTTACGACATTCTACCCCTATGACGTCCCAGTTTACGACATTCTACCCCTATGACGTCCCAGTTTACGACATTCTACCCTATGACGTCCCAGTTTATGACATCACCAGACCCCTATGACGACCCAGTTAATGACACCGCAATACCCTATGACCCCTTATGGCGTCCCGGTTTATGACATTACCCTTATGACGTCCCGGTTATGGTGACGTTACAAGGTCCCTTTCCCAACCAGCACCAAAGGAATAAAGGAGCCACTTCCACTCCCACGCCCACCTCCACCACCACCACACCACCTCCACCACCACTCCCTCCATCAGTGTCGGTATAGCTCCACCACTATCACCTCCACCACCACCACCACACCACCTCCATTACCTCCACCAGTGTCATCTCCTCCACCACCACCACACCACCACCACCATTACCTCCACCAGCGTTAATATAACCCCACCACTATCACCACCACCACCACCTCAACCAACTCACCACCACTACCTCCACCAGTGCCGGGATGCCTCTGTCGTAGTGTCCTTAACTCCACCACCAAATATATATCAGTATTTATCACCACCACAATTATATAAGTACATCTCCAACATTTCAACCTCCACCTCACCATCACCAACACCACCACCACCAACTACACCATCACCAGCACCAGCACTGAATCATCCTCACCACCATCACCATCACCACCACCAACACCATCACCAGCACTGAACCATCCCCATCACTCCAGCCTCAAACTATAGAAGGCTTAACGTTTTATCCAATTATTGTTTTCCTTCATTTCCTGTTTTTCTTGTATTTGTAAACGTTTCCAACTATCGATCACAACAGAAATATAAAATGCATCTCGTTTCCCCGTTATCCAAAAAGTAAAATATTCTTGTATGTGAGCAAAGAAGGGCTCGAACTGTAGGGTAAGTGAGAATTAGGTTGTGTTTCTGTGAATTGATAAGTGGCAGGTGGTGATGGTTATACCAAAATAATCTATTAGCCTACATCTAGTATATTTCTCTCCTTTTCTGAATATGTATAGGCATTCACACTTACACATGAAATCAAAGTAATCGTTCATTGATACACACATTCTTATATTTATCTATTCATTTTACAGTATATATATTGTGCACTTTTCATTATATTTCATCCATATAACTGTACCTTAAAGCATCTACTGTATATATCTGTCTATCTATATATCTATTTATCTATCTATATATCTATCTTTTAATTTATCTATTTTTCAATCAAGCAATCAATCTATATATCTATCTAGACTATCTGCATCTATTTACCAGTCTAACAATTACTCTGTCAATCGTGTTTCCATCCACATTATAGTCCTCACCTTTACCCCTTCATTGGAATTCCCTCATCACCATTCATTCTACAAAACTGCGTCCACGTACAAGAGGATTACCTACTTTCCCCGGCCACAGATACAGGACCATAAGTAAGTCTAAATTATGTCACGGAAATTTAAAGGTAAGCTACTATTAAATAACATACTGTAGGTAATATTATAATAATAATAATAATAATAATAATAATAATAATAATAATAATAATAATAATAATAATAAAAAACAAACAAATAATAATAATAACAATAATAATAATAAAAATAATAATAATACAAATACAAATAATTAATAATAATGCGCATAAAAGTTTATTAGTCACACAATGCAAACAAATCGAGTTAGTTACGAATTTCAGACGAACTACTGTGCAACCTACAGTACATGAATATTAGTCAACATTATCAAATGGAAAATATTTTCTGTGACGTATAAAATAGAAAGATGTTGTTAAATCAAATAGAAGTGTGATTTGATTTTATAAGCATTCTTAAGGGGAGATCTCCACTTGAGGGATTTTTTTCTTGACCCCTTTCTCCCTCATGTTTAGCCCCATTGCTTTTGATATTATAAAACGGTTGCCCCATTAGTTTAGCGATTTTAAGAACTTTCACCCCATATTAAGACCTTTCGTGCAATTCAGGTGTCGATTTTATCCTGGCGAGCGATAGCGAGCCTGTAATGTACACGCTCTCAGCCTATGCCCGAGAGGGAGTAGTTGGAATATAGAAAAAAAAAAAAAAAAAAATTTAAGAGGAACCGGCCTTTGGCCCGGGACATTTTTCTACCGAAAAATGTACAAATTTATCTTGAAAGGGACTCAAGGGGGTGTAATTTTAAGCTTGATGGAGGTCTAGGGAACAAACTAAATACCTCCCCTTAATACTACTCAAATGGTTTAAAAAAAATTTTTTGGTAAGCTTACAAAAGACTCAATATTTGTATAATACACAGTATACAGTATATATTATCCTACTCGTATAGGTTCGAAACTTGGCAGTGCAGGGAATTAAGAAAAATATGTACATAAGAAATTGTCACTCAAGTTCATTAGTGTACTTCCTATGTTTATCTACATACAGTATATATAGAACCGTTGTAATATATTTATGTATATAATTTGATTTATCTTATATCAACGATAGCTTTATCATCAATGTTTTCAAAATTAGATGTACTGTATATCCCAGATTTTGTAAACAAACTTCAAATTTATAATGTGATGCAATTACTGTCTATATGTACTGTACTGGTACTGTATATGTACTGTACCGGTACTGTATATGTACTGTACCGGTACTGTATATATACTGTACCGGTACTGTATATGTTTATGATGAATACACAAACAAACACACAGTCACTAACATAAACAATCAGTCAGAGAGTCATAGCTATTTTATTACATGTTGCCAACCACAGTACTAAAAATGTAATCCTGTATAAACACACCCAAGCACGTATTTAAAATAAATATGTAGGGTCAATATACGCATAAATCATATTACTTTACTTAATAAATGGCTGCAGTAGCTCTCTCTCTCTCTCTCTCTCTCTCTCTCTCTCTCTCTCTCTCTCTCTCTCTCTCTCTCTCTCTCTCTCTCTCTCTCTCTCTCTCTCTCTCTCTCTCTCGCTCTAGCAGTAATACGTAGGTCTCTCTATTCCACATAACATAATTTGTTGTGGATTCCTATGTCTCGCTTTTGGTCGTCTGAGGTAAATATATGTTGCAAGACAATTACTGTTAACATTGATTCTAGAATAATTATACCTCGTACATATTGTTCCATATGCATTCATACAAACATGAACTCAGTATATACATCAATATTAACTGACAACATACTTTCTATACATGTATGCATGCACACAGACAACATTCATTCATAAGTTGATAATTATTCGTATTATTGTTAAAATATACTGCATCAATTCATAGACCTACATATATTATGTTACCCACGCTTCCAGCTGTTATAAAAATAATTGTATTTATGCTATTTCAGCAATATACCAGTAGGCTACACCAGTGAAAATACATAGATAATAATAAAAGAAGATATTTTATGAAGTTAAAATTCATGAAAGGGGCTTTAAACACCAATGCAATGATATTGTAGGTTTCTAATTATATGGAAAGTATGTTGAATTAGGTTTTATGTGGTTATAAATATACGACAACCGTATTTTCGATGGAAAAATGTGTGACTTGCTATAACATAACAAGGCGCAGTACACATAATTGGGTATGGATCGGCTTGCATGTTAAAATTAGTATACATAATGACAGAACCACTTACCATATGCATCATTATTGTTACATTTGCATACACCAATATTTACAGTGCATGTTTGTAATTTGTGAGTGAGGCCATATGAGCGAAGGAACACACATACGAACACACGGTATAAATTGCTGACTAAGTGATGCAACAAGGGATATCCTTCCTCTCCCTCTCTCTCTCTCTCTCTCTCTCTCTCTCTCTCTCTCTCTCTCTCTCTCTCAAATACTGAATGAGTGAACTCATTGACTACGAGAGACCTTAATTGAATTTATATATACTAGAACTCTACAGATGCCTTGACTGTACCTCGACACTTATGAACCAAATAATAATTACAAGAATCATGACATAAAATACTAAAATTAATCCTTGGTTAAAAATCACCTACATTAGCAAAATATAGACAGTCTCGAGTTACTTTAAAACATATATTGACTAGACTAGTAATTAAAGGCCCCAAAGCACACAAGCCAAACAAACTCTGGTCCTTAAGATGTTGTAGATTAGATTAATAATAATTAAGATATACTAATGGAGTGAGGGCATATTTAGGGGTGCAAATTACTCAAACTTCATAGTAATGGGGTTTGGAGGAGTGTATAAATTAGTTGTGGGGGAAGGTTATGTGTCTGGGTGCTGACAGGGGGTTAATGACCTCTGATACACACATACATGTGTACATATAAACGTACGTACACATACATACATACATACATGCGCGCGCGCACACACACACATATATAATGTATACACATATAAACGCACATTCATAAACATATCATACCGGTACACATACATATACATACACATACAGACGACACATAATAAAGACTAATAAAAATTTGACTGATTTTGACTGACTGACCTTCGCCCACGCACATACAGTATAAGGACATCCTCATACGCTTCAGATATACAGTATAAGGACATACAGTATATGGACATCCTCATACGCTTCAGATATACAGTATAAGGACATACAGTATATGGACATCCTCATACGCTTCAGATATACAGTATAAGGACATACAGTATAAGGACATCCTCATACGCTTCAGATATACAGTATAAGGACATACAGTATAAGGACATCATATTACCAGTATAGACAGTAATACAGTATAGGACATCGGACATCTCATACGCTCAGATATACAGATAAGGATACAGGATAAGGACATCCTCATACGCTTCAGATATACAGTATATGGACATACAGTATATGGACATCCTCATACGCTTCAGATATACAGTATAAGGACATACAGTATATGGACATCCTCATACGCTTCAGATATACAGTATAAAGACATCCTCATACGCTTCAGATATACAGTATAAAGACATACAGTATATGGACATCCTCATACGCTTCAGATATACAGTATAAGGACATACAGTATATGGACATCCTCATACGCTTCAGATATACAGTATATGGACATCCTCATACGCTTCAGATATACAGTATAAAGACATACAGTATAAGGACATCCTCATACGCTTCAGATATACAGTATAAGGACATCCTCATACGCTTCAGATATACAGTATACACCTACCAAATATAGAGACTAAGCACACAATGACATGATAAACACACACACACACACACACCCACACACACACACACGCCTACACCTACACCTACACATACATAAACACATGCACAGACGTCTCAGATATATACAATACCGGTACCAAATATAGCACACTAAGTACACAATGACATTATGTACAAATGTACACACACATGTAGATATTTGCACACACACACACACATTCACAATTCCTAAATTAAATAAAAAGTAGGGAGCAGTTACATTCTAGGATGGCAGAGAGAGAGAGAGAGAGAGAGAGAGAGAGAGAGAGAGAGAGAGAGAGAGAGAGAGAGAGAGAGAGAGAGAGAGATTTTCAGTAAATGGGCGCGGATTGCTAACCAATATTGTTTCCATTATTCACATAAATCGTTTAAACCAATAAACTTTAGCCCATGAGTTGTTCATAATATTGTATAAAATCCTCCATAAATGTATTGGTTCTATTTTAGTTGTTCAAATTAATGTAAAAAATTTCATTGCCTCCTATTTATCAGAATATAGAATAATGGTTAATATAACCCAAAATAATGATGATAATGACGATAATAATAGAATAGATTACAAAATGTTCTACACAAACCAGTTACTTTACCATTTGTGTGATCATTGAAAGCATTAAGATTTGCCACGAAGGCCTAGACGTAATGTAAATATTTACAAGGTATTTTTCAATTTTCAATTTGTTTAATGTTTCCCTATATATAATAACAAAATTTAGGTGGCTTGAAAACATCCAAAATTGTAAAATATTATTTAATTGTTGTGAATCATTGTCAAAATCTTGATAATAATAACATTGAAGTTTCTATCAAAGATTGGAAGAAAAATAAGGCTTCTATTTTCATCAGCATCTATTTGATGACTGTTATTTTCATCACTGATAATCCTAGTTACTTTAATTCACTCATAGTTTTCCCACACAGCACTATAGGTAAAAGATCAAGCAATATATCATTATAGAGGTAATTTGTTCTTTTTAAACATTCAATTAATTAGTTTTGTGATATGACCCAGCCAGGGGGCTCGAACCCAGCCCAGTAGTGCAACACTCCAACACCTTAACCACTAGGCCACCGAGGAGCTTGAAAGTAGTGGCTTCATTTGGAATCACAGATATATAGTCAAACAGTTGGGTAGATAGCTTGTGCCCAACCCCGAAATGGGTTGAAATAGGGGAGCTATCCCCCCGCCAAAGGCGGCTTTCTAGGGTCTTTCCTAGCTAATGCCGAGAGGATTGGGTTCTAGTTATGTGGTGATAGGCTGGTCTATCAGAGTGAGATTTGAGCATTCTCTGCCATACCCATAGCTTACTCTGACTGTTACATTTGCTTATATATTTTCTAGATCTAAAGTGGCGGCATCTCTTCCGTGGATTGACCTCTCTACTGCCAACCTAGAGGCTGGCAGACTGGGAGCCAAAGCATCACATTTTTCCTTTGCCCCTCAACTTTCCCTTCATAATTGCTAAGAGGCACAGGGCCCTGGGTGGGGTTTGGTGTACCGGGCATTTCCGCACCCTCCTCAGCCCTTCGCCTGGGAGCGGCTTAGGTCACCTGAGCTTTCTCAGTGGTAAAGCTGGGAGGGTTCTGTGGGGCTCTTATTTATGGCCTTGGCCTTGCTTGGGACCTTGGGCTGCTCGGCCAGACAGCCTGGGGAACAACAACAGTTGGGTAGATACAAAGACATACATGTACAAGAATACGAGTGACGGACGTCCTATGTTCATGTCACGTCATGTCATAGATAGAGGGAGAGACCGATGGATTGACAAATATACACACAATATATATATATATATATATATATATATATATATGAGAGAGAGAGAGAGAGAGAGAGAGAGAGAGAGAGAGAGAGAGAGAGAGAGAGAGAGTAGAGTAGAGTAAATAATTGAAGAACAAACGTTTTACACAAGTATTCCACCTTCAAGGTTTCAGCGTTGACTGTTTTATTAAGCCTAGTGTTGACAGGCTGACGGGAAATGGGCCGAGGGCTGACAGTGTGAGGTTTTACCCAGGACCCTGGTTTTAACCGTTAACCCACAGGCCGGGCTTACTAATATTATTGTTCAGTGGTAGCACATACAGAGAGGTAATATAATAGGACTATATAAAGTAGATAAGTCATATTTTGCTTTCTTATTAGTTATCTGTATTTTTTTTTTTTTTTTTAATTATCGGTGTTTACATTATACCCCAAATAGAGTAAATCATATGCTGATAACTAGCGGGACACTCAGTGGACCTCATACCTTCGCCTACGCTGGCTGGTTCTTTACCATTCATATCATAGACTTAAATGTTCTTGTGGGTCAGGGTTCCAGGATATAATCCAGATCGCCTCCTAAATGGAATCACTTTTTCCTTTTCACATATCCTATCTGCCCTCCAAATTGCGTGAAAATCTTCGGATCACCTCTTAAATTGAGTCATTCACTTCTTCTTTGGCGCATATCCTATCTGCCCACCAAATATCGTGAAAATCTACTAAATGTTGTTAAAATCTCCGGATCGCCTAAACTGAATCCTTTTTCCTTGGCTCATATCCTATCTGTCCACCAATTTTCGCGAAAATCGATTCACAACTTTGTGAGATATCTTGCTTACAGACAAGCAAACGGAGGCAAAAATATAACAGCCGGCCAAATTCGTCGGTGGAGATAAGTATACTCTTTACACCGTCATCAACAATATAAATACAGTCATGGGATTGTTTTGTTCTGCCAATAAGCCTTCCATCCGTTGAGCCATTAGCTCAATTAGTCCTGCATGCCTAAATAGTCGTGAGTACCAGAGACTACAGAAGTGGATTATGAAACATATTTTGGGAGATAGTCTCGATAATGGGACCAACCAACCAAGAAGAGAGGGGAAAAAGTGAGAGAGAGAGAGATGTTAATATTGGTAAACAAAGGACACATCATCCCATCTATATAATCGCATGCCGAAATGTGAGTCAAATGGTCGTCTAAAATGTTGGTAACAAAATTAATTTTAAACTCTTTGACTACGAAGGGTTTATACAGTACCATACACCCACACACACCTACACACACACACCTACACACACACACACCTACACACACACACTTGCTTATGGTAGTCTATCGTAGTCCGATGACGACGTTCCCTTCCTGCAAAGCAGGTAGGGAAAACCTGCGCATAGAAGAGTTTAGAGTGCCGAGGGAGGTGCGCAGTTCCAACTTCACTATCTTGGTACTGAACAGGGGTTGCTGATGGCAAGGGGGTGACCCAAGACGACCAGCTCCGCGGGTCTATGTATCTGTATCCCTAGTTCTGTCTATTTAGCTCTCTCACTGACCAAACATTACACCATCTATCTGTATCCCTAGTTCTGTCTATTTAGCTCTCTCACTGACCAAACATTACACCATCTATCTGTCTCTGCGGGTCTATGTATCTGTCTCTCACTAGCTAATTATTATATCATCCAACTGTATGTATCTGTCCGTCTGTCCATTTAGCTCTCTTTCACTGACCAAACATTACACCATCTATCTGTCTCCGCGGATCTGTGTGTCTGTCTGTCATGTGTCTCCCTTCATTTGGGCGGTATCTTGTTAGAGGGTCGGTTTGCCCACTTAAGGGTCATCAGTATGTGTTTATATAGGAAGGTCACGAGGAGATGACACTGCTAGAATCTCGAAGAGTTGCAAACAACTAGAGAGACTGGGAAGCAGTCAATACATATAATATATGTATTATTTGAACACACATTTTGTACAGTGTATGTGATACCATGATATGTTTTGCAGGAGCTAGCCCGAAAATAGAAAAAAAAAAAAGGTCCAACCCTTTCCCATTCTTAAGTAGGCCTTTTTAGATTTACAGAATAGCGACCATTACTTGCATTACTGTATTTTCACAAACATTTCAATAATGTAAGCAGGTTTCCTTCTATTTTGTACTCTTATATATATATATATATATATATATATATATATATATATATTGAGTATACTGTATATCACAAATACACGTGAGCCACTAAATGTTTCTAATCTCTCTAATCTCTCACGGCAGTCTAGACTGCCGTGGTGTAGTTGATTAAATCGTCCTGACGGTCAGCGGTTCGAACCCCACTGAGAGATTAGAAACATATATATATATATATATATATATATCGTGCAGTTGTCCGCCAGGGTATCTTATTTTCATTAAAAATAATGTTACTAGGAAAAGAAGGATCCCCATTTTGATCAATTTATGTTCAAACTTGCAATATTTCGGACGGTCGTCCATCATCAGGCTCTACACACGTGATTCTATAAATGAATGAATACACATATTTTTAAATTCAGCATAGGAAGGATCTAAAATGTATCTATTAAAATATTTAACACAAACTTACGAAAGAAGGTTATATACCGGTAGAAGGTAACTTGACAAAGTTAAAGTTATTAAGAAATTTTACAAAAATATGAAAACAATATATATATATATATACGGTATATATATATATATATATATATATATATATATATATATATATATATATATATATATATATATATATATATATATGGTCCAAAATGTGCGCCGCCGGATCATATTTTCAGTGCTACACTATAGTGTTTTCTCTGTGCAGTAATATTACACTTCACTAACTTCAGGCATCTACTCTGGGTATTTTTGTTTTGTTGTTATCCTCATTACACTTTGCTTACATTTCTATAATATGCCATTCATTTCTTGTTAACGCAAATAAATATATCAATAATGACGGATAATTATCGTAGTATCAGTAAATAGATTATTCATCTAATTTTGTGTTTTTATGTAAGTCAATGTACACACACATACACACACACACACACACACACACACACACACACACACACACACACACACACACAACAACAACAATAGTAATTCATCCTTCTTCATTAACCCTTTCAGTGTATGATGACGCATTCTTTCATTTTATTTAAGGGCATGGTTCATATTATTTAGGGGGGGGGATGGTTCATATTATTTAGGGGGGGGGGATGGTTCATATTATTTAAGGGGGGGATGGTTCATATTATTTAAGGGGGGGATGGTTCATATTATTTAAGGGGGGGGGATGGTTCATATTATTTAAGGGGGGGGGATGGTTCATATTATTTAAGGGGGGGGGATGGTTCATATTTAAGGGGGGGATGGTTCATATTATTTAAGGGGGGGGATGGTTCATATTATTTAAGGGGGGGGATGGTTCATATTATTTAAGGGGGGGGATGGTTCATATTATTTAAGGGGGGGGGGATGGTTGTATATTTTTAAGGGGGGGATGGTTGTATATTTTTAAGGGGGGGATGGTTGTATATTTTTAAGGGGGGATGGTTCATATTATTTAAGGGGGGGGATGGTTCATATTATTTAAGGGGGGGGGATGGTTCATATTATTTAAGGGGGGGGGATGGTTCATATTATTTAAGGGGGGGGGATGGTTCATATTATTTAGGGGGGGGGGGATGGTTCATATTATTTAGGGGGGGGGGGATGGTTCGTTTTTCTTGCCCCCTTCTCCCCCATGTTTAGCCCTATTATCTTTGAGATTTTATGTCGTTCGTTCCACTAGTTTGGCGATTTTGAGACCTTTCGACCCATTTCTTTACCAATATTAAGACCTTTCGTGTCATCTTGGTGTCGATTTTTTCCTGGCGAGCGATAGCGAGCCTGTATTTTAGGGGGAACCGACATTTTTCTGCCGAATAATGCACAAACTTATGTTGAAAGGGGTTATGGGGGTGGGGTGGGGTGGGGGGGGTTACTTGTTTAAGCTTGATGGAGGTATAGCGAGGAAACTAATAAATAAAATATATATATAGATAACAAAAATAACCCCTTAAGGTTATTAGACGAATTGATCAACCTTAGGAGAGTATGTGGGCAGCAAAGTCATCATTGTAATGTATATTGCATCTATGAATACTAAAGGTCCTGCCTGCGCTACATAACATACTAAGGTTACTTCATTGCCAAGCCCTACGGTCAAATATAATTATCAACGTGCATATTTATTAATCGAGTGAATAAGCTCCAGTAAATTAACTACACCTCACAAGTTATACTTTCCACAACATTTCAAAACACGTCACTAAACTCACAAGGAAGAATTGTCATAACCTAACTATTTAACACCAAAACATGTACTCACGTCACAAACAAAAACTCGTTATCGTTTCATAATAAATCAAATACTCCTCTGATAAGCAGTGATATAGAGTAGAGTACTCCATAACCTACTTGAAGTACTGCACACCCAACAACAGAGATCGTTATTACAGAACTAACTATCTTTATGCTAATGAAGCTATTTATGGGGCGATCTCCACTTGAGGGATTTTTTTCTTGACCCCTTTCTCCCGCATGTTTAGCCCCATTGTTTTTGATATTATAAAACGCTTGCCCCATTAGTTTAGCGATTTTAAGACCTTTCACCCTATATTAAGACCTTTCGTGCCATTCAGGTGTCGATTTTATCCTGGCGAGCGATAGCGAGCCTTTAATTTAAGAAGAACCGGCCTTCGGCCGGGAAATTTTTCTACCGAAAAATTTACAAATTTATCTTGAAAGGGACTCAAGGGGGTGTAATTTTAAGCTTGATGGAGGTCTAGGGAACAAACTAAACACCTCCCCTTAAGAGTACATCGTGGCAAGCAAAATATACAGCTGTAAACTATGTTCTTGATGATTAAATCCTGTTTTGTGTACTGTTTACAAAATCCCAGTACATAAAGATGAACCCTTTGAAGCTCTGGCGCGTTTTAGCAGTTTATTTGGGCTATCATTAGACAATTGTATGCAGCTTAGGAAGGATATGTGGGTATTAAAAGGGTAAATACTATCTCAATCAACCCGTTGACGTCCGTATACCGTTACTAATCTGAATACAATCGTCTAACGGTAGCCAGAAAACAGAACAGAAACGCGAATTGGAGCTTGAAAGGGTTAAAACATAATTAAGGGGACAGTGGTTATTGTTTGGGGGGGTCTATGTATTTATATAGTCATTTATTGTTTAGTTTCCTCGCTAGACCTTCATCAAACTTTAAAAAAAAAAACACTCCCTAGATCCGGCATATTTCTCTTAAAATGACAGGCTAGTTATCGCTCGCCAGGAAAAAATCGACACCTAAATGGCACGAAAGGTCTTGATGTTGATATAGGAATCGGGCGAAAGGTTTTAAAATCGACAAACAAGTGGAGCGAATGTCTTAAAATCTGACAACTAATGGGGCTAAACATGAGGAAGAAGGGGGACCAGAAAAACGAGCCAGTTCTGTAACCGTTGTTGCTGATGCCGGCTGTACCCTTTTCTGTATCGACTAATATGCTTGTTTAAAATATTCGATTTTTTTAGGTACTGTGTATTAACTATAATTTGAGTATTTTTTTAGGTACTGTATATTAACTATAATTTGAGTATTTTTTTAGGTACTGTATATTAACTATAATTTGAGTATTTTTTTTAGGTACTGTATATTAACTATAATTTGAGTATTTTTTTTAGGTACTGTATATTAACTATAATTTGAGTATTTTTTTTTAGGTACTGTGTATTAACTATAATTTGAGTATTTTTTTAGGTACTGTATATTAACTATAATTTGAGTATTTTTTTTAGGTACTGTATATTAACTATAATTTGAGTATTTTTTTTAGGTACTGTATATTAACTATAATTTGAGTATTTTTTTTAGCACTATACCTATACTATTACTTAACTATTCTTCCTGTAAACATTTAGCAATATACCTATACTATTACTTAACTATTCTTCCTGTAAACATTTATAGCCCTTATTTTCTATTGTACTGGTATTCACAGTGAGATGAAGATCGGATAGTAACTCTCAAAAATAATAAAAAAACAAAATAAAAAAAAATAAATACCCAAATGTCGGAAGGACTAGTGTTAACCAACAATATTAGACGAGCACATCTCCACGGCTGTCCACTCACCTATAACAGATTCAATACGATACCTCCTTCTTAGAATTTTATGAATAGTCAACGATATTAAACTGGCCTAAATAAACTGACCATCAAACTGGTATAAACAGGCCAAACAAAAATACGCCTTCCACCATAAAGAAATATCTAATTTATTATTTTATTATATGTATTTATTAATTTGACTCACAACATCAAACACCACCCAATGAAATTAATGAAAACATGTGCTCCACCCGGGATTCGAGCCTGGGTTACCAAATACAGATCTTAAACACTCAAACCATAACACCATCAAGACAGTTAGTCATATTTTGAGACCAATGATGAAAGTTCTCACTCAGCTTGTGTGTGGAGCGTCTAATTGCTCCGTCCTTTCTTCTCAATAAATAAGTCTATCTAAACCAAGTGTAGGCCTATTTTAAATTCATACATGACGCATATTTAAGAAACTAGCAGGGGTACCCGGCGTTGCCCGGGGCGGGCTCAGCCTTGACCTCCCTGTATCCGGGGGGCGCTGTCTCGGCTACGCCTCGACCTCCCAGTGCCCGGGGCGCTGCCTCGGTCTCGGCTACGCTTCGACCTCCCAGTGCCCAGGGCGCTGTCTCGGCTACGCCTCGACCTCCTGTATCCGGGGCTCTGTCTCGGCTCCGCCTCGACCCTCCAGTACCCAGGGCGCTGTCTCGGCTACGCCTCGACCTCCCTGTATCCATCCATCCATCCATCTATCCATCCATCCATCCATCCATACATCCATCTATCCATCCAACCATCCATCCATCCATCCATCCATCCATCTATATATCCATCTCTCCATCCATCCATCTATCCATCCATCCATTCATCTACCACAATCACTACTACCATAATCACCGGCCTCGACCTCCTTGTGCCTCATTAAACGGCGACCTCGATTTCGGCAGCTAAATGACCTCCGATTTTGGATCTGACCTCATCCGTACCCCCATTTTGGGGGGCTGCGAACAACTTTCGTTTCATACACCTTTTCGATCGGAGGCCTCCTTCTACCCCAAACGGCCATTTTTTTCGCATTTTTTTCGCTCCCGTATACTACATAAGTTCTGTCGAAAATTTTATTAAACAAAAGTGTCTCTGATTTCCACTAAACTCGCCTAAAACCATCTCCAAAGCCTGGGCTTTCCAACGGTGCCCCACACTCCCACCTGGCACCAAAACTGTGGGAGGAGTTTAGTAACAAAGGTCGGGTAACTCGGGTAACTGACAGACAGACAGACAGACAGACATTGACCTTTATTTATGAAGATATATGTTTCTCAAATATCCCATAGTCACTTCAATAAATATATACCTCATCTAATAAGCAAAACATATCCCAGCACAATAAATAGGTCACTATAGTCTATCCATTCTAGGTTGGGCACAAATCGTAACCTCTAACTTCTGTAACTCAAAAAAAAATCAATTTCAATTCAATTCAATTCAATTAAAACAAAATTATTGACACAAAGTACATCATAGTTACATTCCACATAGTTATACAAACAATATCTACAATGACACAATTGGGAACTGAAGCCAACCGGCATATAATTATGTCCCACATGCTAGAGCAACTGAGCTGTCAATGTCCACACCTATTCCCTAGCCAAGTCTTACTATTTGGTAGAAAAAAATAGATCGATTACTCTAGTCCTTTTTGAGTTACAGAGGTTAGAAGTTACGATTTTGCCCAACCGAGAATGAACGGACAATAGTTGGAATAGTCAGATGCTAAAAATAGTTCTCAGCTATCCTTTTCCTAGTCCCTTAAACATATCCCGGCAGAATAAATAGGTCACTAGTTGGAATAGTCAGATGCTAAAAATAGTTCTCAGCTATCCTTTTCCTAGTCCCTTAAACATATCCCGGCAGAATAAATAGGTCACTAGTTGGAATAGTCAGATGCTAAAAATAGTTCTCAGCTATCCTTTTCCTAGTCCCTTAAACATATCCCGGCAGAATAAATAGGTCACTAGTTGGAATAGTCAGATGCTAAATATAGTTCTCGGCTATCCTTTTCCTAGTCCCTTAAACATATCCCGGCAGAATAAATAGGTCACTAGTTGGAATAGTCAGATGCTAAAAATAGTTCTCAGCCATCCTTCGCCTAATCCCTTCCTCGGTGTATGTAGGTCAGTGTTTGTACTCACTTGTTATTGGATTAGGTTACCCATAAACAAAATTTGATACCAGGCATACCCCATTTTCATCATATAAATGATTGAAGAATCTATATAGAATACTTTTATACATATTATACATTAAGGGGAGATGGGTCGTTTTTCTGGACCCTTTTCTCCCTCATGTTTAGCCTCATTAGTTTTGACATTTTAAGACGTTCGGCCCATTAATTTGGCGATTTTAACACCCTTCGCTCCATTTCGTTGTGAATGTTAAGACCTATCGTGCCATTTAAATGTCGATTTGTTCCTGGCGAGCGATAGCTAGCCTGTAATTATAAGAAGAACCGGCCTTCGGCCGAGACAAAATGTACATATTTATCTTGATGGGGGGGTCTAGGAGGTGTTTTCTATGTTTGGAGGAGGTCTAGCGAGTAAACTAAAAAATAAAAAATAAACAAATAAACAATGAAATAATAGACCAAAAAAAAGGCCCCTTAATAAGGATAATTAGCCATATTCCAATTACAGCTAACGCCATCAGGATCCCGTGGCGGTACTAAGTAAAAAGGTACAAACAAAGACATTCTGGAGATTACTGTCTATAGGCAATTTTACCACTGCTTGTCTGGCAATTCACGCTGCAGGCAAATATAATTGGGAATTCATATCATCACCAACCCACCAATTAACTTACAAATAAGCCTAATTAATGAAATCAATGAAACTAATGAATACATGTGGTACTCCAAGGATTCGAACCTAGGATACCCACACCGAAATTCCGTGCACTAACCATTACGCTATCAAGACAAGATAATTCATTCGTCTTTTGTAACTCATTCTATGACGATTCTCATAATCAATATATGATCAAAGTAAAATAATGATTAGTTATTTTCACTATTTTACAGAGGTACGAAACTTTTACATTCGACAACATGCGCATGCAGTGGCTACAATGGCTATGAACTTCAAAGTTTTTCATTTCTTATCAAGCCAGTCATAATCGAAACTTTGATGGTGCTATCGTAGTAGTCGTTCAAAAATGAATATGTATTTTAGTACGTCTGCATATCATTTTAGAGTATAAGTAAACCCATAATTACATCACAACTGGTTTGTGAAGTACTCTGTATCGACGATATTTATCTCACATGAGCACAACCTCGGCTCATGTTATCTTTACTATATCAGTATTCTTAATGTATTTGTATCAATTGAAATAATAGATTCGTACTATGTATTGTAATGATCCTGGAAACGTATATGCTAGTGGAGTTAAAAATGCAAAATATTAAGATAGCCGTTACCAGTCTACTCTTATTTGCTTGTCTTTGATGGGTTATTGGAGTAAGGATAATTGGGCGTGGGTATTTTTTTATATACCTTTGTTTCGATCCTCTCACTCTCACTCTCTCTCTCTCTCTCTCTCTCTCTCTCTCTCTCTCTCTCTCTCTCTCTCACACACACACACACACTCCATCTCTCTCTCTCTCTCTCTCTCTCTCTCTCTCTCTCTTCCCCTCTCCCTTTCTCACAGTCCGACGCTCCCTCTCTCTCTCTCCCCCACTGGTGTTGCTAGGATGATACCCTAGAGTACTCCCGGCTAATGCTAATCCGATTAATTAATCCGATAAGGCGGGTGGACACTATGAATTATCATAAAGTATCCAAATGTGGGCCAGGAGTATAAAATAAATAAGCAGGTGACAATATTATAAAGGGGAGTATTTTGTTTTATTATCATATATATATATATATATATATATATATATATATATATATATATATATATATATATATATAATATATATATATATATATATATATATATATATATATATATATATATATATATATATATATATATATATATATATATATATATATATATATATACTGTATATATATATATATATATATATATATATATATATATATATATATATATATATATATATATATACTGTATATATATATATATATATATATTTATTTATTACAATTATTTACTTATTTTTGGTATCCCTACCTAGACCTCCATAAAAACTTAAATAAAAATATCCCCAAGTCCACCCTTCGAGATAAATTTTTACATTTTTCAGTGGAAAAATACCCAGTCAAAGGCCGATTCCTTCGAAATTGCAGGCTCGGAAAAAATCAACACCTAAATGCCACAAAAGGTCTTACATTTGACAAATTGATAGAAATCCAGGGAGCAAACTAAACTAATAATTACCGTAAATTAGCCACAACACGGAAAAGTAGGTCGCCATTATGAGAGCAAGCAAGCTATAAACTAATATCCACAAACATCCACTATAACTAGCTTAAGGCGAGGGGGATCAGTTCGTCTCCGGTTAATATGCAAATGAGTATGTTATGTCTTCTGATTCATAAAGATTGTGTGGCCTAAATTCATCTTTGGTTTGCAGTGGCGGAGGTTAAAGCGGTCGAGAGGGAGATGAAGAACAAGCAAAATGGAGAAGATGAAGGTAAACGGAAGAATGGGGTGGAGCAAGACAAGGAATCAGAGCAAAATGGACAGAATGTAGGAACGAAGCGAGCAGAAAAGCAACGAGAAACTCAAGACAACGTGAACAATGAGGATCTAGAACGGGACCAAGATCAGAAGAAAGATAAACACCATGTCCATTGGGAGATTGAACAGAATACTAAGGTAAAGGACACACATACAGGTATGCCACAGGAGCAAATGGAAAAGGCACAAGATCAGGAAGAGAAACTAGGGGATCTTCAAGTACAAGCAGCCGTGTCAACAGATAAGGGGAGTGAGGCAAAACTGGAATCCTGGAACAGCAAGAGTTTCACCACCAAGGGAGACCACTACCTCTGTACTATAAGACGCATTAACATAATCTATTCCCTGGTTGGTGGAAGTCAACAAGAAATTTCGTACGTGGTGAAGATCAAACAAGGAATTCCCGATGGCTTTAACTCGTTCGGAGACATGGCTTTTGAAAAAGAGTGTCTCATGTATGGAACAATTGTACCTTCCCTGAACCTGGAGCTTCAAGCAGCTAAAGACGAGGATTTAAGACTACCAAAGTGCTTCTTCCAAAGCCTTGAACAAGGCAAAGAAGTCGTGATTATGGAGGACCTGAGTCTCGGAGGCTATAAGATGGCCTGTAGACGGGAGGGACTTGACGCCTCCCATGCCAAACTGGTGGTGCGGGAACTGGCAAGACTCCACGCAGCTTCACTCCTCTACCAGTCCTCCCTCCCTTCTAACAACTTGGCTACTCAACACCCTCAGCTCCAAAGGGATTGGTTTAACTATGCTGAGGAGGCGGAGGATGAACTCGGGGTGGTGCTGAGAAGTGATATCAACATTCTAGCCAGTGTAGCGGAGGGAGCAGGAAGGCCGGAGGAAGAGATAGATTGGTTGAGAGATCTGGCCACAAGGATCATGGTGGTCTTCAGCCAACAAGTGGCCTCTGATCCACCTTTTGCTGTCCTCTGCCATGGTGATTGCTGGACCAACAATTTCCTCTTCAGGTAAAACTAGTATACCGGGTAATCTCCATTTTCTTTGTTATAGCCTTATAAATGCAAATAATCGCTTGTAAGATGAATATATGTACTCTGCATTATCGTACACTATAAGGCTATCAACATTTTACGAGTTCATAATTCTGAATGAGCTATTGTAATTATGTAGGTATATTGATTACAAGAACATTTGCTTTTCTTAAGTACAATTGCCAGCAGTGGCATGAATTTCAGTAAACAGTTTTGACCAGTTGATACAATAAAGATTATATTTTAGGTTTTTGTGTGTGGTTATTGCGAGTTGTGTTGTATTACATTAACCTATTCAGTACCAGAGACGACCTTTCCATCATATTCTGACAACTTTTGGACGATTCTATTCAGCTTAGGAAGGACTTCTAGCAATAACAAAGCTTCAAACTATCTCGACCAACCCTTTTAACTACCACAGATCCTTCTTAAACTGCATAATATCGTCTAAATAAAACTAGAATAAAATATAACACACGTCGCTAGTACTCAAGGGGCTAAGGGAAAGATATCATAGCAATTTGGCAACAAGTGACAATACTGAACACTCCAGGAGATGGTCAAACAAAACCAGCACAAGATAAGCGACAAATGAACGATCGAGTGTCATATAGGATTTAATTCTAGAAATTAAAAATATTGGTTGTGTTTCTTGCCAATGATGGGTATAGTAGTGGCGTAGTGGTTACTGTTACTGACTGAATTTGAAAACCAGAGCCAATTCCAAACGAGGACACCAGAACCTCTCAGCATTTATAGGTTAGTAATGGAATAGCTAGGGTTGCACTTTTGGAAAGTACACAATAGTAACTTTAATACTACAGTTACCCCTGTATACCAGGTTTGTGAATAATATTATGTCATTCACCATAAGCTCCAAAGGGTTGGAACAGGAGATTAGCACCACAGCAAAGCACAGCCAGTGACATAAGGGTTCAGTGATGGACCACCTTAGCATATTTTATTGAAAAGTACTGTAGTAGTATGGCCACATACCCTTCTAATGCATTATAATTATGTACCGTATATGTATGTATGTATGTATATACACCGGCATATAGCCCATTGCTGGGGGTGGCCAAAACGAGACAAAGCCCGAACAGAAACAACATTTAAAGTTCCTATTCTCAGGGTCCGGGACCACTTTCGCGTTCCCTCGCCCGTTTCTCTGTCTCGCTGAATAAGAGAATTATGCAAGGGGAGGAGGATTCCTAGCTCCCTGCCCCCTTATTATGTTGGCTATAAACTCTGATGTTCCTTGGAGTTCCAAACCTCCGTAAGTATAAATATAGTTAACCCTTTCTGTACCAGCGACGTCATTTGTATTATATTCTAGCTATATTCAGACGATTTGGTGCAGTTTAAGGAGGATCTGTGGTAGTCAAAAGGGTTAAGTGATATAGTTCAAAGCCTGTCACTTGATTGGGGCCCTTGTTAAACTGAATAATATAGTCTAAATATAGCTAGAATATATTTAAAACGACGTTGCCTGTTCAGAAGGCGTTAATGGGCCATATCCCGAAAACTCACGAATCAGTACCATCCAAGAGGGTTAATTCTCTCTCTCTCTCTCTCTCTCTCTCTCTCTCTCTCTCTCTCTCTCTCTCTCACTCACTCACTCACTCACTCACACTCTCTCTCTCTCTCTCTCTCTCTCTCTCTCCTCTCTCTCTCTCTCTCTCTCTCTCTCTCTCTCTCTCTCTCTCTCTCTCTCTCTCTCCTCTCTCTCTCATCTCTCTCTCTCTCTCTCTCTCTCTCTCTCTCTCTCTCTCTCTCTCTCTCTCTCTCTCTCTCTCTCTCTCTCAGTACCGATTATAACCCTGGCCAATGGAAGTGCGGTAACCTACTGTACAACCCATTAAGTTATGGAAACTATTGATGTTTTCAAGTTCAAGGAAATCAGTGAATGGTTTCCTAAATAATTTGAAAAAGATACACTCATACTAAAAGAATTGAACATTCATTCTCACTGCCTCAAATCCCTGCCTACTTAAGATTGAATAAAGATGTGCATCTACTGTATGTCAATAATGAGTCATTTTCCCAATCATGGAAGTGACCATTGCAATCGGCATTAAAAGACCAGCTCTGAGAAACTGGTTTATAATGCTATAAGCGAAAGCTGGAGCTTTATGCAATTTTACCATTTATATAGATTTCATAGTCACCTTAACCTGAAACTTAAGATGCGATCAACTTCAGCCACTAATAAATATGCAACATTATTCTGTAAATAGGATTTGTTTTCTAACTAATAATATGATTGACTTGCAGCTATAACTAATGTAGAGCCAATGCTGATTATTTGTTGCTACACTAGTTTACATCGCTTATTTATTGCTTGAGGTTCATATACTGATGTTCATTTAATTCAGTATTTGAATATTATCCAGACATATTAAAAAATTCATTAGAAGTACAAAATACATTGTTATATATTAATTATATATTATGTATTTAAAATAGACAAATACTTCTAAATTTGTTCTGACAACCTAGGTAACAAAAGGAATGTATTAAGTATTATATGTCTCAGTCTCTTCATGTTCTTAGAGTAATACAGTTTATAAAAAGAACGGTCACTTGCTACTCTCCCAGGCAATTGCTTAACCCCTTCATTACCGGTACCGTCCTTTTATCTTTATTATGGCTACTATTAGGCAATTAACAGGCTTCGAACTATCTCGCTTAACCCTTTTTACTACCACAGATCCTCCTTTAACTGCACAAAATCGTGTAAATATAGCTAGAATAAAATACAAAAGTCGTCGCCGGTACAGAAGGGGTTAATGTCTGATCCCTGCACTAGAACTTTCTTGACCTTATAATTGATGTATTCATATTATCACCAACCCACCAATTAACATACATATTATCACCAACCCACCAATTAACTTACAAACAACCCTAATTAATGAAATAAATCAATTAAAACAATGAACACATGTGGCCGTACTCCAAGGATTCGAAGCTAGGGCACTCACACCTAAATTCCGCGCACTAACCATTACTCTATCAAGGCAGTATATTAGGTAAATTGTATATGCCAAAACGTGTCCCTTATTGTGAAATTAGGTTTATGATGCTCATTCGTCTACTTAATAACCAAAATATGTTATAGATACGACAGCGAGGGAAAACCAGAGGAGGTACGCCTAGTGGATGTACAACTCTGCAGACGTGGATCTGTAGCCCTAGACCTAAACACTCTCATGTACTCAAGCCTCAGTGGGGAAGTCAGGAGAGCGTGTCTTGATTCCCTTCTACAGGAATACTACCAGTCCTTCCAGCAGGTACTCCAAGCCAGAGACACGCCCCTACCCTTCACCTACGAGGAACTAGTGGCGGAATATAAGAACAAGAGCCTGTTTGGGTTACTGATGGGCGCGGATTACCTACCTGTGGTGATGGTTGAAGCGAAGGACGCCCCAGACTTTGATCTGGTGAAGGGTGGAGAAGAGGAGTTTATGAAGCACCGGGACCAGAGACTACCCGAGACCTTAGCTCGCAATCCACACCTCGCCCCAGCTCTCCTGCACCTGCTGGAAGATATGACAGACCTTGGGGTCATTGGCACAGACCTCTCACATGTATAGTTGTTTATAGATTCTTCAAGATATATAATTCGTTAGTTCTGTTAGCCTTACTCTAAAGGAATACTGTATAATTATACAACAAGGGACCAGATACTCTCTACACATATTACCCAGTAATTGCCACTTCATTAAAACTCACTTGGAAATTTTGAAAAATATGATTTATTGGTTTCAACGTCATGATTTTAATTGTTTGAAAACTTAGAATCATACTTATGAATTTAGCTTTACTTAATGTGCTTATAATAATCACATTGTCCAATAGTTATTATCTCACCCAACAAAATGTCAATTTTGTTCCAAGTCAATATATTTAGGGAAATTTGATTAGATTACTTGTGTAATCAACTATAAACGATAAGGCCATCCATATGTAATGTTACGCTTTACCCATAGCAGAGCATCACCTACATCTGTCATATACTATAGTGGATCTTGTCGTGTCCATCAAGGAAAATAAAAAACAGCCAATTAAGGGGGTCACCTGCTTTGTTTTCTCCTTTTCTCTCTTTCTCTGGCTTGTATCCATTCGGCCCCATTCAACCTACTGTTTTAAGACATTTATCCCCATCCAGGTGTCGATTTCTTCCTGGCGAGCGATAGCGAGTCAGCATTGTATGAAATCCGGCTATCGAAAAAAGTACAAATTTAGCCTGTGGTCAAGAACATTTATAAAAATATGCTGGCTCGCGGAAAAAATCGACACCTGGATGGGGATAAACGTCTTAAAACAGTAGGGTGAATGAGGCCGAATGGATACAAGCCAGAGAAAGAGAAAACGAGAAAAAAGCAGGTAACCCCCCCTTAAACTCAATACCGGTACATTATCTAGTTATATCTAGCCAGCCATATTGTTAAAGCAAAGTTTAAAAGCCGGTGTCACACGAGCCTTTTTTCGAGCAATTTTCATGGGCAATTATGGTCAGGAAGCTTTAAAATGTACACTTTATCAGAATTCAGCCGCCTAACATAATCTACCTTCAGTCTAGTTGCCGATACCAGTGCGAAAATGTCCCGAAATTATACGAGAACAAACTTGCTCATGGAAAATTGACGGAAAAAAGCTCTCGTGTGACAGCGGTTTGACAAACTAAACGACATCCCAAGATCTTAGTCCGGAATCCTCTATTCAGTCCAACCATTCTCTGCCTTTAGATTAAATTATATTACCTCAAGTTGATCAGGACAAATCACATACATGTAGACACATTCAAAGGTTACTTCTACCTCCATAATTTAATCTTTGAGTTATCAAATAAAAATCATAAAATCCTTAACCCCCCCAGTACTAGCGATGTATAGCATGCATCACATATAGTGCATTCTCTGTGTGCTAACAACATACAGTACACCACACATCAGGAGTTTGACCATCAAAAAATCTGCATTGCAAAATCAGTGTATGCATATTATTACAATTAAATTAGCTTTAGACACACATAGCAACCTATCAGTCTCGATAAGGATTATTGGCTGTTTAGTGGATATCCAATAACCCCTGGCAAAGATCAACTTCCGGAAGGGTTTCACAATGTCGAAAACTATCTTAAATGTAACTACTGAATATTCGAAACGTTAGCCAGGTATCCTTAGAACAAAACCCATTGTTAGTCAAAAAACCAGGAATTCTCAATTACTTTATAATAGTCAACTAAATTAGAACTGTTTTGACTGACTTCTAACATTATGAACTTAGCTGATGGTGACGACAATCTTGAAAATAGAAAAATAATTCAAAACTAGCACACTATTTCAACTTGCCGACTCGTATAATCTATAGACTATCCCAAAGATTGTAATATCTATGTTGTTCCTTTGGTGCATTCTGTATATGGGTGTATATTACCATCCAGTGCATCCACTAAAAAAAATAAAACTGGGCGTTTTGAGAGTTAAGCTTTTTGTTAACCTTACAATTATTGTCCTCGACTAGAAAGGAACCTGCGTAATTACCACGTATTTCATCATTATACATTTTCTATCCAATTACGTGGAAGACCCATAAATCGTTAAGCATAGGAGTGGAAGGTCATAATTAATATAGGCTTGGTAATGAGTCCAGCATAAGTGATATATATTAAGATATTGGTGTTACAATTATCATCTATTTTTCAAAGTTGGTAGATGATAAAAAATAGGATATATACCGGTACTATAATATAAATAAATAGTTAGTAATGTCTATCTATCTATCTATCTATTACCTGACGCCGTGATCCCCGAAGGGGTGGCCACGAGCGAACCGCCCCCATGCACCTGTCCCCAGTCAGTCGACACCCCTCCTCTCAACCAGCACCGCCTTGATCCATATACTTCCTCACTCCATCCTTCCACCTCTCTTTCGGTCTACCTCTCCCTCTCTGTCCTTCCACCTCGCTCTCGTACACCTTCTTAGTCATTCTCTCGCTTCCCATACGTTCCATATGGCCGAACCATCTCAAGGTGTTCCTTTTCACACTTTCCAGCATATCTACCTCAACACCACA
This sequence comes from Paralithodes platypus, assembly GCA_032716605.1. Taxonomy (NCBI): domain Eukaryota; kingdom Metazoa; phylum Arthropoda; class Malacostraca; order Decapoda; family Lithodidae; genus Paralithodes; species Paralithodes platypus. The sequence continues at coordinate 70,854,565 of CM064509.1, forward strand.
CCTCCTTCTTACTTCCTCATTTGTCTGTCTATCCCTCCATGTAACTCCGCACACACTTCTCAAGTAACTCATTTCCACCCCTCTCACTCTTGGTCTGAGTCTCTTCTCAAACGTCCATGCTTCGCTTCGGTAAGTCAGTGTCGGGATTACCACACTGTCATGCAAGGACTTCTTCACTTCCATACTGACCACCCTATTTCTTGTTACTGCTTTCAGCGTTCCTACAACCCTCTTCCCCTGCTGTACCCTCTCCCGCACTTCTTCATCCATAGTCCCATCTTTACTCAACACATTGCCCAGATACTTAAAAGAGCTGACGATCTCCATAGCCTGACCGTTCAACTTCACCTCACACTCTGTGACTTCACCCCTTTCGAAGACCATAACCTTACTCTTCCCCGCATTTACCTTCAAATTCCGTTTTTCGCACACTGTTCCAAACTCATTTACCAAACCCTGCAACTCCCATTCATTATCGCTCATCAGAACTGTATCATCCGCAAACAGCAGTATAGGCAGCTTCCACTCATTTCCCTCCCTTTTCAGCGATACACCAACATCCACTGCTCTTCCTAGTATTTCTTTCATGACTCCATCCATATATACAGTAAACAACCACGGGGACATCACATGTACTTTAGAAAAAAAAGGGTGAAGGGACATGTCTTAACTGATTGCCATTGTTGGAATATGAACAGGCAATAAACTAAATAACAGAAAATTCATCAGTGACTTGTAATTCTCTTTTTAGAATATTGTAATTAAGTTTTAATTTTTCTTTTACAGGTATTATATTCAGTAGTTTTTATATTAACCTGAGGGAATCCAGCATAATAAATCTTTTACTGGTATACTCTTTCAATTTTAAGGGAGACACTCATTACATGCAGCTTTGCCTTTTGTCTCCTTCATACATATAGACAAAATAATACTGCGACTCAGACAAATTCCACTGTATAACTATTTCACGACACAAACCCTCCCTGTGACCCAGTGTTGCCAATTTAGCTACTTCCCCGCTAAATCTAGAGGTATTTACTTCGATCTAGAGGCAATAAATCTAGCGACATGAATTCTATAGCATTACTCTGGAGAGATGAGCCATTTTAGAGCGATGTTGGAGAGATTGTGCCATTATTCTAACGATTTTCGGCATATATTGACGATCGAGCGGACTTGACTTGGTAACCCTGCTGTGACCTGACCTTGAGCAGCCTAATAATGACAATAGCACACCACTGACCTGTCACTGTCCTAGATGGATAGTGGCTTAGTTGGCCTTGTATGGTACTTGTATAACTCTATTCACCTACAGAGTAGCCTACTTGTGTATATACAGTAGCTCTGTCACTTTTGAATAGTACTGTCACTACCGTACTCACTTTATCTACATTGATAACGACAGGTCTATGACTGGCACATTTTGTTCTTAACCCTTTATGTACCGGCGACGTCCTTTTAACTTTATTATGGCGATAATTAGACGATTGTATTCAGTATAAAAAAGGCCTCCAACAAGTAACAAGTTTCAAAATATCTTACTTGACCATTTTTACTACCACAGATCCTTTTTAAACTACAAAATCGTCTAAATATAGCTAGAATAAAATTAAAAGGACGTCACCGGTACAGAAGGGGTTGATTTTGGATCCAACGTCGAGTTAACAGTGACCAAGCTCAACCTAACCCCCAATCCCCTCCTTATATATTTGACTTTACATTATATACCTGAATATACAGTACTATACATTATAGCATTTGACCTAATATGACAGGGTGGCGCCATAGGAGCTGCTCAGGCAACTTAGAGATAGGTTGTATCTTATATTTCGGGTCCTTTACCAATAAGCAGATATTCTAAAAGCTAAAACACATTCTAAATATACATCAACGAAGCAAAACACATTAACAAGTTAAGTAAACTCCATCATCGTATTCATTTGGCAGAGTAAGCTTAGGTTATTACCAGGCTCACACATGCCGAGTATTTATTAATATTTTCGATTAATTAGGAATCATCTGTGGGTCTTATTAACACTGAATTAGTCAAGGTTTTCATAATTAATCATTGAATAAATCATTCTACGGAAGGCTTTCGAAATATGATAATCTCTATATGTTTATGTATTTATTAAGAACACACTTAGTTCTGGGCTAACTTAAACACTGCTGGGATCATCTTCGATGCCTGTGTACTTGCATTTTGCGTCTTGAAATATATAGTAATTTTTCATGAGACCATTATACCTCTTCTGTAAATAAATGGTTGTTATACAAAAAAATACATAGCAAGTGCAAATTTACTTTTTAAACAGTCCATAAATATACGGTACAGCAAAGCTTTCTGAAACAAAACTCTAATTGTTAATACTTTTGATAATCGTAAGTATTTTCAATGTTGACAAAATCAAATATTTATCCACATGTACTGTGAAGGTTATACAAAATTGGGACATCTGCTGCATAAGCAAGTTGTATCAGCCAGAATACAAAGTATTGTACTGAAGTATACAGCAGTTTAAGGGGAGGTGTGGCAGAGAGGTCTTGCCACTGGACTGGTAATCCAATGGACCCTGGTTCGAATCCCAATATGTCAATGGGAAGATATTATTGGGATGGCATTTGTGCTGTCCATCAGGCGCCTGGCCCGGGGAGACGATTAATATGAAGGGTGTGCCTGGAAGTGTGGTGGGAGGGCTTGTGGCTTTGGCTCCGCTGCATGTCTGCCTGCCGAGATCGGAACCTCTCCGGGTGGTCAGGGGCCGGGGGAGTGCTGGAGCGACCTTGGTAACCCTGGTCTCTGGGTCTTCTCCTGGGTGACCTGGATGTGTGTGAGTTTGTGTTTTTTATCTGTGTTTATTTTTTGTTTTATGTTGTTTTTGTGTTTTCCCTGTTCTTGCTCTGTCTTGAGTTGGCTACCCCCAAAATGGGGATTGGGCCTGAGCATATAGATAGCATATATATAGATTTGTGCTGTACCTAGTATCAGTGCATTACCACAGCACACCAAAATGCCAAAAAAAAAAAAATACCCTCGTTGTTCCCTGATTAAATAGCACTGTATGCATATTCCCATATTCAAAATATGCTACAGGGGGGCAATGCCTAGTGAGTTAATTGCTCAATAGGTGGCGTTCTGAGAGTGAGGGTCCGAGTCTCGGGAATGAGACTATAAAGCGAGGAGGTGGAGCAGCTTCAGAGATGGGATTGCTTCGGGCCGGGGTGCTTCGCATGTCTCACTCCCTAGACTGGAACAAGACCTCACGGGCCTCACCGTGTTCAGCGATTGAGTGTGCAGGCTCTCAGCCTATGCCCGAGAGGGAGTAGTTGGAATAAAAAAAACAAAAAAAATGCTCAAGGCTAGTTTTAAATTCCTTGACCAGAACACATCTCTCCGAAGCTGAGATAAATCGTCCAATATTCGCCGGAATATAATCAAAGTAACATGTTAGTGCTGAACGCGTTAAGGTTAGGTTAGCTAAGGTTAGTTTAGATGTGGATGAATTTACTGTAAATTGGAGCTAACTGAATGCTGTCAAATATTATTGAAGGAAAAGCGAACGTTATACCGATGTCTAGGGAGTGATGTATCCAGCAAAAATGTTGCCGTAATTTTTGTCTGACAGTTATAAAATGTAAATGTGATCGGAATTATACCACAACATATAGCCTATTTTACCTTCATTCTACTTCTCGATACCAATGCAAAAAACAAAAAAAACACAGAATGTTGCCCAGATTTTTTTTTTTCGCAAGATAATGCTCGAAAAAGTGCGTGGGACACCCCCTTTAACTTACGGATATTAATATATACTGTGCTTAACACCAATAGCCCCCAAATAACATTAATGCAAGCATGTGATCCTCCCTGGATTCGAACCCAGTACACCACATACAGAACTTACACGCGCTTAACCATTACACTATCAAGACAGTTAAAGGTTTAGCAAATGACTACGATGATTATCCATTTATCGAACACTGGATATCAATTTAGTTTTGTAGCCTACTGGATCCAAGAGCACTATCAATAACGTAATGCTTATGAAAGAGGGAAGAACCATTTATAGGGCACAGAACAGGGAAGACTCCAGGAATATTTTTATCTCAGCTTCTATAAGAGACTCATTGCTGGCCTTTTGCCATATATATGGTAATGGTGTAACACTGACTGGATGAAAAATTCAGCTCTCTATGTACGTGCGCGCGCGCGCGCGCGAGCGCAGAATTTAATTGCAACATTTGTAAAATCGATGTCACAGAAAACATTTTCAAATTTCCCGCAATTTTTGCATGGCGTATCCTACAAGCATCCCCTACAAAGTAGCGTCATCTTTTTCCCATATTGAATAATAGAAGGTGCTGAAAAAAAATCTATTACCGGTAGCCTATACAATTTGTTTGGGATACAGCTGGATTTTGACTTCCAAATGACCATGTCTCCGGGGAAATCGGCCATAAATCGACGAGAAAATTTTCCTTTATAGGCCTATTTGTAGTGGTTAGAAGGGGAATGCATTTGGGCAATACAAAAAAACGTTAATACACTCGTTAGTGCCAATATATGATTGCTGGCAAATTAATTTCTTAGATTTTCAGTCCTTAGAATACGTTTTTGGGGGATATGATGGTTACCCATCCTAAATGAATGTTTTCTATCCTGAGCGCTACGAATAGAAAATGAACTTTTATGGCTAACTAATTTAAAAATTCGATATGACCCAGAGGTATGGACTAAATACCATTCAATGTTGACCAAATTTCTTGATATTGGGAACCCCAAAGGGGTCCCTTAGGGATGTAATAAGGGTGTTTATGCCCTCATATGATCATTTCTATTGCTTACAGAAGCCCTTTAGACTACAGACAAAAAAAAAAATTGGGATGGCTGAAAATTTTGTTTTTAGTTTTTCGGGGGTCGTGGGCGAACCCCCGCCCCGGGGGGTTATGGATGCGATATGTTTTTTTGTTCCTTCCTATGCTATTCTCCTATGTTGAAAGAAGCAGTTTACAAAGAGAAAACAAAAACTTGAAATTTTGACCAAAGACAAAAAAAAAAAAGGTATTGTCTCCCCTTAAAGGACCGATTTACATCTCCGTGTTTAAGCTGCTCAACAACCAAGGTAACGACAGCTTTTACGACGACTTGTTCCAAATATTGTGCATCGTGCATATAAAACATTAATTAAATATATATGTGTGGTTAAGTCTGAGGCGTGGGGTTTCATTGGCACCCTGGCGCCCCGACTGCTTGAGAGGGTGAGAAGGAAAAAAAAAATGTTATGAGAGCCAGTGGGGCGATAAGGGAGGTGGCAACAAGCGCCAGAGGGAGGGCGTTCTAGAGACCCTGTAGTAAGGGCTAATCCGGTATCACACGAGAGCTTTTATGGTCAACGTTCAATGATCAACTTTTTTCTGGCAACATTTTTGGAGTATTTTGCCCTGGTATCGGAAATTAGACTGATTGTAGATACATTTAGGTAGCTGTAATATATTAAATGTTAACCTCATAAGCTACCAGACCAGTGTTGAGGATAAATTTTGAGTGATACCGGCTTTACATAGAGTTACATATATACACGGACTGCACAAAAATTAAGGCCCCTACTAGGCAGTCTGGACTTTATTCTAACAAAATTTGCTATACTAAGTAGAAAGTAAAGCTAGCAAAGCAGAAGGCTCTCACCTCACTTACCATTTTGGTGTTTCATTGTTTGTTTGTTTTTGTAATTGTTTCTGCCATTTTCGAGCAATATTCTATTTAGTTTGCTTGCTAGACTAACATAAAACGCCTCCCTAGACTCCCTTCAACTAAATAAATTAAATAATAATAATAAGCCCCCTAATTCCCCTTCATGCTAAATATGTCAATTTTTCGGTACTACCGTACTGTAAATGGGGAACTTCACGAATGCGGATTTTGTGTTTGAGTCTTGTGATATTTGGCTTGAAATGAGGTACAGATGCATGTTGAACTTATTCCATGTTGTGGATGAGTGACAGGATTATAATTATACTCTCACAGGTTTATTCAACCCTTTCAGTACCAGTGACGTCCTTTTAATATTGTTCTGGCTAATATCAGACACCGTCATTCAGTTCAGGAAGGGTCTTAATCAAATATAAGGTTTCAAACTATCTCAATTGACTCTTTTACCTACCACAGACCCTTTCTAAGCTGCATAAAATAGCCTATATATAGCTATAATCAAATCAAATATACGTCAGCGGTACTGAAAGGGATATACAGTACTTTGTAGGTGAGTTTATGAGCTTACCTTTAGTATACAATGGTGTTTGAAGTATGAGAAGACCATTAATTATTCTCATTACTACTGTTCATTAACCTGCTATGGAAGTTACGTAAGCTAAGCCAAGTGGATTGTTATTTGAAGTAGATGAAGACCATTTATTCTCATTAATACTGTTCATTGAGGGGAGGCAGACCGTTTTTCTGGACCCCCTTCTCCCTAATGTTTAGCCTGACTAGTTTTGAGATTATAAGACGTTCGGCCCATTAGTTTGACGATTTAAACAGCTTTCGCCTCATTTCGTTGTCAATGTTAAGACCTTTCGTGCCATTTAGGTGTCGAGTATTTCCTGGCGAGCGATAGCGAGCCTACAATTTTAAGAGGAATCGGCCTTCGGCCGGGACATTTTTCTACCGAAAAATTTACAAATTTATCTTGAAGGGGGGTCTAGGGGGTGTTTTTCTAAGCTTGATGGAGGTTTAGGGAGGAAACTAAAAAAATATATGAATAAATTAATTAATAGACCAACAAACGATCATTCTCCCCTTAACCTGCTATGGTGGGTTGGAAGTTACGTAAGCTAAGCCAAGTGGGTTCATCAATAGTGCGTGGTGATGAACTGCAGGTGGTTTTCTTAGTAACTAAAGTGCTTTATGACTCATTGGGTAATAGCAGATCACACCTTTTGGGGCTAGTCGGGTACGTTACTGTTTTAGTTAGTATTATTGAGGGTATTGTTTATGCTTGCTCCCTAGATCATAGTCAGGATGAATACAAAAAACACACGCCTCCTCTGACCTCTTTCAAGTTTAAATGTGTGCATTATTCGGTAGAAAGATGCCGGTTTCTTCTCATTTACAGGCTCGTTATCGCTCGCCAGGAAAACTTATGTATGTACCGGTATATATATATACTCCGGCACATACCCCATAGCTGGGGGTGGCCGACTCGAGACAGAGCCCGATCAGGGACAACACAACACAAAATAAAAACAAACATACGAAACATAGAACCCTAAATTGGTCTAAACGTCTAAAAATCGCCAAACTAATGGGCCGAAGGAAGGTAGGTAGTTTGGAAGTTAGGAAAGGTAAGCCAAGTGTGTTAAGGGGAGGTATTTAGTTTGTTCCCTAGACCTCCATCAAGCTTAAAATTACACCCCATTGAGTCCCTTTCAAGATAAATTTGTAAATTTTTCGGTAGAAAAATGTCCCGGCCGAAGGCCGGTTCCTCTTAAATTACAGGCTCGCTATCGCTCGCCAGGATAAAATCGACACCTGAATTGCACGAAAGGTCTTAATATGGGGTGAAAGTTCTTAAAATCGCTAAACTAATGGGGCAAACGTTTTATAATATCAAAAGCAATGGGGCTAAACATGAGGGAGAAAGGGGTCAAGAAAAAAATCCCTCACGTGGAGATCTCCCCTTAATGGGAGTGTGTTGATGATCTGCAGGTGGTTGGTTCTTAGTGTGCTTTACTATATACTCCTTGGGGTAGGCTATCTGTCTCTAACTTATTAAGGGGAGGTTTTTAGTTTGTTCTCAAGACCTCCATTAAACGTAAAATTATACCCCCTTTCAAGATAAATGTTTACATTTTTCGGTAGAAAAATGTCCTCGCCGAATTAGAGGCTCGCTATCGCTCGCCAGGAAAACAAAATCGACATCTAAATGGCACGACAGATCATAAAATTGACAAATTGGGTGAAAGTTCTTAAAATCGCCAAACTAAAGGGGTAGACGTCTTAAAATCTCAAAACTAATAGGGTGAAGCATGAGGGAGAAGGGGGTCCAGAAAATAAACACCTTAAGTCAAAATCTCCCCCTAAGTCAACATTATATAAGCAGGCTTGGGTAACATTCAAGGAGACTACATCAGGACTCTTCTTCTTCTTACCTCTGACCAGGTATAGGCTATCCTAGTGTTTACTAGCCTATACCCCTTTGAAAGGACATTAGCCTAACCTAACAACATTACCTAACCTATCCTAGTATTATGGGTGGGGGCTGCCGCCCCACACCCCCGCTATTTGACATCTTTGACAGATTGTTGGTGTATTTTTCTTTGAAATCGGGTTTTTTCAAGTTATCGATAATGAAAATCCTCCATGCGGACTATAATGAGAAAAATATGGCGATTCTATTGGTCGCTATTTTCCCTAATAAATTGTTTCTAATAAGGCGGATGTAGTGTCCTTGACTATTATCCAGCCTTGATATAGGCAAGTGGAGTCACATGGACAGGTATTTCGGTGTTTTGTTTTTGTTTTGTTTTATCGCCTGGTACCGAGTTTGGGCTAACATTTTGCAACACACATGCTTTGATATGCCTTTCGTTGCCTGGTTATGTACGACGGTTGTCCATTGACCACTTGCGAGTTTCGTTCTATAAGGAAGTTAGAGCTGTAGACATCGATATTTAGCAGAATTACCAGCTAAAATACGGTTGTAGTTCTTTTAAAAATACATAAAACCCAATTCAACATACTTTTTAGCCATCAGAAACCTACATTATTATTGCATTTCTGTTTACTATCGATGTCTACAGCTCCAACTTCCTCATAGCCTGAACCTCGCTAGTGGTCAATTGATGGTTTGTTGGATCTGCCTCAGGGTTTGAACAGAGGTAAAGTGCAGGTGGTGAAACGGAAGATAGTGGTACTAAGGCCAGTGGTATGGTTTGGGTTGTTTGCTTTTGTAGCGGACTACGCCTTAGCATGTGAGAATCCAGCTTCACAAATCCTGGTGGTCCAGCCCGTACGGGATTCGAACCCACTCTGTATTATAGCCCCGCCCATCAGCCAGGTCAATGCAAGGGACTGGGGTTCTCGAATACAGGCTCCAGTCCTGAAAATATACGGTACTTGACTTACAGTGTGCTGGCTTAATAATCCTGAAGGGTTAATATCCTCAGAAGTCCTATTTTAACTAACAGGTCAATGTACACTCTACTCTACTCACCACACCACAAGGTCGCTCAGTGGAGTGTGTAGAACCATTCTGTCTGTCTGTCTGTCCAAGAACTTCGCCATATTTGAACATTACCGGTATATCTGGTTGGTCATTGTGAAAGGTAACTCGGTCATTGTGGCAGTAACAAACGGTTGGAAGATCAGCGTTTTTTGTTGTTGTTTTTTAATTACTTTTCGTGTTTACGTAACATATGGATTCCCTTCCCATCAGTCGTCCCAAACTACCCCAGCCAACCCCTTGTCAAAGATCAGCGCCCTTTGGACAGATGATGTACAACAGCCGACACCGCAGACCCTATAATAACAGAGATCGGCCAACCTCAGACATATTGGTGTCAGTGGTGTCATTAACTTCTCTTTAGACTCAATTATGTTTATATCCATCATAAAACATTCGGAAATACTGGTAGGCTACGGGATTATATTGTTTGGTGTCCATCCATTGTTTGGCACCAAAAGGGTTTCAATAGAAAAGGATGACCTCGTTTTCTTACTACAGGTCCTGGTACAGAATCTCTATAGGCCTACCCTGTTATATGTAGGTAGGCCAGAAATCGTGAACCCTAGCCTCTGTAACGCCAAAAGGGCTAGAGCAAATGGGCTGTAAATTTCCACACCTATTCCCTGGCCGACCTTTCCCAAATGGTAGAAATAATTGTTCGATTACTCTAGTCGTTTGTGAGTTAATGATCAAGAGTTTTGGCCTACTTATTTGGAACAGGATCTCTATACCCTATTCCAAATACGTAGGCCAAAACTCATGGCCATTAAACTCTATAACTCACGAACGACTAGAGTAATCGAGCTAATATGTCTACCATTTGGTAAGGGTTAGCCAAGGGATAGGTGTGCAAATTGACAGCCTATTTGTTCTAGCCTTTTTTGAGTTACAGAGGTTAAGGTTCTGGCCTACTTATTTGAAACAGGATCTCTAGTGTTGACCCATCTCTGTTGCAGGAAAGTCTCTGAGGGCCGACACCTAAGATTGGTCATCCATCATTCGGCGTCACCCAGTTTGTCCCTAGCTTACATAACCATTAATCTATTAATAGCCCACCGGACCTTTCTATCCTCTCTTTCAAACGTACAGTATAAAGATAAATAGAGAGAGAGAGAGAGGGATACACGGATGTATATTTTTCTAGCAGCTGATGGTAGCCTAATTTAAGGGTAAAGATAACTCGTGGATGAGTTGCGTTCTTGCGAGTAACGCAGAATAGTCGATCACTTAAAATTGTTTACATTGCGCTCGAGGTTAGTAGGCTACTTCGCGCTTATAATATATTTCCCACCTTGGCGGATCGAAATTTAAGCAGTGGACTTATTATCATCATCATATATATTGCCAGCAGGGGGCAAACAAATAACAGCAAAAGTAACTAACTTTGAGCGTCTTGTCAACAACCCCACGATCGGGAGAGGTGGTATAGGCCTACTCCGATTTTCGGCCCAAACGCACCGTTTTATTCTCGTCGAAAACCACATAAAAAACGTTATTAGGCTAGATCGTTTCCATGATTTTGTACAGACCAGAAAAGGGGGTAGCTTGTTGATGGATGCGTGGAAACCTAAAATAAATCTCTAATAAGTCCGTGGGGTACGGTGAGGGTACCTGTAAAGTGCGCACTAGCCTAGTAAAGAAAAAATGCACCATATATATATATATATATATATATATATATATATATATATATATATATATATATATATATGCCTATATACTGTACACACACACACACACACACAGTAGCCTATATAGCCTACTACCGGTATGCAACATTTTGTTGAATAGGGACATGCATTCCCACAGATGTTGCAGATTTACCTGGTACTAGCCTACAGCATATTTTGTATAAGAATGGTATGGTTCCGAAAGCCAAAAACGTTAGTATGACAGACGGTTTTACAGCATAGCAGTATACCTGTTGGCTGCTACTTTCCACGGCCTCCTGTCGAATTCTGCCATAGGCAGTTGATTCAGTTGAGTGGATGTTATGTCACGAATTATTCACAATTCTATAACGTATTATTCTAGTTCTACATGCACTATGTAACACTTATATGTTTTTGCATTATAGGGGTGATTTGCTCATTTCAAAGTTGGCTGTTATTCACTAAAATCTGGATTGTATGGAGACACTGATCAACGCGGACACAAGGTAAACATATCGTCCGAAACCTACACGTGTCTAGGGTATCGACTTCGTTGGTTAGGAGTTTTTTCCGACTTGGGGTTGGTAAACTGATTTATGATATTGAGAATAGTGTTAGATTATAATCAGATATTAATTGTTTGACTTTGCAATAAGAAATCTTTTATTTATATTTTCGAAAAGCCTTTTGATAGTGTCCACTCTCATTGAAGATACTAACTATTTGGAGATCATTGAAGTAGTGAAGCCCATAATTTATTAGAGTATAATATTAATTTTAGTTTCAATGCATAAATAAGGAGATAGTCCTCACACTATACAATGGTCTGATACAGCCTCTTGTAGAATATGTAGGCTAGTGTTCATTTATGGTCTCCAGCACTCATTGACACTAATTGTTATTTATTGACTATAGCCAATTAGCCTACCTTTTTTTTCAGATGACGATAAATTGAATTCCTTGGCAGCAAATGTCTCGATACTGAGTGGAAAAATATGAAACTACTATGTCTCTGCATCATATTAAGACCAAGTTTATAGAATTAGCATCATATTTAACTACAAAATCTTCAAAAACAACTGAGAAATATTTGATGATAACTTTGCAAGTTACTGTCAGTTGAAATAAAACAGACTCTAGGGCTATGAAACTTATACCATTGATCAAAAGACTGAGCTATGAGGGTGAGGAGCTCTTGGTCTCTTTTCTTTGGAAACATGCACTGTAGATTACGAGCTCAACTCATTGAAGTCTTTAAAATACTGAACCGGTTTGACAATGTGGATTAAAACAAAATCCCAGCCTCAATATGAATACAACACCCAACCATGTCTGGAAATTGGAGTTGAAGTGATTCAGCACCAGTAGCCTATATGGACAACATTTCACTTATAAAATCTGTTGCACCTAGGAGAATATTCCGTCAGAAGGTTTGAATAGCCCTTCAGTAGAACAATTCAAGGAGGGTACACTGTTAAAATTATTCTATTATGTTACTATAAGAGGGTCGGCAGCAATATTGCCAACATAATGTCGTAATCTTAATGGTCACACCCATACCTAACTATCAACATTACTATACCCTGTTCCAAATAAGTAGTCCAAATTTTACGAACATTAACCTCTATAACTCCCAAACGACTACTAGAGTAATTGAACTAATATATATAGGCCTAGGCCTACCATTTGGGAAAGGTCAGCCAGGGAATAGGCGTGGAAATTTATAGCCCATTTTCGCTGGTCCATTTTGAGTTATAGAGGTTAGGATTCATTATTTCTGGACTACTTATTTGGAACATGGTATAGTTTGCTACGGCTATATTGTCGTAATTTAGAGCAAGGCATATTATTGGTCTTGGTTTAGAGGCCTAGTACAGTATGCCTACTGTTAACAAATCTCAATATTGAATAAGGCTTTCAAAACTTATAGGCCTACCAGTAATTTACGTTTTATTAAACTGTAGATAGTAGCCTACTTTGCACACTGCAATGAATGTACTGCAGTTCAATATCTCTCCTTTTCCACACAGCGTATCTCCCCTGAATGGACCGCCTGATCTTTGACACACTATTCCTCGTAAGAACCAGCACAGTACATCGGCGCCGTCTGGCCGATGTTACTGGATAACCTTATTGACCTCCCGTGATGACCTACTACAAGTATTCTCTGTAGCACTGTCAACACCTCCCTTGCTAGACCTAAATACTCTAATTAATCCTTTCACTGACCACAACGTCCCTTGAATTTGGCTCTCTGTCTCTATTTTGACTTTGGGAGAGACACTCGTTACAGGCAACCTGCATTTTGTCTTCTTCATACACATAAAAACAAATACGCATCTGTATGGTATATCTAGATAATTATGTACAGCTTAACCCCTTTCAGCATTACAGGACGCATTTCTTCTTTTTATGCTGGCTATCAATAGAGAATTTGATAAAGTTTAGGAATTAATTTTGAAAATCGGGGTTAATTGAGATATACATTACCTATATAATGTTTTGAGGGCCTCCCAAAACTGAATAAAATACGAATTAATTAACTTGTAAGGATAGAGATATGCGGTAATGGAAACTGCGGGCTGCCTCCTCAACAAGTCTCGTCAACTGGGTATAAATTCTGCCAACAATTTATCTCGACTGGAGCTAACCTAACCCATTTAACACGAAACAAAATAATATGTTGACTGAAGGAAATACTACCAACTGATTGAAAGGCTGAAAAGTGGTCAAATGCTGTTAAGAAGTCAAATACTGTCAAGTGATAAATTACTGTCAAGCAATCAAATTATCTTAAGTGGCAAAGAGCTTTCAAATGCTGCCAAGCAGTCAAATGCTGTCAAACGTTTAGATGTTGCCAAGCGGCCAAATGCTGCCAAATGCTCATATCTTAAGCACTCTAAACCACCTTACCTATTCCTACCTCCGAGACATAATATATTTGACCCTAATCCAGACCAGCAACAACAACAGCAACTCCAACAACAAAATCAAACCGACCGTGGCCCCTGTGACAGAGTTGACCTAATAAGTTGGAGTAGGTGGAACCATTGAAGTAGCCTGGCAACAGGTCCTATAAGGCCCCATCACTCCCACCCCCTCCATCTCCACCTTATCACACCATACATTCACTCCAGTTGTTTTTGCCGCGGGGTGTGTGCATTAGTTCAGTAGAGAGAGGGTGAGAGCGATTTTTTTTTTTTTTTTTGTATTGCGTAACATATATGAGAGAGAAAGAAAGGGAGAGCGAGAACTACCCTTTCTTTTTCTTCTTCTTCAATAGGGCACTCGCTAGCCATGTGGTTATAGTCCTCTGTATGGTCCAAGTACAGGCAATGCTCTGTATTCTGGCGGAAGTTTGAGTCCACTTTGGAGTTAGTCGAGTTTGTTGGGTGGATAGGCCTATTCACTTGTTAACGCATACACAGCAACAATAACAACAACAACAAACAACTTAGGCCATACCACTGTCACTACTACTGCCTTCTTTATCACCTCCTGTACCGTGTCTCTGTCCAAACTCTGAGGTAAATCCCACTAACTCTCATCACTCTTATTTTTCCTCTCCCTTTAATTGGTTCCTCTTAAGGGGGTGCTATTTCTGGACCCCCTTCTCCCTCATCCTTAGCCCCATTAATTTTGACATATTAAGACTTTCATTCCATTAGCTTGGCGATATCAAGACCTTTCGCCCCAGTTCTTTATCAGTTGTAAGACCTTCTGTGCCATTTAATTAAGTGCCGATTGTTGTCCTGGCGAGCCATAGCGAGCCTGCAATTAGAAGGAACCTAGGTGCCTTTCGCCGGGACCCAAACAGTTTACAAACTCATCTCGAAGGAGGATCTTGGAGATATTTATTTGTTTAAGCTTGGTAGAGGGAACAAAACAAAATCACCATACACTTAAACTTTCTTTCCACTGTACTTTATGAGGCCATCACTCTCCTTATCGATGGTCCAGTACATCAGCCTCCTATATCGTTCCTAATCAGACCCCATTGTTGTACAGGCGGCAAGATTTCCAACTGGCTCAGGGCTTTATTTATTTAGAGTATGTAAGCTATTTACAAATATGAAAATGATAAATGCAAATGAGCAAACTAGTGGGTATGTAAAGTCTGTGTATTGTGTTTGACATTACTCTACTGTATTACTCTATAATAGCATTACTGGGCCATTTGGAAATCTTGTCGAGTATAGTTTAAAATAAATGGCCCTAGTTAACCCTTTCATTCGCAATTATTCCTATTCATACATTGGTAAAATAGTAGCAAGACTAATATAGCCTACACCGACAAGGTCTCCAGCGGATTGAATGGACTAAAAGTAAACAATCCATGACCTTGTATTGCCTCACACTGACACGCTGGAGTAGACTGTGTTGATTGATAAACTAACACACTAAAGCCGGTATCACACGAGCGCTTTTTCCCTTAACATTTATCCTCAACACTGGGGTGGCAGCTTGTGTGGTCAACATATAAAATATTTCGGTTGCCTAAATTCACCTATCATCAGTCTACTTTCCGATACCAGTGCAAAATACTCTAGAAATGTTGCCAGGAAAATGTTGATCATCGAATGTTGACTATAAAATCTCTCGTGGGATACCGGGTTAATAAGGAGACTTTAGACATCCTGGTATTTCCACGCCTTGGGGTTCCTATAAGGCTACTACTGCCTTCTGTTTCACCTCCTGTACCGTGTCTCTGTCCAAACTCACCTCCTAAATACTAACATTAACTGTGTATGCCTAATAATAATGACTATTATAGACTGAAGGAACTCTGATATTGGTCTAGGTTGACCTAGTCTCTCGTTTAAGAGGGTAGGGTTTAAATATTAGTTTAATTATATATCTATCTATCTATCTATTATTGTTTTATATTTCATCCCTATATCTCTATCAAGCTTAATCATTTATCTTCAAGATCCACCTTCGAGATAAATCTGTAAATTTTTCGGTAGAAAAATATCGGCCAAAGGCCGGTTTCTCCAATATTACAGGCTCGCTTTCGCTCGCCAGGAAAGAATCGACATCTAAATGGCACAACAATCTGTATATTGGTCAAAGAAATGGGATGAAACGTCTTAAAATCCATAAACTACTGGGGTGAACGTCTGAAAATCTCAAAACTAATGAGGCTAAACATGACGGAGAAGGGGGTCCAGAAAAAGCAACTACCTCCCCCTTAAATAACCACCACACATCCATTATCATCAATTCCATATGTATCAACCGAATAGTAATTGGAATGGGATGATTAAGATCCTACTAGGTACATGATTGATCATGGATTGTTTTGAATACAGATAAATTTGAGTTACCATCGACTTAACCAGTGATCTTGATGGTAAATGCCTTGATGTATCCAACTGTACTCTGTCTCTTTTCAACTGACAATAAATTGCAAGGTTTCCGTTAAGATTTCTCAGATATGTTTATGATCTTGTAGTGAAATATAGTGCCAATTATATAAACTTGGTCTTATTATGATACTGAGACATAGAGTCAAGGAAATGGGTCCAAGAATTGCTCACAAGGTGATACAAGCATGAAACTTCCCGGAAATGTTCACAAGGACCTACTTTACAATTTCAGAGCAGGAGCCACTGAGATTTCTGTATTGCATAGCAACGGTTGCTAGGCAAAGCATTTTCCTTAGCAACCGGCAGCAACGATGCAGTTTCTGAACTACTATGAAGTGTTATGACTTTGTACTTTTATTTATTTTCCTATATTCACTCCTAAAATGGTTCAAAAGATGTATAAAAGCATATATATCTATATAATAGAGTGAATGTCAGCACACAACCAGGGCACACTGGTGACATCACTGCTGTGTAACTCAGCATGGGGTTCAGTGCCAGCTGATCTAGATATACTAGTACTTTAATAAGTACTAGTATATCTAGATCAGTGTCCCAAATGCTATCTAACAGCCCCAAATCCACTAGCTACTAAACTGTAGTTTGTAGTTGGTAGATGTAGTTAGATAGCCGCGCCTGAATTGACAGGATGTGCCAGCGCGGGAGAGCCGAGCCAAGGGTAACGGGGCTTAAGAATTACCCGGAAGGTGTACAGATCGCACGGGACTTAAATGGCACTGGATGAACGATCAGAGTAATTTCTGAGTTTGAAGCGACCATGGTAGGGAAACAACAAAGTTCTGGGCAAAGAAACCATCATGAACAAACCCGGTCAACCCAGAAGTTGTTTGCTGGACAGGTTCAGGCGGTAGTTAGCGTAATGGAGGACATGGGGAGCCCATTTGAGGAGGAAGGGCAGGACCTTCTCAGACTCCATACAAAGGACATCATGGATGAGCAGTCAGTCGAGTGTCTAACCACTCTCGCATCAAAGGGTCAGGAGCAGTATGCAACATTTGTGGAAGAGCGGCTCAGTACAAATACTAAGCCAATCACAGCAACAATTACCAGGAACAAGGTGGTACTGTTCAATGTCCAAGGCAAACGATCAAACAAATCACGGGACAAAGTAAGTCTCCTCAAAAGTGAATCTTCGCTGTTTGCAAGTCTGTATGTTGCATGTCAGACAAGGAAAGGTGACTTGAACAATTTCTTCAATCATGAAAATCTCCCATTTCCTCCATCTCTGTCTGCCTATGGGCAGCTACGTCCAGGGAAGAAGTCTGATCTCATAGAATGTCTTGAAAAGAAAGTAGGGTCATCAAATGATGTGACACCAGAGACTGAAGTGCGAATCATGGATGGTGCGGCACTTGTTCACTTTCTTAGACCTGAGGGCTGCAAGACATTTGGAGACTATGCTGCCAAGGTCTTTCTTCCATACATAAACAATGCTCAAAGTCAGGCTCTGAGAGTGGATGTTGTCTGGGACCAGTACTTCGATAACAGCCTCAAGTCACAGACAAGAGAACAACGTGTCACTGGTCCTATTCAGCGCAGACGAGTTGGGGCGTCTAGCCCAACACCAAAGAACTGGCAGCAGTTCCTTCGCTTGGCCAACAACAAGACAGACCTGTTCCTGAACAAGGAACTGCTGGAAAATGCATCAGGAGACCAGACTCATTGTTACTGATGGTGCCAATGTGCTATGCTTACCTACACGAGACACCAGCAACATTGCTCCCTGCAACCATGAGGAGGCAGACTCGAGGATCATGGTGCATGTCAGTGATGCTGTTATGCAGGGCTTCCACAAGATCCTTGTTCGAACTGTGGACACTGACGTGGTAGTATTGGCAGTGGCAGTCGTACAGCAGCTGGCTCAGAGACAGCAGATAGAACTCTGGATTGCCTTTGGTTGTGGAAAGGACTTTAGGTACATCCCAGCTCATGAAATATGTGCTTCACTTGGCACAGAAAGATCCTTGGCACTGCTGTAAAGTCAGTGAAAATAGGCTGGCCTAAACAGACCTCGGATGCGGAAATACCCTGAGCCGAACAGGCCAAGTGGGATATCTCTATTGGTCTAACTGGTAAGGTGCCTGCCTCACACCCAAGGGTCGAGAGTTCATGCCCCCACCAGGGCATGATATTTTCGTGAGGCTATTTCCGCATTTAACGAAGTTTAGGTGTGCTGGTTAAATTGTTCAGATGGTTGAGAGTATGATCGGAGCTCCATAAATCCTCTTTCGGGTATGGTGTAAAAACCGATCCCCACAGGACAAGGAAGAGGATAGGAGAGAGCAGGGAGTGTTGTGAGACTCGATTGGGTTGGGTTGTGGAGTTGCCAGCCGCCCAAGCGAGTTGCCAACTGGGCAGTTTGTAGGTGCGTGTAGCATCGCTCAGTGAAGTTGACTCACCATTCCCGTTCATCTCTCTGACGGACTCTCGGTCGATTCGGCTCAAGCTTGTTCCTCTCTGTTCGGAGCTTTCGCTTCCCGGAAGGTGAAGTAGTGTAAAGTCAGTGAAAATAGGCTAGCCTAAACAGACCTCGGATGCGGAAATACCCTGAGCCGAACAGGCCAAGTGGGATATCTCTATTGGTCTAACTGGTAAGGTGCCTGCCTCACACCCAAGGGTCGAGAGTTCGTGCCCCCACCAGGGCATGATATTTTCGTGAGGCTATTTCCGCATTTAACGAAGTTTAGGTGTGCTGGTTAAATTGTTCAGATGGTTGAGAGTATGATCGGAGCTCCATAAATCCTCTTTCGGGTATGGTGTAAAAACCGATCCCCACACTGCCTGTGTTCCATGCTTATACAGGTTGTGATACCGTGTCCCATCTGGTCCAGGTGGGAAAGAAGACTGCATGGAAAGTGTGGGAGGCACATGATGAATTTACTGCGACATTCTATGAGCTGCACAATGCACCTGAACAAATTGGTGAAGCGACTGAGGCTTCTCTGGAGTACTTCACCATTCGACTCTATGACAGGACAGCAACTTCTCGTTCCATCAATGAAGTCAGAAAGAATCTGTTCATCCACAAAGGACGTCAGATATCATGTCTACCTCCAACCAAGGCTGCTCTACAGCAACACATGAAGAGGGCAGTACTACAGGTGGGCACCACTGGGGCTGCACCACGGTGCCAGAACGACAGTTGCCCTCTCCAAGTGAGTGGGGATGGACTTGCCCAGAAAAGTGGAGGCCTCTGTGGTCTAACTTGCCCGAAGCTAGTGCAACCTGCCCAGAACTACTGAAGTGTTCTTGCCGAGGAGGATGCACAGACTGCAAATGTGTTGATGCGCATCTAAAATGCACAGCCTACTGCAAATGCAAAAGTGACTGTGCCAACAGTGTCTGAAGCTTTAGGAGTGGCATTTTTACAGCCTGACTTGCCCTAAATTGGATTTTATGCCACATAATTCTTGTATATGATCTCCAAATGCAATGCTACATGTTTTTTAGAACAAGGAGTTGAGAAAAAACCATAGCACCTCACAGTTTTCCAGAAACTGCATTGTTGCTGCCGGTTGCTAAGGAAAATGATTTGCCTAGCAACCGTTGTTATGCAACACTGAAATCTCGGTGGCTCCTGCCCTGAAATTGTAAAATAGGTCTTTGTGAACTATTGTGGAAAGTTTTATGCTTGTATCACCTTGTGAGCAATTCTTGTCCTATTTAGTACCGATTGCCCTCACTTTCTCATTGCAACTACAACAACTATGGTATCATATTAACCCCTTCTGTACCGGTGACATCTTTTGTATTTTATTCTAGCGATATGTAGACGAGTTAATGCAGTTTAAGAAAGATCTGTGGCAGTAAAATGGGTAAAGCGAGATAGTTCGAAGCCTGTTGATTGCAGGAAGCTCATTTAATACTGAATGCAATCGTATAATAGTAGCCTAAAGTTAAAAGGGTGGCGCCGATACAAAAGGGGTTAACTGGGTAGAAATACGGCAAACTATATTTATTGCTACCGACAATGATGTGGTTTATCTAGGAACACATAGGGCCTCTGTTTCCTAGCGGGCCTCCAGAGTTAATGAATTAGCCTTCGTCCTCATAATTTACTGCTTAGTTTATTGTTGATAGTAGCAAGGTTGTATCTCTTAACCGTGACCTAAGGGGAGGAGGGTGCGCTACTTTTGATGCTGCAGGAAGACTCGCTGGCTGAGTAATTAGCGTGCGTTGTATATAGTTCCTGCACAAGTTCCCTTCTTCTCTGATATTTTATTTGTGGAATTAAAAATAGTATAGCTATTTTCTATATATTTATTTATTTATTATTATTATGTTTTTGTATTATTATTAATTATTATTATTATTTTTGTTTTGGTAGGCTTGAGAATTAGAAGTCTAGTTGTCAATTTATGCATTCCTTCACTACATAGTGATGAAAGGTAGCTCAATGCACCAAGTGATAACTGATTTTGCTTGTGTCCCAGTTCGAGCCCTGGCTAGGTCATATCACAAAAATATTAAATCTATGTAATTACCAATAGGCTATAAAGCGAATGAATAGCAAATAAACGTAGAGATAGTAATTAATAATAAAGTTTATAAAAAGAAACCGAATATAATAATTAATTGAAGGTTTAAATTGGAGAGATAAATATATAGAGAAAATTCCCTTTGTTCCCGCCAATACATTAGGCCTATGTATATAGGGTGCCACCAAGAAAAGTGAGACAAGCATGTAAAGTTGGTCAAAGTTCCAGCTGACCCACCCTCGCTCTGGGGCTAGCAGAATTATCTGGCAATACTGGTGTAGGAAGGAGGTGTGTCTTACAAAGATTGGGAGTGGTAGATCTGATTTCGGCTATATCATTGTTAGAACATATACTAAACAAGGGAAAGTAAGCCTATCTCAAATAAAAATGCATATATCGCTATGTATGATCCCGAAAACTTCACCCAAAGTTCGTAGATTTGCTTAAATATTAAAGTTATTATATCCACTGATTGGCAACTACACCAGTATTGCCAGCTAATTCTACGAGCCCCAGAGCGAGGGTGGGTCAGCTGGAACTTTGACCAACTGTACAAGGCTGGGAAATGGGAAGAGGCGGATACCACCATTCTGTGAAGCTTATCGCGTTTCTTGGGTTAACAACTGCATCCACGTCATTGAAAGCTGAGACCAAAGATATTCACAGAGCTAAGATGAATAAAGTGAACCTGCCAGATTTCTGTTGCCGACTGTGTTGGCTCTTGCACCGCGAGATTGTCTAAAACGGGATGTAGCGGAATTGGATGTAGCAGATTAGTCCGCCATTATCAAATTATTATCGCCACTGTTTCATTTATTATCCTTAACCTTTATTTCTAACTTTTCCCCCATACAGTACTAATATATTGGATTTTGGTGTGAATTAAAGGCACCTCAGGCCGCTCAGGCGATATCACCGCCTACTTTGGCCCTCAGTACCAATATATTATGAGCAAGTGCCGCTACAAAGGCCAGTCTCTGAAAACACGGGCGATGCAAAGCCTTTGTAAAGATTTATCCCTCAATACCTTCACCAAGGTTATGGTAGTTCGGCGAGTCTTTTATTCGACTATCTTTAAGTAATGGTCATAATCCGTAGTGTTCACATTGAATACAATATTTGTAAGCGATGATTCAAGATAATAGCTAATTGTATATATCTATAGAGGGTATTAGGAATACTTCGAAGAACCAAAGATCATCGCCGAATCGAAGCCAATAACGATATCGCAACACCGTAATTAGGTCTCTCAAGTTATTCTGTTCCTGCTCTAAGTCTAATTAGATATATATTGTGAGTATACTGGGTCAAAATATCAGTGATTATCGTATATGAAGAAATGTATGAGATTTGCCAAGATGCAGCCCATAATAGCCTAAGTCTTTACATTATGAAGGATGTTCTGCAAGATTTGTTGGTGTTTTACCCAATAGGCTACGTAAAGGCAAACCTTGACCCCAATAGAAAGTAGGCTATGTTGTATTAGTACCCTATGTACTCTTTTGTAGGATAATGAGGGCTAGTGGTAACATGGTGGTAATAATGGTAAGCTAGGCTTTTTATGAATTACTTTAGGCTAGGCCTATTTATTTTGTTTAGGCCTTGTCAAATTTACATTTTACAAGGTAGGCCCTGTGGATCTGCGCGGTCTGTGGGCGGGTTCTAAAGAAGAAGAAGAAGGCTAGCGAGCGTCCGGCGTCCGCGTAGTGTAAACAGGGCTGGCGATACACTCGGTAACTACATTCTTGCCGCCTAGGCTAGGCTATAGCATACCCTACGGCCTACGCTAGCCTAGGCTATTATATTTATAGGCCTATGTGAGTACCGGGTAGCTAGCCTAGGTATATTTTCATTTCATAAGCTAGGCTATAGGCTTGGCCTATATCAGTAACTAGGATGGTGTTAGCCGCGCAACTTGGCGGACATAGCCTACTGTCCACCTTGTTTACATAGTCACAATTGAGGAGGAGGCCGCGGCCCCACGAGGGCCACGAGGTAAGTAGATAGTCGCACGTCAATTACGTTCGCGTCTAATTTAACTTTATTTTATGAAATTATCGGTAAGGATGGTGGGCAAGAATGTTAAGAGCGGGCGTACCGCCATCATTGTTTAATGTTTACACTACGTGTAGCCTAGTGGTGTCAGACCTTTGCCATCATGTTCCCGTCTATTTTGACTGCCTTTGGATACAATAATATGTTGAGGGGGGGCTTTGCCCCAATGCCCCCCCTCACCCACCCCCCCCCATCCCTGTGACATATTGTCATCATCATATATATTGCCAGCAGGGGGCAAATAACCAAAAAAATCGCCATCAAAATAGACGCGATCTTGAACCACGGCGATCGACAAATGTAAACATGACGGCGGAGGCGTCGGACGCTTACAGTCAAGTTCCCATCTATTTTGAATGCCATTGGATACAATAATATGTTGAGGGGGGGCTTTGCCCCTCCTTAGCCCCCCATGACATATTGTCATCATCATAAATATTGCCAGCAGGGGGCAAATAACAGAAAAAATCACCGTCAAAATAGACGCGAAGTTAACCGCGGCGATCACCCTATGTAAACATGACGACCGTACACCCGGTAACTACATCCATCCCGGATGGTGTTAGCGGGTGTACCGACCGCTTTGTTCACATAGTCGCACACTCGCAGCCCGCAGGTACATTCATGTCTATTTTGTCTTTTTTACAAATTTATCCCACAGCCAGCTGTTATTTGCCCCCTGCTGGTAATATATATCATGATGACAATAGGCTAAGTCGTGAAGGATGAAGGGGGCTAAAGCCCCCCTCAAGGCGGACGGTGTACGGTACGCCCGTTAACATCATCCTCATCGGTATTTCTGCTGGAGATTGACTGTAGGCTTTTCAGCTGAGCTACTGGCAGTTTCAGCCGGGATGGATGTAGATTCTGGTGTGACCAAGGAAAGTTGCAGGACCCAGAAGCGGCAGATGTTCTTCAGTTCAAGAGTCGTCAATGTGTGGAATAGTCTGCCGAATGAAGTGATAGACGCTAGGAGTGCGGATCGATGCGAAAGGTTGCTTGAATAATACCTCGCACTTTTATGCCAAACATCAGGGATTCTTTCCACAGTAACTACAGTACCGGTACTCAGTCCAGCATATCCTGGGGCATCCTCGGTACGGTACCATCCAAGGATAGTTTTGCAGCTTAATTTTACAGTTCTTATTTTGCTATTTTCTTTCTTTTCATTAATCCAAAGACCTAACCTTTCCTAAATATATTATGAGATTTTAAGAATCTTTAGGAAAGGTTAGGTTTGTTTTTTATGTTATTTTAAAGATCCAGTACTGTAGAAAGTGACCAAAATTATGTTGCAAAACTATTCTTGTATGCAATGGATGGTACAATTTCCTCATTCACTAACCCTCAGTCAACAAACAAAACTATTTCTAGATTATCTCTTTTATTGATATTACATTATAATCTTCTTTTCTTCTTTGTCAGAATAGATAAAGGAAGACAACTCTTGGCTGACCAAACTACCAGAACAGCTGTTGTATAGCCTACCAAGAGCAAACAGCCTCCCAGCTATGGCAGCTCGGGTAAGGCTGCGGGGCGGTTTTCAAGTACAGAATATTTTTCTTTTCTAATACTGTAATAGCTATTTCATAGTCCCATAGTACTTATTTGGATATATTATTGACCCCTCGTATGAAGGTATGTTGCCAACATATTAATACTGACAAATAACTAGTTAAATGACTAATAACCTAATAATAATGACAAATAAATAGTTAACTGACTAATATTTGTAATCCTAATGCATTAACTTCGTGTATCCGGAAACTTCCTGGTAACAAACTGACCATGGCCCATATAGTTCGGTTATGGGGGTGATCACTGTATATTGTATGTCCGGTCGAATAGTTATCATAAACGCATTTCAATACTAGCATTTTCTAGATTTGGGTAGCTTAGGGACAGTTGGAATTCTTTCAATAATTATTCACAAAAGATCTAGAAGAGGTACCGGTAGCCTATTTGTAATATATTAGTTATCAATAATGCATTTATAAATACAGTAGTAGAATGTACCTGTATGGGAAAACCAAATTTGTTTATTAGGATCAAGCCCAAGCAAGCCACTGCCATATCAGGCTTGATAACTCACTTGGGTTACCCACCTCAGGCTCCAATGAGCAACAATATGGAGATGAGCGCCACAACCAAGCACAGCCTAGTATAAGCCCCACAATTTTGCCTTTTACTATTACTACAATAAAGCCATCTGTACCAGTACAAACTGATGTACTGTACAGTACTTTAAATTAGCGCTTGCAAACATTTTTTATTTGGAAAAAGTTACGGTAAGATGAATTATAAACTAACTTACTAATACTGTAACAGGTGGATGGGACTCGTTAGCCTTGGTAGGCAACTCATCTAGGGGAGACAACCTTATACAAATCCGGGTGGATGGGACTCGTCAGCCTTGGTTGGCAACCTGTCTAGGGGAGTAAACCTGATACAAATCCGTACTGCTTACCTAAGGGTAAGGCAGGTTGGTGGATGGATTAGCTGAACACCACTGTAGAAAAATAGTGCTAACAAGATACACAGGGGCCTCGGAGTCGGACGGATCCTAAATTGAGTGGTCAATCCTGTAAGTCCTTCACTAAACTGGCTCGGGTTGTCCCTCTCACAGGGAATGGGTCCGCTTGGGGGCATTCTGTGTATGGCCACCCTCGTAAGGGGAGTAAGGCGTCCGGCAATAGATAGATAGATAGACTAATACTGTAGTGCTAAATTTGCAATTACTAAAAATAGCTATATTTAATAGCTACCGTATATTAAATATTGTGCAGTTAAAAATTGACCAACATTATTGCTCATAAACTAGAAAAAACATCCATTAGAAACTCCTACAAGATTAATTTATACATTTTCTGTAGAAAAATTTCACGGCCAAAGGCCGATTCCTTCACAATTACAGGCTCGCTATTGCTCGCTAGGAAAAATATGACACCTAAAGGGCACAAAGGTCTTGTATCTATCTATCTATTTACTCAGGCCCAATCCCCACTTTTCCTTTTTTTTTGGGGGGGGGGGGAATAGGGACAACACAAAACACAATAGAAGACAAGGAACACACAAAAACAAAATACAAATTCACACACATCTACTGTAGGTCATCCAAGAAAAGACCCAGAGACCAGCATCACCAAGGTCCCTCCAGCACTCCTCCGGCCACCGACCACTCTTTAACTTACTTAATATTGACTAAAAAATGGGGTGAAAGGTCTTGAAATTGACAAACTAATGGGGAAACGGCTTAAAATCTCAAAACTAATAGGGCTTAACACGAAGGAGAAAGGGGACCAGAAAAATGACACATCTCCCCTTAATGTACAGTATATACAGTACAGTAGTAGGTGTTGATTTAATGTTACTCTCTCTATATATTTCACAAATCATCATCAAGGTTTCTGGCAAACTATTGATTTTTGGCACTACCACAATCATATTTTTTATTTCCTTCCACTCTTTTCAGCTGCTTTGCTCTGGAGAACGCACAGTAGTATTATATGCTCGAGGCTTTCGCTCACTGTGTGCTGGTAAGAGAACCTTCTCCAGCCAGGGCCGTAACGACTCCAAAGAAACTGCTGCACCGCCCGATGTCAAGAAAGTTACTGGAGGTACGGTTGGCCTTATTCTCTGTTCAAATTAAATTTACATAAAATCATGACCCCGTAAGTATGATTATGAAGGCACTGTATGGAAGGCTGGCAAATGAAATACTGTTTAAAATCAGTCTTAGAACCTCTCTTTATAGTAATTATTATTAAATGTACCGGTACTAAGTTAAGATTATGCCTTACAATTATTATAATGTTAGAAGTAATAATCTAATTTATATATTTCACTCCCAACACCAAACACTTCCCAATTAACCCGTACAATCCCAGCGACGGCTATAGCCATCAGTAGATAATTAACTCCCCAGTCCCAGCGATGGTTATAGCCGTCAGTAATGTATTTATCTTGTAACTGCCTGTACAAGGCTTTTTTTTTTTTTTTTTTTTTTTTTTTTTTTTTAAACAGTGATAGATCCAAGGTGGTCTCTCCTGTCATTTTGGCCACATTGCTAGGGACTGCTGGGAACTTTAATTACTGTATCCTACGGTACAGTACAGGTTAAATTAATTAAAGCATGTGATCCTACCGGGATTCGAACCTGGGTTACCACATGTACAGTATGTATGTATGTATGTATGTATGTATGTATGTATGTATGTATATACTCCGGCCACATACAAATCTTTAACACTCTAAGCATTACATCAGCAAGACAGTTTATAAAATAACCAAAACAGTGCTAAGTTGTAGGCCTATAAATGTTCTTATATTCCTTCTCATATTCATTCCAGTCCTAAGACCAAATTGTCTCACTTTGACTCCCTGAAATTATAGTGACCTATTATCTATTTATCTGTTACCCGATCTCTTGATCCCCGAGGGAGTGGCTACAAATTAATCGCCTTCATATTCCGAGGCATTTGTTTGATTCTCTAGCTTGTTTCTGTTCATGGGGTAGGCTTGCTGGCATTAAATGATCCACCCTGGACCTGGTTCTGGCTCCCTGGTGCTGACCCAGCCAAAAGGATCCATAAGGTACAGGGCATGGTGTCTTTCAGGACAGGCAGTTTCCTCCTACCAGTACAGTGGCCCAAACTTGGTGGTAGCGTACCATGAGGCTGCCCTATCAGTAGGAGTACATGTCTTCCCCATTATCCGATGCTACGATTTACGATATTATTATAGGTTTTTAGGTTTTTGTGTTTTGGTTGGTCCGAGAATGCATCCCCATTTACTCCATTAATTTTGCTATGCGATTTTCCTATTTAAAATCGGGAACGTAACCCAATCGTATATCGAGGGAGACCTGTATAGTACCATATCAGGCCAATCATAGTGCTGTGTAAGCATGCCTGCAGCTGGTTCTGGTGGGGTGCTGTGAGGCCACTAAATCCTACCTCTTGAATTTGGTCTTGTGTGTGTGACCGCTGGGAAAGCCTTTGGGGTAATTTAGGGCCAATGTTCTGGTGATGGTTATAGTTATCTGCTGGCTAACTTACCTAACTATTTCCAGCTGTTTGGGGGGAAATCCTGGTTTGCCAGTTTCTTAATTACTGTATAGTTTTAGCTAGTTAGGGCATGGATTTTGTAATGGATGGGTGGTTTGCAGCGTTCAACGGAGGCCTTTGGTGCTTTGCAACACTTATGTTTTGCTGCTTACAGTTTTTTTTTAAAGGTTAAGATTAATATATCGTAATCACAGGGCTAAGACTATATCAATTAATCCTCTAACTATGTCAGTTTCTTTTCTTTTCTTTTCTTTTTCAGTTAGGTTATCCTGATGGCTGAGCTCCATCTTGCAGATACTTTGAGTAAATCAAGTCCTAGCATCATCTGATTTGAAGTGTTAATGGCTTTGTGTCTTACCCCCAGAGAAAGCTAGCACCCAGGCTGAGCCACCTAGCACCTGGCTAGACATCAAGGCTGGGATATTTGGTCCGAGTGACGATCGACTGCCTCTACCGGGTAACGTGGGTCCCGGGACCCAGCTGTTAGAGTCTAACAACTCTAACATACACCCTAACATCATCACCCTAGACTCTATCAATAACGCCACCAAGCTCACGCCGGATATATTCACTTGGAGGACTAATAAGGAACAAGCTTTTCAGGTACCAGTATTGCACTTCATAAATATAGTTCTATGATGCCATTATTATTATTATTATTTTGTTCTGTTATTGTGGCTAATTTAAGCCGGTATCATACGGGCGCTTTTTCCCTCTCATTTTATCCTCAACACTGGTCTGGTAGTTTGTGAGGGAAACTTTAAAATTAAATTTGTCATCTAAACGCTATCTGTCATGAGTCTAGTCTCCAATGCCAGTGCAGAGTAGAAGTTGTAAACTTCTTGACTGTGAAGCATCATTTCTAATCTGAGCAAAATGGTCTTATACACAAACTAGAAATTAAAAATATGACTTCTATACAGAAAGCTAAAGTGTGAAGAATAGGATGTGTGTATGTATATTTGGAGATAGTCAACTAAGAGCATCCTATACCGGTACCACATAATATTGTTTGCATGTTCTAATGAGGCCGTAATCAGACATAGAAATACATATACTGTATTCATATTAGTTTTCACCAACCAATGCAATTAAGGACCTGTCATAATTTTTAAGGACCTTTTTGAAAATATATAGGTAATATTACTGTTTTTAATATGAACCAATATACATAACTGAAATAGGGGAGCTATCCCCCCGCCAAAGGCGGCTTTCTAGGGCCTTTCCTAGCTGATGCTGAGAGGATTGGGTTCTAGTCATATGGTGATGGGCTGGTCTATCAGAGTGAGAACTGAGCGATCTCTGCCATACCCATAGCTTACTACGACTGTTCCTTTTACTTATGTATTTCCTAGATCTCAAGTGACGGCGTCTTTTCCGTGGATTGACCTCCCAATCTACCAAGATTGGAAGCCAAAGCGTCACATTTTTCCTTTGCCCCTCAACTTTCTCTTCATAATTGCTGAGGGGCACAGGGCCCTGGGTGGGGCTTTGGTTTCCCGGGCGTTTCCGCACCCTCCTCAGCTCCCCGCCATGGAGTGGCTTCGGTCACCCAGGCTTTATTGTGGTAGGCAGGGAGGGTTCTGTGGGGGCGCTCGGTTATGGCCTTGGCCTTGCTCGGGGCCTTGGGGCTGTTCGGCCAGGCAGCTTGGGGAACAACAACAACAACTATTAGTTATGTACCGTACAGTACTATATTTGTATCTTAGAATGTTAATATTATTGTACAGGTCTCACCCTCCCCCCCCCCACTATCCGATGCCCCGATTTACGATATTATTATAGGTTTTTAGGTGTTGTGTTTAAGTTTTGGCTGGTCCGAGACTGCATCCCCATTTACCCCATTAATTTTAGGGTTTGTTATAGGATTTTTCTATTTAAGATCGGGTTTTTAGGAACGTAACCTAATCCTAAATCGAGGGAGACCTGTATTGTGCTCCATACTTTTTATAGTCTGAGCTTATTAAACAAATATATTATTTGTATTATTTTTATAATTATTATCTTAGCTATCATGAAATTATTTTTTCCCCATCTTTATTTTTGTTTATTTATCCATCTACAGTATATACCCAGTTTAATACCCCATTGCTGGGGGTGGCCGACTCGAGACATAGCTCGAACAGAATAAACATTCAAGGGTTCCAATTCTCAGGGCCCGGGACCACTTTCGCATTCCCTCGCCCCTTTCTCTTACTCGATGAGTAGGAGAAATGTACAAGGGGAGGAGGATTCCTAGCCCCAGTTCTGTGATGCTGTGATGCCACTTTCATAATTTATTATGTCTAATTTAAGCCGGTATCATACAAGCATTTTTTCCTCATATCCTCAACACTGGTCTGGTAGTTTGTAAGGGAAACTTTGAAAATATATCTGTCACCTAAACTTATCTATCATTAGTACTGTATAGTCTCCAATGCCAGTGCAGAATAGAAGTTGTAAACCTCATGACTGAAGCATCATTCCTAATTCCCCAGAAGGAAAAGTAGGACAGTAAAAGAGATGATAATAATAACTCAATTACTCAAGATTTTTATGAAATCTAAAACAAAAATCAAAGCATCAGTACTGCTAGTGAACCATTTAAGTTGTTGTTGTTGTTCCCCAGGCTGCCTGGCCGAACAGCCCCAAGGCCCCGAGCAAGGTCAAAGCCATAACCGAGTGCCCCCAAAGAACCCTCCCTGCCTACCACAAAAAAGCCATTTAAGTAAGAACTAATTGTAAGGTAATGAAGCATGTGAATGAGTAAAACCTAATTTATAAATCTTCCAAACAGGCATTTCTGAAAGAGAGTTCCATGCCCAGCACACAAGACATGACCAGCAAACCTGCAGAGATTTTAGAATGCAAGATACAGCAGTGCCCGGATCTTGTGAAAAAAGGTATGAGTAATAAAGACCTAATAGTTTTTAATTAAAATGTAAAACTTGCAAACTAAACAAACTATAAAGTCAAATTAATATCAAAATCGCTATGTGGAAACAACGCTTACTAAAATGAAAGGAAGTAGTCAAGTTACGTTCTGGCAAATTTTACTAAACTCTGCATGAATAAAGAAACTACATGTTAAATGTCAAAATATTATTTAAAATCAAATTTGCAACATGACAAGACATTAACAATAGTAAAAAATACAAATATTGATAAGATATCTATACTATTACAAAATAATATATAAAATACAGTACAGCACTCACTAACGATAGTGCTATCGGGTAGGTACCTGTAAGCATATCATGCCTCAAGTGACCCCTATCAATAACTACCCTACAAATAACCTACATTTATAGCACAAATAAACTAAGGAAATCGCAAAAGTAATAATAGAAAAAGAAAAAGATAAACAATAAATACAGACAAAAAGTAAGCAGAGGTTATACAAGAAACTTCAAGTTAAAAATGCTTGATTAAAATTATTGATGTCAAATTTTAGAATACAGTCACAATAATTGACCCTAAAAAGATTAAATTTATGGAACAATTTACTTGCCTCAAAACCTCTGTCCACTAAGAGTCTGTATAGTAACCTAGCTCTAGCCCAAAAGTCATCTACTTTAGTGCAGATTTTACAAAATCTTATTAATTGGGAATAAAAACAATTATAAGTGATTTTACTATCGATATTACTACTAGGGAAAGGAAAGTTTATTACGTTAAAATTAAAATCATCAACTTTGTGATATACTTTAACCCTCCAGCCCCGGGGGCTATAGCTTGCGACTGTGCTCCGGTACCGGGTGTTTTGACGATCTTTGGCCTATGTTAACTACTCTGTAAGTCAATGAATATGTCATGTAATGTTGTGAATAAAAAAGAATAATGTTCCACAAACCTTCCTCTGTCGAATGGCGTTGAGTAGAGGTCTCTAGCCCCTCTGGTTGCATAATGGTGAGCGCGGGAAGACGAGTGCTTTTCGGCGGCAAATTCTTCCCGCGTTCGGACGCGTCGCCTCGGCCATGGCTACGACGCACCTAGCCGCTCGCCGCGCCAAAGTATTTATCTCCCTTAGACGATTTTAGTGTTTGATATTGAGAATGTGATGTTTATTTGATATTTTCTAGTTATTTTGAGGCCAATTATATAAAATATGTTTATTAGGGTATCACTGTCACTGATATTGCTAATTTTCACTCGATACCGTACATTTTATTAGTAATTGAGATAGATTGTTGTATTAGGCACTGATTATTCGTTATCACAGGTGTTTATTATACTTTGGCCATCAAATATTAGGTCTTGTGTCACTTTCACTTTGACAAATATGCTTTAGAGTGTCACTGTCACTGATAATGCTCATTTTCACTCGATACCGTACATTTTATTAGTAATTGAGGTAGGTTATTGTTGTATTAGGCACTGATTATTCGTTATCACAGGTGTTTATTATACTTTGGCCATCAAATATTAGGTCTTGTGTCACTTTCACTTTGACAAATATGCTTTAGAGAGTGTCACTGTCACTGATAATGCTCATTTTCACTCGATACCGTACATTTTATTAGTAATTGAGGTAGGTTATTGTTGTATTAGGCACTGATTATTCGTTATCACAGGTGTTTATTATACTTTGGCCATCAAATATTAGGTCTTGTGTCACTTTCACTTTGACAAATATGCTCATGGGTGTGTTCACATTCCGAAGCTTGTATATGTTGTAGGCATTCAGAACTGACATGTCCACCATATGCAGAAAGAACTTTTTGTACCATCTGCACGAGGTACGCAGGCAGTCAATGAAGCCTATCTGCATGTCGGACTTGTCCACCAGCCTCATGTTGATGTTGTAGTCCAGGACAGCATCGGGCTTGGTCACCCTGGCCTGGGTGCGGCGATCCACCTTGCCAGTCTCCACCATTTCCCCCTTGTGGATGGTGGTCAGGAGGTTGACCTTCCGCTGGTCGTGCCAGTGGATAGCCAGAATGGGCCCCGACTTCTTCTTGAACACATCACCTTTTTTGGTCTTTGGAGGGAAAGGTGGCATGCCCTTCCTTTTCCCTCGTACTGTGCCTACAGTCCCCGTCTTGCGCTCATGCAGGTACTGTGAGAGAGTGGGGGACGTGTAATAATTGTCCGTGTAGAGGACGTGATTCTTATGAAAGTAGCGGTCCATCATGGCTTGCACCACTGCTCCGCCAAAGCCAATGAGGGGGTCCACAAGCAAGTCCCCTTCCTTCCCGCTGTAGACCAGGAAGTCCAGGACATAGCCAGTTTGGCAGTCGCACAGCACAAAGAATTTTATGCCAAAGCGATGTCTTTTTGAGGGGATGTACTGCCGGAAGCTGAGTTTTCCCCGGAACAGCACAAGAGACTCGTCAATGACGACCTTGCGGAAGGGCTTGAAGTAGGAGGTGAAGCGTTCTCGCATCATCTCATACAATGTCCTAATCTTCCACAGCTTGTCTGGGAGGTGGACGTCAAGGTTGGTGACAAGATGGAGCGCTGCGAGGATATCAAGGTACCGGTCGCGAGACATATATTTCCCGAAGGCAGGGGTGGATATCAGATCATTGGTGATCCAATAGTCAGGCAACCTATGCTTCTTGACATGAGGCATTAGCATGGTGAGTGCCAGGAACACCATGAACTCTTTATGAGTCACTGGGGTCCACTGCCTCATGTGGCCCTTGGTCACCTTTCCCAAAAAGTGGACCTGGAATTGGTGCTGCTTATTTGTCTCTTTGACAACATAGCCTACCACCTCCTCATCAAAGAAGGCCTCAAACAGTTTGTGTGGTGGAGCATTGGGGCCTGCAGGAAAATTGGGGGTAACGCCTGAACCCTCCAGTACCTCATCAAAAGCTGGCACATCAGGGTTGTATGCATCCTCATCAACTACGTCTTGCCACTGAAAAACGTAGAATGGGTCTTGTCTACGCTGACGAGGAGCTCCAGCTGGTGGCCCAGCACGCCCACGGCCAACTCGGGAGGCGCGCGCCCTAGGGCGGCGAGGGCGGCGGCCAGGGCGGTGGGCAGCACGACGGGCAGCACGACGCCGGGCCAAGCGGATGGGTCGAGGGTCGTCGATGTCCATATAGTCATCGTCAGAGTGGTCATCTTGCCCTGACGGTGGACCTATGTAATCATGGCCAGAGTCTTGAGAGAGGTGCCCTTCATCATCAGTGGCCCCCACATAATCTGGCGGGGAACCAGTGATGCGTGGGCGGCGTGCGGGTGGGCGAGGTGGGGAAGGAGTGGCAGGTGAGGCTGTGTCCCCCCGAGGTCCCGGGCTCCTTGGCCTGCGACGAGTGACAGAAAGCAATGTTTCACTGTCACTAGGGCCAGGTATTGGTGATGCGAGCTCAAAGACTTCTTCAGGAAGACATGTTGAAGGCGGGAGAGGTGGGGAGGACCGTGGGGAAAGTTGCGGGGACGTATGGCTGGGGCCGGCCGGGGTGGACGCCGCGGGAGCCTCGAACAAAACTCTCTTACTTTTCTTAATTTTCTTGGTATATTTCCTACCTTTCCCCTTTTCGGCAGCAGTATGTCTCCTGTCGGGGGACCTAGGAGGCAAATAGGCCGAAAGTGTGGGGTCCTCAACCCTTGGCAATGGTGGGGGTGGTGGGGAAGAATGCGGGGCATCCGGGTCATCTTGGGTGGCGTGGGTAGATAAGGGAGACAATGGCGGACGAGAAGGGTCACCACGCTGACCCTCACTCACAGCCTCATCCTCACCAAGTAGTTTTGCTTGTTCCCTAGCTGCCGCGGCCGCCTTCTCAAGTATTTTCTGCTTATACAAATGTAGCTTGAAAGGCGATTTACCAGGGGAAGGGCTTGGCGTCGTGTCACTTAAGCGAAATTTGGTGAGTGACCTTGAACTCTCCCACTCGCTCACTCTCTCAAGTTCACTGTCTTTAGGTAAACCAGCTTCCTCAACAACTGGTACATCACCTTCATCACTCTCATCACTGTCATGTTCTCTCGCAAATCCCAGGAATTGCTCTTCTTTATCACTCTCATGGCCATAATCACTCGACTTATAATTACTGGAGTCGTCACTGACTTCATCATCAACATTATGCTTGGCATCAGCTCGCTCATAAAGTCTCAATGTCGTCTCAATACCTCCGGGAGATAACACATTTAGGCGATGGCGTCGGGGTAAGGCGCGACGAACAAGCAAGGGCGTCGTAGGAAGCACGGTATCGGACACAGTGGAATCACTATTTGGCGTACTGTCCATGATGGCGTCGGGGTAGATACTGTTGCTGTGGCGGAGGTTACGCCTGGTGGCGCCACCTACCGTCCCACGATACCGAAAATGTACGCGCGGCATTCGAAAGCACGCATGCAAGCAATGGGCGTTCAAGAGCCCTTCCGGGTTGCGCGGGCCGAGGTTGTTATGGGCATTCAAGAGCCCATCCGGGTTGGAGGGGTTAAGTATGCACTGTTCATTAACAATCTCTATATTTATATCAAGAAAATTTTCAACTTTATAATTTACGTTACATTGTGTGAGGGGAATAGAATTAGGGTAAATAAGTTTAGCAACTTGATTAAAATTTAACAAATTGCAAACAAGAATATCATCAATATATCTACTATTATTACTTAACAGTTTAGCAAGTGCTAATTTTTCTGGAATTTTATTTTTCTTGCTACTGTCAACTAAGTCTTTTATATATTTAAATTCTAAAGCAAGCAAGAATAAGTCTGCAATTAAAGGGCTAGCATTTCCACCCATAGGAATTCCTAATATTTGTTTGAAAATGTACGGCCCGAATCTAACATAAGTATTGAAAAGGAGGAATTTAAGGGCATCTTTAAGTTTAGTTCTATCAAAATATACAGAACTAGTGGGAGTAGAGCTAAGTGATGCATTATTAAAATATGTATAAACATTTATGAAATAATTACCATTCCTAACGAGCCTGTCAAAGTGCAAATCTATAATAAAGCAAAGCTCTGAATATACTAAATCTAAAGGCAAATTGGTAGGTTAGGTTAGTAACAGGGTCAGCCATCCTTCGCGATATTGGTGCCACTGATGTGTTATAACCTCTCTTCTATTCTTTAATAATTATATCCATACCTATTATAAGCCTTCAGCAATACTGATACAGGAAATATAGTTTGGTGTCTGAATCTAAATTCTTCTTGATCAATACTAATTTGGATCTAACTTTTACTTTAATTGATATTAAATATCAGCCAATTGTTTGATAATTATGGCACCAAAATGTCGTCCAAAGGAAAAGATAGTTGATCTGCCTTACAGCAGGATCACTAATGAGTATCTGTCTATTGTTTAAAAGGTAGTTCAATGTTTTGTACAACTATAAGTATACCTTGCTTTTGTGATTTAAATAAACATGGAAAGTCCTTCCCCGAGATGTTATAGACTGCAGCACCGTTGATTCATTTAAACTTTGCCTAGACAAATATCTCGCATCAAACCCGCGACTGACTGCGTTTGTAAATGAATAACTTTATTTTATCCTCCCCTCAGTTACTAACCCATCTGTCCCCTATTAACTTCCTAATCCTGCCACGGACATTAGTTCCAGGCAGTAGTTCCCTTTCCAATGTTCCCTTACTCACTCTAAACCACTGTGTGGCCACTTGATCCTCAGTGTTTTAGAGGACAAGCAGCCTAGAAGGGTCACTAGAACTGTTGTTGCTTGATTTCCTTTGTACTTTGTACACCTTTCCCATTCTTAACTCTTAACAGCTTCACTGGTGCCTTGAGTTTTGTTTATTTTATGTATGTATGTATGTACTGTATATACTCAGACACATACCCCATAGCTGGGGATGACCTACTCGAGACAGAGACAGAACAGAAACAACATTTAAAGTTCAAATTCTTAGGGTCCAGGACCACTTTCGTGTTCCCACGTCCCTTTCTCTGTCTCGTCTAGTAGGTGAATTTTACAGGGGAAGGAGGATTCCTAGCCTCCCACCACCAGAAGGAAAAGTAGTACAGTAAAAGAGACAGACAGAAATGGTTAAGGTTGGGTAGAGGATGCAAAACCTCAATCTGGATAGGACCAGTTACTATTATCCAAAGTTTCTTTCTTGCAGTCTTCTTTGTTCTGTTTCCCCACTGATTTTATAATGATTTTTATTACAGGAGACAATAGTAATGCAGTAAAGTCTTAGGTATTATGGACGTTATAGTATAGCCCATGTTGTCTCTAAAAAAATATAATACCCATGTTTCTTGGTAGACTTCTGTGATTTGTTTCCGGACCGCAATGTTCGTGAAAGTCCGATGGCTGTGGTTACTCTGAGCCAGAAGACGGAGCACGACATGAGCGCCTGGTCCGAGGAGATGGAGGAGGAGCGAGATGAATTGTTAGAACTGGTGAGTATAGAATAAATCAAGATCATCTTTATTATCATCATCTCCAACGCCTTGCTTCCTCCTAGGAAACTCCCGCTATAGGATGGCTGTGGCAGAAACGGCTGTGCCATAATACTCCTTCCACTACGTGAAAGTTTGTCTTAAATATATATTTTTTACTTTCTTTTCCCATACCATAGTTGGTCTTCCACTACTAGTTGCTCCACTCACCTGACTTAAATGTATCTTTCTTGGCATTCTGTCGTCATCCATTCTCTGGACATGACCGCACCACTTATGAGTACTGTACAGTAAGCTCTTCTATCTAGCCATGGTTTGAGATCGAAACCTTTTGGTGAAATGCGAACTTAACTTCTTATGGGGGGAAAATATAATGCGACCGGCAACTCACCAACTTCACACCAAAAAATCTTACATTGACCTTTAAACATTGTACTGTACATATACCTGTATCATAAGTCCAGTTTAGTCCCTGTAAGTAGGGCACGCCCTAGCCCTGTCAATCAAGGGAGTGTACGACGTAAAAACTATAGTCACGAGTAATACAGAATAACATACAAACAATATATCTACACACCTGATCACTTTCCTATACAGTATTCATGTCATGTCATGACAAGTGATCACTCATTATTGATCAACATACAACAACAACATACAAGTTTAACCCACGAAATCCGGGAGGCCTCATATGATCCCGATCAGTGTGTCCGGGGCCATTTGGGTAAAGGCAAGTTTAATCATTCAGCCGCTACTGATCGAGACCACCTAGAGCAGTCAACTCAATTGCAAACAGTAAAACTCATTGTTGTCTGTAGACTTCCGTTGAGATGACATCGCTACGACAAGTGGTTGCCGTATTATGATGATTTTAGTGGCACTTTTTAGCCTCATATGAAACCTCCCGGATTCCTGCTTTTTTTTTTTTTTTTTTTTTTTTTCCCCTCATATGAGGCCTCCCAGATTCGTGGGTTAACCCTCGTCTAGCGGAGGGTTTTGGGCATATTCAGGCCCTCCTGAATGATAAATCAAGTATCTGCATGAAAAGAAATGTATTCAGCAAAAAACTAGGCACTAAAAGCTTCAAAATGAGACCAGAACGAGCTACGTAGCACTCGTGGTTCTCATACAGTGGTACCAGTAACATGGGAGTTTAGCGTATAGCGGTATATTTTTCCCAGCTACGCTCACTACTGGCTACACTGCCGGCCTCTCGAGAACACAGGGAGGGTGAGTCACTGGGAGTCGGACGTGTGGCCCGCTGCACTCCCGGCCATTTGCACTAGATTTTAACCCTTTAAAAGCCATAATAATGCTCCTAACTTGCTGCAAATTGGTGCCCGGCTATAGCCGGGCGCTGCTCTTTAAGGGTTAAAGACTGTTTGTCCACAGAGAGGGTGATTACAGTCTCATGTCCTAAATGGCAGCTTTCCAGGGGACCCTGCCAAGGGCTATCTCTGTGGACTTAATAGAACTTTGGGTACCCCCCTTCCCCAGACACACAAACATGCGCACGAATGTCAGTCTGCTTCTTACATAAGTTTCGCTAGCACAGGTTCGTGCGTATGTTTGAGTGTGCGGGGAGGGGGGTACTGGGAGTAACGTAGTAATGTAATATCCGCGCAATTGATAACAAGTGTACGGGTTTATGCGTATGTTCATGTGTGCGGGGAGGGGGAGTACCCAGAGTACCGTAGTGTCCACGCGATCGATAATGAGTGATAATGAGCGTTTAATAACTGATAATTACTTTTTAGTAGTATAATATAACCTTAATTTTTTATTATTTGATAAGGTATAATTCAAGATAAGCGGGTCCAGTTGTCGATACCATTAAATAGGACCCCCAATTTTTCTAGAATATAGTTGCCATTCAATAAATAATGGAAAAAATTGCTTGGGTGAGTCCATTTTGAAGGACTTGAGGAGTGGTTGTTGTTGTTGTTCCCTAGGCTGCCTGGCCGAACAACAACAACAACAACAACCACTCCCTGAAGTGGTTAAGGGGGCCCACCTCGTTTTTTTCCTCTCTCTCTCTCTCTCTCTCTGGGTTGTATCCATTCGGCCCCATTCAGCCTACTGTTTTAAGACGTTTATCCCCATCCAGGTATCAAATTTTTCCTGGCGAGCAGTAGTGAGCCAGCAAATTTGTTTAGATGTTTTTGACAGCAGGCTAAATTTGTAAATTTTTCGATAGAAAAATGTCTCTGGCGAAGCCGGATTTCTCCATACGATGCTGGCTCACTATCACTCGCCAGGAAGAAATTGGATGGAGATAAACGTCGTAAAACAGTAGGCTGGATGGGGCCGAATGAATACAAGCCAGAGAAAGAGAAAAGGAGATAGAAAAAGCAGGTCACCCCCCTTAATGGTAACTGATTGAGTGCCTCTTTTTATTTCCAGTTTGTAACATTTGCCCAGGACATCTGTAACACCTTAGAGCTGGAGGGGTACTGGGCGGACTTCATCGACCCCTCCTCAGGTCGTCCCTTCAACGGCCATTACACTAATGCTACACTGTTCGAGACAGATGAGCGCTACCGCCACTTCGGTCTGCACATAGAAGACCTTGGCTGCTGCAAGGTCATATCTCATCGCAAGTGGGGCACTCATGTATTTGTTGGTGAGTTAAGTTATAGTATATATTTTAGTTCTATTTTATTTTTGTATGTATGTATGTATATATGTATATACTCAGGCACATACCCCATAGCTGGGGGTGGCCGACTCGAGACAGAGCCCGAACAGAGAAAACACAACACAACATAAAACAAAAATATATATATAAATTCACACACATCTAGGTCGCCCAGGAAAAGACCCAGAGACCAAGGATCACTAAGGGCCTCCAGCACTCCCCCAGCCCCAGACCACCCGGAGAGGTTCCGGTTGCAGCAGGCAGACATGCAGCGGAGCACACCACAATACCCGCCCACCTCAAATCCAGGCATGACCCTTCATATATACCGGCTCCCCGGGCCAGGCGCCTGACGGACTATTATCTAGTCCAACTGACGCCCAAACCCCTCTTCCAACTATTGTACTACTCAATCTCTCCATCTCAACGGAAGTTTTCCTATCCGTCTACCTCCCCTTGTATCTGACTCATACACTGTACTCTCTTCATTATCATCATCATCATCATCTCCGACGCCTTGTTTCCCACTGGGAAACCCCCGCTAAAGGATGGCCATGACAGAAACGTCTCCAGGCTACTTTGTCAAGACATGTCTCCTTTGCCCGTGCCACAATGCCCCTTCCACTACCGTACGTGGAAGTTTTTCTTCAATATATTTTTCCACTTTCTTTTCCCATACCATAGGTGGTCTTCCACTACTAGCTGTTCCACTCACCTGACTCCCATATATCTTTCTTGGCATTCTGTCTTCATCCATTCTCTGAACATGACCATACCACCTCAAAGTACTTCTCTTTATCCACTCAACCACTCTACAATACATGCCTAAAGCTTGCTCTTCCATTCCAAAGGACTCATTCACTTCCCTATTACTTGGCCCATCTAGCCTATTCACACCAGCTGCCATTCTGAAAAAGCTCATCTCCACAGCTCTCAGTTTGGAGAGGTCCTCGTCACTTGCTGTCCATGTTTCACTTCCATACGAGAGTGTTGGGAGCAGCACACTGTTTCTCAGTGACTTTTTAACTTCCTGACTAACCATTCTTCCTTTGAGAATGCTATCAAGTTCTCCAATCACCTTTCTCCCTTGCATTTTTCTCTCTTTTATCTCACTCTCCATTTTACCATATTTGCATAGTACAGCTCCCAAATACTTCAAGCTTTCAACTTCTTCCAGCACTTCATTTTTCATTTTTATTTTACAACTTTTCTCATGTTCCTTCTTAATTCTATATTTTGCCTTAAAATATATGGTTTCATGCATTCTTCTCTCAAACACCATTACCTTACATTTCCCTACATTGACTTTTAACTTTCTCTTTTCGCATACCCTGTCAAAATCTGTGACCACTTTCTGAAGTTCTTCTACATTTTCCGCCAACAGGACTGCATCATCCGCATATAGGCATGTTAAAATCTTCCATGCTCTTCCCTCTGATTCCAGTCTAGCTCCAACTCCCATTGATCCCGCCATAAATTCTCTAATCACTCCATCCATGTACAGTATATATGTATATTGTATATTATATATTGTAAGCCTTTAACACAATTACTGCGACACTTGTCATATGACAATTGCTTGGTCACCACTGTACCATATGGGGGTTTTGGGGTAAAAGTGACCTTCATTCCCTGCACAGTTTCATGTATAAACAAGAGCTAAAATGTATATCAATGATATACCCCTTAAAGTAGGGGAATAGACCTTTCAAATGGCACCTGAATTATGTTTGTACGACCACTGGTTGTCGTGCAACAATATTGCAAGGGAGGGTGCTAAATCGGTAAAAATAGCTATTTTCAGCAGTTTTCACTATTCCTAAGTCTAGAGGGGAGCTGGAGACGTCTCATAGGTACGTTATTGATCGCTCAGACACAGCTGGCGGTGAATGGGATGGATCTGCGCTGCTTTGACTCGCTTGGTTGCTTCCCAGGCCTTGTACTACGCCGATATTCGGCAATTGTCATATGACAAGTGCTGCAGTGATGTCCGTATTTTTTATATAGTAGCTCGCAATCATTGAGTTAATCTCCCATTCGCTCAACATGTCCATACCAGCACATCACCCTTCTGTCCACTCTGGCCGACAAAGGTTCCTGCTGTCCCACTCTCCTACGTACCTCTTCATTCCTCAATCTGTCTCTACGAGTCACAGGGCGTAGCTCGATTGGTAGAGCGTTCGCCTGCTAACCGTGAGGTTGGCGGTTCGAGCCTCGGGCCAGCCAGTGTGTTATTGGCAGATGTCAGTGCTGTTGGTGAACGGTGTGGTATAGCAACCTGTGGCAACTATTCACTAAGTCCTTGATTCATCAGGGCACCCACCCTAGCCTTGCTATTCAGCAGGGAGTGTATGGTGGTAAAAACTGCATCATCATCATCATCACTCTACATATACTCCTCAAGCAGCTTATCTCCATCACATCAAGCTTTCTTCTCTCTTTTGCCTTCAGAGCCCATGTCTCAGCCCCATACATCACTGTTGGTACAACTATCCCTTGATACATTGTACTTTTAGCTTTCATTCCGAGATTGCTTACCTTCCATATACCTGTACTGTACTTACCATTGCTCCGAAAACTTTCCTTCCTTCACATATGGTACTCTCTGTTTTACCTCCATTTCCATACCTGCATCCCTGCTTATCACTCCTAGATATTTAAAACACTCCACTTGTTCCAGTACTTCCCCATCCAGCCTCACATCTAGATTCACCCTACGAGCACCTCTATTACACACTATCACTTTACTTTTATTGACGTTCACCCTCAGCTTGAACACCCTTACCCTATAACTTGAACACTCCTGCCGGTCTCCCTTCCCCTTGTACAGTGGCACAATACATGCACTCACCAGGCTAGTGGTACCATTGACACAACAAAGCACACATTGAAAAGTATCACCAGCCAATTTATTATCACATCTCCACCCTTCTTAATACACTCCACAGCAATACCATCCATACTTTCTGCTTTTCCCACTCTCATTTGTCTCACTGCTTTCACCTCATTCTTCCCAATCGTTTCATTCATTCCCTGCCACCTGGGTAACTTATCTCCATCAACCATTGCTTCAATCACTGCCTCCCTTCCATCTTGTACATTTAGAAAAGATTAAAAATACTCGACATAGCTTTTCCTCACTTGCACACCTTCCACTAATAACTCTCCATTTGCATCTTTCACCGACTCTTCCCTCTTTTGTTCTCCTTTCCTTACTCTATTTACCTCCTTCCAGAACATCTTTTATTCCTCAAAATTCTCACTCAAGCTTTAACCCCACCTTTCATTTGCAATTTTCTTCGTTTCTCTAATCTTCCGTTTTGCCTCTTTATTTTTACCTATTTATTTTATTTATTTATTCTTTAACCAGAACTTCTCTAAATTCACATTGCATAATTTTTAAAGGGAAAATGAAGTTATAATACAATATATATATATGATTTTTTTCATTTATCCACAATGCTATGGGAGATTTTTATCGGCCACCAAACATTCAGTATCTAGCTATAATACTAATGTTTTTTTTTCTTTCTTTTTCAGGTGCAATATTCACCAATGCTCCTGTTGAGTCAGAAGTTTTGGAAATGGCATTGAAGAAGCATCAAATTTGTCAAGATCCCCAGTAAACCAAGATACCGTATAATTTGCAAATATCATCTAGGAATATGGAACTTGTCTGTATATATATTGATATAGGTATAATATTATTTTTATTAATCTCACCACCACACCCCCAATGAAATTAATTAAAGTATATATGATCCACCGGGATTCGAACCCGGGTTATCACACACATATTTTTGCCACCTTAACCATTACACCACCAGGACGGTTAAAGGTTTATGCACACGCCTACGACTTATTATCCATTCTCGAATACTGGATATTAATCTAATCATGTTCATATTCCCAACCGCACTATGGTAGCCTACTGTTTAAGTGAGAGGAAAGAATATTCATGGGGCACAGATCATATAGACCGGCCTCTCGAAGAAATATCCCTAAACCTACTAATAATATTATTTTTATTAATCTCACCACCACACCCCCAATGAAATTAATTAAAGTATATATGATCCACCGGGATTCGAACCCGGGTTATCACACACATATTTTTGCCACCTTAACCATTACACCACCAGGACGAAATAAGGTTTAGTAATATATTGATGATTGTAAAAAAAAAAAAAAAAAAAAATAGTCTATGCTGTTGAGTCCATGGTTCAGTTTTCTTTGTACTCTAGGGTTAAATTTTTGGGCCTAGGGTTAGGTCCCATTAAAATTGAGTGATATGGCAAATTTTCAAATCCGTTTTTTCTGGCAACTCTGATCTGACTTCTTTAGGAGTTTACTTTTATGAAAATTATGTCACCTACAGTATAATTAATAATGTACCTTCTGTCTAAATGCCAGTACTGTATCAATAATGATAATAATAATAATCGGGTCTTTTGTTTCTGTGCCAGTTCTGGGGGAATTGACTAGCGCTCAGAACGCATTACACCACTAAGATAAATATGGCGTTC
Source organism: Paralithodes platypus (assembly GCA_032716605.1). Taxonomy (NCBI): domain Eukaryota; kingdom Metazoa; phylum Arthropoda; class Malacostraca; order Decapoda; family Lithodidae; genus Paralithodes; species Paralithodes platypus. The sequence goes on from CM064509.1 coordinate 70,898,898, forward strand.
ATATACAGTATAAGCTGTATGGAAATGGCAGCAGCTAAAGCCTGTGATAATTTGTCACTGTGTCACTCACAAGATCATAACTTTTCTGGAAGAGAAAGGTCTTAAGGGTGGTTGGGCGTATTTATTTGTTCATTTATGCATCTTTTCTATAATCTATTTTTTAGTTTCCTCCCTAGACCTTCATCAAGCTTTCAAAATCCCCCCCCCCCCCAATCCTTCAAGACACATTTGTAAATTTGTCGATAGAAAAATTACCCTGCCAAAGGCCGATTCCTATATAATTACAGGGTCGCTATCGCTCGCCAGGAAATAATAGACACCTGAATGACAAAAATTCTTAATATTGACAAAGGTATGGGGCGAAATGTCTTAAAATTGCCAAACTAATGGACTGAAGGTCTTAAAATCTGAAAACTAATTGGGCTAAACATAAGGGAGATGGGGGACCAGAAAAGTAACCCATCTCCCCTTAAGCAGAATACAGTCTGTCCCAAATGTTACCAGAAAAAAGTTGCAGAGAAAAGCCTGCTTGTAAATTTGACAATAGTATAAGCTCAAGTGTTCTCACCTGTTCATACTTGATCAGCATCTTCCCTGACTTTTTATGTACAGACTCTCACACTACAAACACCCTACCACAACATTACATATCATAGCAAAACATCAACATCACAACATAACATGGCATTATATACATAATCACACTCACATAGACTTCATCACTCAAAATAATACAGTACTGTATACATATTCTAACAGCAAAACATGTGCGGATGGAGGACACATGTACAATGCGACACCCCCAGAGTCGTTGATGGCCATACGTCAACGCAGCCCATGTAATCAATGAGACTGCACATCAAAGACTCCGTAAGTATCCTCCCCTAATCCCTACCCTATTCCTAGAGAGATGCTGCCTTCACTGCCTCCACACCTAATGGGTTGTTTTTCTGGTTATCGCAAGATTCCTATTAGATTTGACATTGTTCTTATTACCAATAACCCCCAAATGAAATTAATGAAAGCATGTGATTCTCCCAGGATTCGAACCTAGGATATCTCATCCAGAACTTATACGCTTTAACCATTACAACATCAATACAGTTATAAGTACAGCACATGAAATCACATAAAAGATCTTGGGTCTATGACGACGACAAGGACATAATATACTATGCACATATTCTGACACTCAACATTACATTTTACTTGCACTTGCAACACTTCCTATCATACACACAACCTTGCCAATCCACACAGAGACATTATGATAAGATACACAAGTCCGAATCGTCTTATGGATAGACAGGTATTGCAGTGGACATGAATATAATGATGGTGATAATATTGTTACTAACTCAAGTGCAGGATGGATGTTGATAACTGGTGTAAATAATAGCTACTGTATATTGTAATTAATAACTCGCAGCTATTAGATATTACTAATATTGCTGTGGGAGGTTAACTATTATACTGAAACAATAACCAAAGCATCAGTATTCCATTTGAATTTCAGCTTTTTCTTGGAGAACAAAATACAGTTGAAGCTAACTGGAAAAAAAAAATTGCTATACAGTACATGTATTTACTTGCATATTGCAAAGAACTATTATATTTAAATTAGTTAATAAGACTGTAATAGGCATTTTACTTTTCATATATTAAAATATCACAGTCAAAGTGCTTTAATCTAGTACTGTATTGTGAAGTGTGTGATAAATTGTACAATATTACAATACTAATTGGCACATGCTAAATACAGATATGAGGTATCTGTCACTGTTGTTATCCTATAAGTATCTCTAATTGTGCAAATATATTTAAAATTTACAAGAAAAAATTCTTTGATAGCCATTATCAAGACCAAAACAAAATATTATAGTATATTTTGGATAATTAAATTACTTTCCGTGTAGGAATCGGTTTTTACACCATACCCGAAAGAGGATTTATGGAGCTCCGATCTTACTCTCAACCATCTGAACAATTTAACCACCTAAACCACCAGCACACCTAAACTTCGTTAGATGTGGGAATAGCCTCACAAAAATATGCCAGGGCCTGGGATTGAACCTGGGACCCCTGGGCTATGAGGCGAACACCTTACCAGTGTCACCAAGAAAGATATATCTCTTGGTGACATTGGTAAGGTGTTCGCCTCATAGCCCAGGGGTCCCAGGCCCTGGCATATTTTCGTGAGGCTATTCCCGCATCTAACGAAGTTTAGGTGTGCTGGTAAAATTGTTCAGATGGTTGAGAGTAAGATCGGAGCTCCATAAATCCTCTTTCGGGTATGGTGTAAAAACCGATTCCTACACCCGGGTGCCATCGTATCTGGTATGCTGAATTACCAAAATTGATTGCATTTTCTGAATTACCAAGGCATTGATATGGCTGAGCAGACCCGGTTTTAGTTTCTATATTACAAGATGCTGAATTGAAGGACTTTGACTGAACCTTAAAATCACCCTATAAACCCATCCTGGTTATACAGTAGGCTTTTGTGAAAATGTATATACGTATGTCAAACTTTTTTTGGAATTAATTATAACTTCACAATGTACAAATATTAGGATTGAAAGTATTAGCTTTGACCTACTGTGAGTCTCTACAATTGGAACTAATTAGTAAAGCACTCAAAATTATTTTGTTTCCTTTGACAACCAATACCACCGTATGTACTACAACCAGTACAATACAGCGGTGGTTCTTTCCATCCTCGACTACGGCTGCCCCATTTATGGGTCTGCCTCTGCTTCCGTTTTGAAGATGTTGGACCCTGTTCATACGCAGGGTATGCGTCTCTGTACTGGAGCTTTCCGTTCCTCCCCAAATACCTCCGTCTTAGCTGAGAGTGGCGAGCCCCCGCTCTCCCTCCATCGCGATTTAGTTACTATGCGCCGTGCATTAAAAATTAAACATAGTGACTCTCCCACTAATTCCCTTTTCAGTGATATCTTCATTCACGATCCGTGTCCATCTTCCCCCTCCTTTCCGATTTGTGCTACAATTCTCCTCAACTCTCTTGACTTTTACATTGCTGTTTCGCCGCCTATTGTCTCCCCTTCCCCCCCATGGGTTATCTCTCTCCCCAATGTTTGCACTCACCTCTCCTTCCTCTCTAAGAGATATCCTTTTGTCCCTAGCCATCACTGCCAACACGCACTCGAACACATACGTCGTAAAGGCCCCCATTTTGCCATCTTCACTGACGGGTCTAAGACTGACTCTGGGGTGGGCCTCGCTGCTGTGTCCTCTACTAAGCTCCTTCAGTTTTCTCTCCCGCCCGAAGCCTCTATCTTTACTGCTGAACTTTTAGCTATCCAATCCGCTATTGACATTATACGTGACACCCCTCAACAGCCATATATAATTTACAGTGACTCTCGTAGTGCCCTCGAAGCGCTCCGTGCTTATTCGTCCTCCCACGTAATAGTTTTAGCCATAAAACACGCTCTCCACGAGATGAGCCTACGTGGATTCCAGGTCCAGTTATGTTGGATTCCTGCTCACATCGGTGTCCGTGGCAATGAAGACGCCGATGCTGCGGCTAAGAATGCTATTTTAATGATCCCTCGCCAGCCCCACCTTCCGTTAGGTGATTGGCTGTCCTTACTCAAGCCTTCTATTCTTTTCACGTGGCAATCTCATTGGGATGCTCTACCCTGCAATAATAAACTCCGTGCAATCAAACCTTCTGTCCGTCCTTGGCCCTCGTCTTCCAGGTCTCACAGGTGTGAGGAAGTTTTACTAACTAGACTTAGGATAGGCCATTCCCGGCTGACTCACGGTTATTTGATGTCCACTCCCCGCACTCCGCCCCCTACCTGCTCCTCCTGTCATTCCCCTCTAACTGTTCGCCACGTCTTTGACTGCCCAGATACTGCCCGTCTGCGTACGGTTTGTTTTGGTACTAAATCATTCACTGACCTTTTATCCGATTCTCCGTCATTTTCCTTCCCCCCTATCGTCCGTTTTTTGCGTCGCCTTAAGCTCCTTTCAGTAATCTGATCCAATCCTTCGGGCCAGACCTATGAGAGTTTCGTATGGAGCTCAGTGGTCTGGTTAATCTGCTCTACATAACTAACTAAGTACAATACAGCTAAATTTGCCATCTAGAACCACCATCACTTATAGTACTGTACTTACCTTACTGTCTTTTTCTTCTTGTTAAGTTAAAGGGTTGTCAAAGTAGTTGTTCATTCACCCTACCATGGTAAAGTAAATCTGTAGAAATCCCTTTCAAAATCAGTGACTCTTTAATCAGTTTTGTCAGGGATCAGCAAGATGTGCACAACAAAAAGAAATGTATTACATTGCGGACGTAATGGCAGTCGGTCCTGACGGTGTAGGCACTACCGGGGGAAGACGATAGCCCAGTGGATAGCATAGTGGACCGCGGACCAATTGGACCTCAGATCGAGTCCACGCCAAACGTTGTGATTTTTATGAGGTGACCTACCTGGTACTACTCTCCTTGAGGTGACCTACCTGGTACTACTCTCCTTGAGGTGACCTACCTGGTACTACTCTCCTTGTGCGGTAGGGGGGCTTCGGAGCCGGCGACTGGGGCTTGATAGGGGAGGGATGTGGTTGTTTCCCTCCCTCTCCCCTCGAGCTTTCATCCTCAGCTTGAATAATTTTGAGTAGTTTTTCTTTCTTCATTCTATATTTTTCCCCTTCTATTCTTATTCTGTCCCATTCGGCTGTCCTCGGGCAGCCTATATCTCATGTCTCCCTGGCCTGGCTAGGTGGTTGACTCCTGACCTGTTTTGTCTCTTCGGTTGCTGATGTGGACGAACTGGCTTAATTCTCTTAGGTAAAGCATTTTTTGCTACTCGATGTGATTTTTTCTACCTTCGACCTGATCACTTCTTGGTTGGTGTTGCGGTGTAGCAGTTCTTGCTTCATCCTTCGGCCCTGCCCTATAAGAGCTCTGATGTGGAGCTCATGTGGTCCGGCTGAACTGGTGAGAAATGTCTGCGTGTCTTTACCTTCCTCGATTTGTTCCCCCTACTGCCCTTCCCTCTCTATCTTGACTCATTTAGTTATATATCTTGATCGAATCCTTCGGGCCAGCCCTATGAGAGTTCTTTTGTGGAGCTCAGTGGTCTGGTTAAACTATTATGTGGTGTATTTGATGTAGCTCCTTTACACTTGGTGCTCCCATGCAGCACACCATAGCCGCCTCCTTTGTCTCCTCTGGCACCCCGAGCCATGATTTCTTTACTCTTGTCAGGGCATCTGCCTTGTTCTTCTCTGATGGCACAAAAACTACACACAACTGCAGACCATACACATCTTTCAACTACCTCAGAATTCCCAGACGACGCTTCACAATCAGTTCTGAGGCTCCCTTCGTTCGAACTCTTTTCTCTTCCGTCACCACTGATTTCAGCCAACCAAACACTGTAGCAGAATCAGTTCGAACCTCGATCTCTCGCAAACCCCACTTCAAGGCCAAATTGATGCCTTTCAATACCGCATCCAACTCGGCCACGTTGATATGACTGTAGTCGTGCTTCTTCCTCAACCACGCAGCATCCTCAACTTCTACATTACCTATCTCCAATATCACGCCTGTCGCTATACTACTTGCATCACACCATACAACCCCCACCCCAGGAAATTTGTTGTACTTGGCGGGCGACTTTCGAATTTCGAGTTTTCATGGGTATATATGGATTTGTCTCGTCATTAGGATTGCAACGGTATATGCATTTTTTAATTTTGACCAATGTTTAGTCCCAATAGGCCTATTTTATAATTTAAACACTGTCCCCTACATGATGGCTGTCGAAGTCAGAGAAGAAGCTGTTGGAGTGGCTTTGTTGAGTGTGTTATTAGTTAGAGAAGGGTAAATAATTAAAGCTCTTTCCTGTGTCTTCCTTCCACCCAATCTATCCACTTGTAATAATGGAGCAGCCACGTAAGTGATATGTTATGTTCAAATACTATAGTTAGCCATACAATATTCAAGCTATATTAGTTTTCTTTCAATAATCTTTACAGAAAACGATAGTTTGAATGGGTAACTAATATATTTTATTAGAATGAGGTACAGTATTAGTACTTTCCGTAGTTATCTATATAAGGATAGTGTTCAAATTTATACCACAAGTACACTTTGACACGCTGAATCGAATGGTCTAAACAAAATTGAAATCGGACCATTAGTTTAGGATTTCGAATTTGACTTGGCCTCCCAGAACTGCCCAAATTACCAGATGTTGGACTTTAAAAGTCCTCTGTAGCCCAAACTATATGTTCTAGGGAATTCTACTTGGTGGCATTCGATGTTTCTCGACGAGCTGCTTCTATACCTGGTCTTATATTTCATTTTCGTCCAGCCATTCGCCCAGAATCGAAAATATTTAGGTCCAAAATCCCTGCCCAGGAAATGTTTTGCACTTGGCGTGCGACTTTCGAATTTCGAGGTTTCATGGGTATATATGGATTCGTCACGTCATTACAATTACAACGGTATATGATTTTTTTAATTTTGACCAATTTTTAGGCCCAATAGGCCTATTTTAAAGTTTAAAAATTCCATCGGGGCCGTGGTGGTCAAGTGGTGAGCACGCTCGCGTGTGAATCTGAAAGACCCGGGATCGAATCCCTGCCACGGCGGACATTTAGTGGGTGCGGTAGTACGTCCTAGCATGTTTCACATACTTGCACCCAGTCAGGGGACATCCTGACGACGTATACAGACAAAACACACATAACAAAGCCACTCCAACACCTTCCTCTCTCTCCAACACCCCTTCTCCCCTCTCAACACTCTTCTCTGAGCTATTGCCGATAAAAATGGCATGTTCAGTCCTGTACAGAGTCGTAAAGATTCCAGGACGAGCTCATCAGCGGCGGATCCGCAGATCGGCCGTGGTGATTGTCACCTAAACATCTACAAAACAAAACAAAACAAAACAGACGAGTTACCTATGTATGGATTTTGTACACATTTTAACCATAAGTTCACTTTGACACGCCGAATCGAATGGCGTAAAGAGAATTGAAATCGGACAATTAGTTTAGGATTTCGTATATGACTTGGCCTCCCAGAAGGGCCCAAAATGACCACTTTTTGGACTGTAAAAGTCCTCTGTAGCCCAAACTATAAGTCCTAGGGAATTCTACTTGGTGTCATTCAATTTTTCTCGCCGAGCTGCTTCTATACATGGTCTTATATTTTGTTTTCGCCCAGCCATTCGACCAGAATCGAAAATATTTTGGTCCAAAATCCCTGCGTTTTAATTTTAAAGCCCAGGAAATGTTTTGCACGTGGCGGGCGACTTTCGAATTTCGAGTTTTCATGGGTATATATGGATTCGTCTCGTCATTACAATTCCAACGGTATATGAATTTTTTAATTTTGACCAAGTTTTAGGCCCAATAGGCCTATTTTAAAGTTTAAAAACTCCATAGACGAATTATCTATGTATGGATTTTGTTCAAATTTTAACCATAAGTTCACTTTGATACGCTGAATCGAATGGCGCAAACAAAATTGAAATCGCACAATTAGTTTAGGATTTCGTATATGACTTGGCCTCCCAGAAGGGCCCAAATTTCCAGTGTTTGGACTTTAAAAGTCCTCTGTAGCCCAAACTATAAGTCCTTGGGAATTCTACTTGGTGCCATTCGATTTTTCTCGCCGAGCTGCTTCTATACATGGTTTATATTTCATTTTCGCAAATCCATTCGCCCAGAATCGAAAATATTTTGGTCCAAAATCCCTGCGTTTTAAGCCCAGGAAATGTTTTGCACTTGGCGGGCGACTTTCGAATTTCGAGTTTTCATGGGCATATATAGATTCGTCTCGTCATTACAATTCCAACGGTACTATATGAATTTTTTAATTTTGACCAATTTTTAGGCCCAATAGGCCTATTTTAAAGATTAAACACTCCATAGACGAGTTATCTATGTATGGATTTTGTTCAAATTTTAACCATAAGTTCACTTTGACACGCTGAATCGAATGGCGCAAACAAAATTGAAATCGGACAATTAGTTAAGGATTTCGTATATGACTTGGCCTTCCAGAAGGGCCCAAATGACCAGTTTTTGGACTTTAAAAGTCCTCTGTAGCCCAAACTATAAGTCCTAGGGAATTCTACTTGGTGCCATTCGATTTTTCTCGACGAGCAGCTTCTATACATGGTCGTAGATTGCAATTCGACCAGCCAGTCGCCCAGAATCAAAAATATTTTGTCCAAAATCCCTGGCCCAGGAAAATTTTTGCACTTGGCGGGCGACTTTCGAGTTTTCATGGGTATATATGGATTCGTCTTGTCATTACGATTCCAACGGTCTATGATTTTTTTAATTTTGACCAATTTGTAGGCCCAATAGGCCTATTTTAAAGTATATTTTAATTTAAAGTTTAAAAACTCCATAGACGAGTTATCTATGTACGGATTTTGTTCAAATTTATCCATAAAGTACAGTTTGACACGCTGAATCGAATGGCGCAAACAGAATTGAAATCGGGCCATTCGTTTAGAATTTCGTATTTGACGGGCCTTCCTGGAGGGCTCACGGGACCGTTTTATGGACTTTAAAAGTCCTCTGTAGCCCAAACTATAAGTTCTAGGGAATTCTACTTGGTGCCATTCGATTTTTCTCGACGAGCAGCTTCTATATATGGTCGTAGATTGCAATTTCGACCAGCCATTCGCCCAGAATCAAAAATATTTTGTCCAAAATCCCTGGCCCAGGAAAAAATTTGCACTTGGCGGGCGACTTTCGAATTTCGAGTTTTCATGGGTATATATGGATTCGTCTTGTCATTAAGATTCCAACGGTCTATGAATGTTTTTAATTTTGACCAATTTTTAGGCCCAATAGGCCTATTTCATAGTTTAATAAACATTGTCCCCTACATGATGGCTGTCTAAGTCAGAGAAGAAGCTGTTGGAGTGGCTTTGTTGAGTGTGTTATTAGTTAGAGAAGGGTAAATAATTAAAGCTCTTTCCTGTGTCTTCCTTCCACCCAATCTACCCACTTGTTATAATGGAGCAGCCACGTAAGTGATATGTTATGTTCAAATACTATAGTTAACCATACAATATTCAAGATGGGATAGCTTTCTTTGAATAATCTTTACAGAAAACGATAGTTTGAATGAGTAACTAATATATTTTATTAGAACGAGGTACAGTATCAGTACTTTTCGTAGTTATCTATATAAGGATATTGTTCAAATTTATACCACAAGTACACTTTGACATGCTGAATCGAATGGTGTAAACAGAATTGAAATCGGACCATTAGTTTAGGATTTCGTATTTGACGGGCCTTCCTGGAGGGCTCAGGGGACCGTTTTATGGACTTTAAAAGTCCTAGGGAATTCTACCTGCTGCCATTCGATTTCTCTCGGCCGACAGCTTCCATACATGGTCGTAGATTTCATATTCGACCAGCCATTCTCCCATAATCAAAAATATTTGTTCAAAATTGCCTGGGTTTTATTTATTTTTACCTCATGAAAATGTTTGCACTTGGCGGGTGATTTTCGATTTTCGAGTGTTTAAGGTATATCTGGATTCGTCACGTTGCAATTCCAACGGTATATGGATTTTTTTTTTTTTTTTTTTTTTTTTAGGCCCAATAGGCCTATTTTAAAGGTTTAAAAACCCCATAGACGAGTTATCTATGTATGGATATTGTTCAAATTTATACCACAAGTAGCCTACACTTTGACACGCTGAATCGAATGGCGCAAACATAATTGAAATCGGACCATTAGTTTAGAATTTAGAATTTGACTTGGCCTCCCAGAACGGCCCAAATGACCAGTTTTTGGACTTTAAAAAGTCCTCTGTAGCCCAAACTATAAGTTCTAGGGAATTCTACCTGGTGTCATTCGATTTCTCTCGACCGACAGCTTCCATACATGGTCGTAGATTTCATTTTCAACCAGCCATTCTCCCATAATCGAAAACATTTGTTAAACAATGCCTGGGTTTAATTAAGCCCAGGAAAATCGATGATTTTGGTCTGATTTTGACTATTCAAGATATGGTATATTTGGAATCGTCTCGTCGTTGCGATTCCAACGTTTTTTTTAAGATAAATATATTTCATCATACTTATAGGAATAATCTTAATAAAATATTCATAATATTGTTAATAATAACTTATCAATATAAATGGGGACGCTCCCCTTACTTTATTCTGAAGCTAATATTAAAGTCATACCATCAGTGACATTTAATAAGTGATTGCACACATTACATCCTGTTTACCTTCCACCAAATTTTCCTGATTGATACCCGTATAATAGAAGGATACAAAATATATATATATTTATTAACCCCTTCTGTACCGGCGAAGTATTTTTGTATTTGTTTTGAGCTACATTTAGACGATTGCATTAAGATTAAAAGGATATATGATAGCTAAAGAGATTAATTGAGATCGTCTGTAGCCTTTTAATGGGTAGACGTCCTTCCTAAGCCATGTAAAGACTTATTATAATTGCCAAAATATAATAAAATGGATTTTACCGGTATTGAATGGGTTAAAGATCAAGCTACACATTTATTTCCCTCCTTCCACGGGCCCCTTTACCCCATTCCCCCCGGCAAACTGCCGGGCAGTTCGACTTGGCCTTCCTGGAGGGCAAATGACCGCCGGCAAACTGCCGGACAGTGCCTGGTGATTTCGCTCAACTGCGTGCACGGGCATATCCCTGGTTTGCCCGCTGAATTTGCCCCATATCGAACATTTCCCTTGTGCCCGACGGGCAGTGCTCGATCGTGTGGACGGGGCTTAAAGCATGATAGATGTCTGGTGAGCTAAATAAAAAAAAAAAAAAACACACACACACACACACACACACCCGAGCGGTTGGCGTTTATCGGTACATATCAATTTGGTGCATGCTTACGAGTACATTTTTCGATGTTTAAACCTAACCTAACCTAACCTAACCTAACCTAACCTAACCTAACTTACCTAACCTAACCGAAAACACTCCATTTCAACGTATTTTAAAGTGGTGTGTACCGATTAACTGTCGCCCCAAACCTCATGTACCTGTAAACCTACAAATATCCAGAGATTTGTACCAATAAACACACAACCGCTCGTCCACACACACACACACACACACACTTGAATATCATGAAGATTACGGTAATATTAGATACAAAGTACATAACAAAATTATAAATAATCATATAAGCTATATACTTCTCTCTAGAACTAATTACTATTGTAAAAACTCCTTCATTAAATGTTATTAGATTTTTGGTAGACCTACTTGAAATGTTTTGTGATGTAACAATAATTAGATTTTTCGATTACATGTCGCAACGTTTTCCTTTATATCGATGTCAAACCTGACCAATTTGATTAAAAGACTGGAATGAATACGAGAAGGAATACAGTACAATTAACATGAAATTAATTGTATTGGACATTGTATTACTTCCAAAGACATAATACGAACTGTAAAGCCTAATTTCAACTTAGTAGCTATAATAACATTGACGAATTAAACGGACTTAACCCTTAGAAGATACGATGCCGCATTTCTGTTCTGTGTTCTGACTATTATTAGACGATTTTATTCAGATTAGGAAGGGTATATGGAAGTCAGATGGTTAATGGAGATAGTCTTTACCTTTATAATTCCCACAGATCCTTCCTAAATTGTGTAAAATCGTCTAATGATAGGCCAGAATAAACTGTCATAATGCGTCATGATCTTTAAAGTGTTAATTTTACGACTGGTTATGAGTCTCTAGTTTTATGCCCTGAATTATTATAGCTTGATGCTTGCAAGTCGTAGGTTTTGTACAATGTTCGATCCCCAACGATTTTGCCTTTTTTATCTATAATTTTAATCATAAGATTCAACAGTTGCAAGATTTAAGATAATGGGATTTTGTATCTAACTTCTGACAATGTGATAATACACTTCTAACTCACATAGTATTATAGTGCTTAGGTTTTATGGAAGCAGAAAATCTTTCTTGCCATCATTCTCTTCATCTATTACAGGCCTACCTGTTAGTACCTTACCATTCATCGTAGAAATAAAACGTAAGCATAACATTGGACCGAAAGGTCATAACATATGGCTTGAGGCGAGGTTGACATAAGGGGGTCTTCCAAGAAACCTAAATACCTCTAGACTTGTGGTCTCATAAAATGTCGGTAATATATTAAAAACAAAACAAATCATGTTAGCATAAAAGGATAGCCAACCTACGTTTTTACTCTCATCCGGGACTCGAACCACCCAGTCAGGACGAGAGTTCTGCTTTAATCAACTCTACCACAGCGTGATAAAGAATATATATAGTTATCCAATTCTGTATCAATCCGTGGAAGTTAATTTAAGCATGGACTCCCACCTAAGATTAACACAAGCAGTAGCTCATGTGTATTTGTGAGATATAGCCTACTTATTATATATTAACTAAAGCAAAATACAGTAGGGGCTAAAAAGCTGCGCTTGGTCGAAACGCTCATCTCCTCAAGTTTGTAATTTGGATGTGTTGGACAACTCGGATGAGTTATCCAGTGACAGTCTGGTACACAGGGGTAATCACAAGTTAACTCTCCAGATGGAACGTCACATATGTCCACTAACTTCATTTAAAAAAAAAAAAAAAAAAAAAAAAAAAAAATCAAAATCATTGTACAGTATACTACTAGATGAAGAAAGGCATAGGGTGTAAGGATACTGCCCTTCTATGTCACCATGACCGGAAATCGAACCCAGGACCTTTCTATTGTGAATCAAACGCGCCATACTTTAGTTTTGTAGATGTTTAGGTGACAATCACCACGAGCTCGTCCTGGAATCTTTACGACTCTGAATCTTACGATTCTTTACAAGACTGAACATGCCATTTTTATCGGCAATAGCTCAGAGAAGAGTGTTGAGAGGGGAGAAGGGGTGTTGGAGAGAGAGGAAGGTGTTGGAGTGGCTTTGTTATGTGTGTTTTGTCTGTATACGTCGTCAGGATGTCCCCTGACTGGGTGCAAGCATGTGAAACATGCTAGGACGTACTACCGCACCCACTAAATGTCCGCCGTGGCAGGGATTCGATCCCGGGTCTTTCAGATTCACACGCGAGCGTGCTCACCACTTGACCACCACGGCCCTAGGTTACCCTTTAATGACAACTTTAGTTCCCCCCCCCCCACCCCATGTTAATGCATGTAGGCCTACTCCCCCCCAAGTGGCCCCACATTTTCCCACTCCACTTCCGCCAATGAATGTATTAATTAACGACTACCATTGATATTAGAGAAACTAACTTTATCTAAGCTCACCTAATTTGAGGTAGGCTATGTAGGCTATGACAATCTAAGTTCTCCAAAGAATATTAAGATTGGTCAATTTTTGGTCAGTAGTTAGATAACGACGTGGGTATACAACATGGCCCCTATTCTAATCAATTTATCGGAATTCTCTTCCAGCTGACAGAGATAAGTTATAACAGCCTGCCAACATGGATTTCATGGCAGCCATACTGTATACCTTATGCCCTTTAGGCCCCCTTGTTTCGGCTGAATGCTATTCATACGATACAACACACACACGAAGGAAATTAATAGATACCACTTGACATACGTGGTAGTTAGCAGCACAAGGTATCGTAGTGTAAACAGTATGATGGCGATTGCAATGAAACAAAATATGACAAGCTTCTCCCTGTAGAAGCTGAGCTTATGAGTAGGCTGCCTGACGTATGAGCAATACATAACTTGAGCTTATATTTCCGTGGGAATATAATTCACCAGCAGATTTAGTAAGCAAATTAGAATATTAGTATTATAGCAAAGCGGCTCTTTTTATTTTACTATATATTGTTTTTGAAATTATGTGGAAATATAGTAGGCAATGTTGTTAGGTAAATTTCATTCACTGCATTTCGAAAGCACTGGGCCGAGCTGAAAGTTTAACTGAAAATGTAAATATTATTCGTCTATCCTTCTGCATACATACAACATGCACAAGATGAATGGGGAAGGTTTGTGCCTGTACAGGAAATGACCGCTTTAAAGTTCCTTCCCTGACTGCAGCTGGCAACCCTCGGGATATTATACCTCAGTCACTCAGTGACCACCCCACGCTAGCTAACGCTGTTGTATGTAACAGTGATCATTGTAACCCTCCTCACTTGCAGGCACATTCACTCTCACTCTCGCTGTGGTGTTATGTTCCCGTAACCTGTTCACTGAAACCCATTACTCATTTATTGATCGGTTAGTGACGAGGCTATGCGGACATAGTGCTCTGTTCATAGTCAAGATATCGAAGGTGATGTTGCTAACGCAATGGCTCTGTTTTGGCAGCTAGCAGGGGGGGAGAAAGGACAGTGATGATATTTGAGAAGCGGGTCGACTTGTCTGTGAAGGCCAGCAGGAGACACTCGGTGCGATTCCCAATGTAATGTATTTAAAAGTGTCCAAGAGAAAGACCTGCACAGAATTCGTCGTGGCTTTGGAATAGGTGAGTATATCCCGTCATTTCAGTTGTAGGCTAGGCCTATATCCTGATATAGCTGACATCTGATAATCGTTTCGTTACGTATTTAGCAACGTATATGACATTAGGCTAAATACCAATAGCTTACATCATCAAAATGTAAACTATGAATATTGATATTAATGGCCTATAAATTATTCGATGTTTTCTGATACATTAAATATTAGCCTAGCCATAATGACCATAAAGTTATGCTACCCAGTATCAACTCGTGATAATAGATGAGCTTGCCTACGTCTAAGGTCTACACGAGTAACTAACTTCACAATTATTCAATTTAGTTGTAACTTGTTGACCATGTCAATGTCTACGATGGTAGCGAGTCATGGGGGTATGGACGTTTCGTCACCAACCCGGTTCGTCCCCAAAAACCCGTTTCGTCACCAAAAGTCCGACCTGTTTCGTCACCACTGTTTAATGGGCTCATGTTTAATTTAGGCTCATCTGTTAAGTTAATTTAAGGTTAGGTTAGGTTAACATACTAATCCCACAAGGACCTCAATGGAAATACGCCTAACGGCCTTATTGGGCTATCCTTAGTTGGAATTATGCAAAGCTGGTACATGTCATATTTGTAACATACTATGTGGTACCAACTCTGTAAATTGCTAACTGAATAAATATTATTATTATTATTATTATGTCATGGGGTCCAACTGAAGGGAAGGGGGAGCCAGTCATGTGTTTATTATATCGGGGTTCTCGTTCACAGAGCATCGTAAGGTTTCAGTTAGTTTCGATTTGTTTGTGGTTCCAGTCTTCCAGAACATCGTACTTGGGTTTCATTTAGACAATTAGTTTCTATATGTTGGCATCTTTTACTTGTTCTACAAAGACGTACATTCTTTAGCTGTCGTCGTTGTTGTGGTGTATGTACGTACTGTACGCAAGTTAATTTATTAATATTGTTTCCGTGATACAAGGTAATTAAGGGTGAACCGTGAACTCAAACCAAAGCAGCGATCGAGTGTTATCCTTATATTGTAGGATGGTATCATCATATAGGCCGATATAGCACAGGCTCCGAATTATATTACAAGTTTAAGTTAATATTCTAGCATTAGAGTAATCCATCTTCATTCCATATTTCTATAATTGTGATATCCCTATGTCGCGATACATTACAATATATATATATATATATATATATATATATATATATATATATATATATATATATATATATAGGGGAGTGGCTTCAGAGATGGGGTCGTTTCGGGCCATGAGTGGGCACAGTGCCTCATGTGAAGGCAAGATGGCAGGTGCTCGTTGTACTATACGTGCTTCACATGTCTCATTCCCTAGACTGGAACAAGACCTCACGGGCTTCACTGTTCATTGTAAAGCGGTGAATGTTAAGGCTCTCAGCCTATGCCCGAGAGGAAGTAAGTTGGAATATAGAAAAAAAAAAAATAAATAAAAAAAAATAAAAAAAAAAAATAAAAAAAAAAATATATATATATATATATATATATATATATATATATATATATATATATATATATAATTATACGGTATATATATATATATATACTGTATATATACTAGCAGGGGTATCCGGCGTTGCCCTGGTAATCACTATAATCACCACCACTACTACTACCATCATCAATCACTACTACCACAATCATCACAATAATATTACTACCGGCCTCGACCTCCCTGTGCCTCATTAAACGGCGACCTCGATTTCGGCCGCTAAATGACCTCCGATTTCGGATCTGACCTCATCCGTACTCCCATTTTGGGGGGCTGCGAACAACTTTCGTTTCATACACCTTTTCGATCGGAGGCCTCCTTCTGCCCCAAACGGATTTTTTTTCAATTTCGGCCTCGAAACGACCTCCGATCGTGGCCTGGCCCCCTCTATGACCTGACCCAGGTCAATTGACACCCACATGCAAAGTTTCAGCTCCCCAGGTCCAAAACTGCGGCCGCCTATTAAGAATGCACAGACAGACAGACAGACACGAACTGATAGTGCAGTTGGGATATTGTACATGCTAAGATTGGTATGCAGGATTCGAAACTGCATAATAAATCGTAGGCTTGTGCAGTATTCTTTAACTGTCTTCGTGGCGCAATGCATGTGTGTTGATTTTCGGTGTGAGCATCCTAGGTTCGAATCCCCGGACTGCCACATGTGTTTGTTAATTTAATTAATCGAGTTTAGGAGTAAAGTTGGTTGGTGGAGAGAACATGTGAATTCATTAAGGTTCAGTAGTACGGTAGTTTATCGAGAGGCCTTCCCTAGGGTTAAGTGCCCCATTAATTACTATTTCCATTCACCTATGCATAGCCTCCGATAGTGCAGTTGGGATATTGTACATGCTAAGATTGGTATGCAGGATTCGAAACTGCATCATAAATCGTAGGCTTGTGCAGTATTTTTTAACGGTCTTAGTGGCGCAATGCATAAGTGTGTTGATTTTCGGTGTGAGCATCCTAGGTTCGAATCTCTGGACTGCCATGTGTGTTTGTTAATTTCATTAATCGAGTTTAGGAGTAAAGTTGGTTGGTGGAGAGAACATATTAATTAATAATATAGATTACCATACTCACTACTATCATCATCACTTTTTCTAACACCAATTATTTAAGGATCTCTCTCTCTCTCTCTCTGAAGGGAAATGCCTTCTGTCTATTATTAGGGTAAATATGATAGTGTGTTGACCCTCTGTTTCTGAGAGGTCTTGTCTGTCCGGCGAATGAAGGCATACGTTGAATTTCTTTAGCTATACCAAATAGAAAGAAACTAAAACATACATTATTTTGTTATCTACAACTATAGTATATCGTATATCACATGACATATAGGCCGCTAATTAATATAATATCAGAATGGAGAATAAGTACTGCAATAATATATCAACGCGGCAACTTATCAGAAACTGCCATGGCTCTTATGAAGTAGATTATTGTTATTAACGTAGGCTAGCCCCTATAATTTTACCAGCATTTAAAAAAATAATATAACTAAGAGTTAATCAATAATTATATTATTTTTCATATTCCAAACTTTCCTGTTGTATTCATTCATTCAGATTTTACCCAGTTCCATCTGACCCCGCCTGTTGTATTCATTCATTCAGATTTTACCCAGTTCCATCTGACCCCGCCTGTTGTATTCATTCAGATTTTACCCAGTTCCATCTGACCCCGCCTGTTGTATTCATGCATTCAGATTTTACCCAGTTCCATCTGACCCCGCCTGTTGTATTCATTCATTCAGATTTTACCCAGTTCCATCTGACCCCGCCTGTTGTATTCATGCATTCAGATTTTACCCAGTTCCATCTGACCCCGCCTTTTGAATTCTTCAGATTTTACCCAGTTCCGTCTGACTCCGCCTAACTCTATGATTCCGTCCCGATATGTAGTTCCTTGCCTACACTCTTAAAATAATATAGGTGTGAAAAGGGTATCTACAGTATACACTATACAGTATATACCGGTGTATGTGTATACCCGGTATATATATATTATATATATTATATATATATATCAGTATACACACACACAGTATATATACGGTATATAGACACATTTAAAGGCATGTTGGTGGTAATAAACCCACCTAATACAGGGATAGAATGGTCAATCACTATACCTATTTCATACCCATTTTATACACTGAATTTTCTACAGTGTAGCTCTTTGGTTCATTTACCTTCTAGTGCATTTATCATCTCTACGAAATTTGTAAGCTACCCAAGGCCATTTTTATACAGTAGTAACTGTCTACACTTATTAATGCTATTACCAGATAAGATTTTACACAGCTTAAAAAGTACCTCTAGGAATTAAAGAGTTGAAGCATGAACCCGATACTGTAACTCTTTCAAACGAGATTAAGATGATGTGAGTTGTCATCGTACTGAGGACTCGTGCTAAGGAGGGTTAAAGGGGTATCACTCGAGATCTTTTATCGGACACTATTTATATGTAAATTTTGTTCTGGCAGATTGTCTGGGAGTTTTTACCCTGGTATTGGAAACTAGACAAAAGATCGATTAAATCAGGCGACATAATTATTTTAAAAGTTGAACTAGTAAGCTGCCAGACTTGTGGGGATGATAAAAGTTGGGAAAAAGCTCTCGTGTGATGATGGCTTCAGTCAAGTGTCAGGAAATCTTCCACAGAACATACAGTGTGTGTGTGTGTGTGTTTTCCATCGCATAGGCCTATTCATTAACTATATATATACTGTATACTTTTAAATAACCAACTATTCTTCATGAACCTAACCACTCCTCTAACTGGTTCTCTCTAATGACCGTACAGTACCACCCAACTGAAACTCCTGCCTGAGAGTATAGAAATACGAGCCGTCACATTAGGAGCCTCGAAATGCATAACTGTTGAGGGAGGAAAGCTGAGAAGGGTCTTTCAGGGGAGATTTTTGTATTTGAACATTTATGTATTTATATGTTGTTTTTATGTTTTCCCGTAAGACCTCCATCCTGTGCATAGTCATTATCTACATTTTCATATAACCAACTAATCTTTCTGAACCTAATCACTTCTCGTACACTGGTCTGTCATACGAGTTCTCTTTAACGACCGTACCATCCAACTGAAACTCCTTCCTGAGAAAACGGAAATACGAGCCGTACCATTAGGAGCCTCGGAATGCATAACTGTTGAGGGAAGAAAGCCGAAAAGGGCGTTTTAAGGCTCTGCAGGGATTTTTGAGGCTAGGAAAGCTATTTAGGGGTTGAGAAAGGATTAAGTGGCTGAGAAAGTGGGAGAAAGTCTAGGACGAACTTGTAGGGTGGGAAAAGTTGACAAAGTGGGCGTGTGTGTGCGAGAGAGAGAGGGAGAGAGAACGGGGGTGGGAGTGAGAAAGAAAGAACGAGCATGGGAGGGACGTGGGTGAGAGAGAGAGAAGGAAGTTAAGGTTGGTGAGAAGGCAGTATAATGGCAGAATGGTCAAGGCTACGTGGACGATTATATACAAACTAAAACAGACCGACAGACAGACTGAAACATAAAGCAAGGGAGGTAAAGTATTATACGAGACTTACATTATTGACAGCTATGTAGAATAGAGAATGAGGGAGGAAAAATAAGTTAGCAATGCCCGTAGTTTATTTAAAAGTACAAATACGAATATATACCGTGAGAGAGAGAGAGAGAGAGAGTAAATTAGACAGGCAAACACATGACCAACACAATAGAGGGAAGGGGTGAAGGAATTAGACCTACAGTATTTACGAAGACCAATAGAGTAGAGAAAGTAAGGGAGAGTGAAGAAAACTGACCCGATACTATATACAAAGGCAAATATAGGCTATAAGAGAGAGAGAGAGAGAGAAAAAAAAAGAAAGAAAGAAAGAAAGGTGGGAGGGAGGTAGAGAGGGAATAATATATAAACATTATTATACTAAGACATTATAATGGATAGAATTACAGGTAATAAGACCGATTTTAAAACTGTTTTGAAACACATAAGAGCCAGAGATAATTGTGTGTATATATACCTGTATATATATACTGTGTATATATATGTGTGTGTGTGAATATTTCAGCCAGGCATTATTTCCAAAGCAGGGTGTCATACCAGAGCAATTTTGTTTAAAGACTTGAACTATGAGGAGGAATACAAGAAAATTAAACATGACATAGGCTAGCATTGTTTAATTTGTTTTTGTCATTTTATCACTGCCAAAGACTTGATTTGAACTATAAACCCTAATTTTATCTTCACATATACAATAATATAGACTAAAAGTAGTGGACTCGGCTTTGGTTTGACAGATTGTTCCAAAGACCACCATATATAATTACGAGACAAGGGGAGGGGTAGGAGGGATCAAGGTATCCAGTACGGTACTGTATACCTTGGGAGGGTTCAGTTCGGCCGTCAGTTCTCGCGTTACATAATAAACAAGATTTACACACATTTCTTCCCAGGCCCGAGCTGGAAGAGCGAGCTAAAATTCCAGACCACTTGAGACGACCAGACATCAAGTTTTTTGCATATCGGTATCTTATACATGTTTTTGTTTTATTATGTTATAGGATATGGGTACTTTTTAAACCTTTCAGTATACAATGACGCATATATATATCACGTTTATTATGGAAATCACTAAACTATTGTTTTCAGATTAGGAGAATTCTGAAGAAATCTAGAGCGTCATTATTCGGAAAGGGTTCGTTGGATATCATGGAAAATCATAAATAAGCCCCAGTGAGATTTAGTTATCTGTATATGTAATTATGTGTTATCTAGTACCTAGCTTCTTATTTTTTTTTCTTTTTAGGCCTACGTGCAGAACCTTTATTTGTAATTTGAGCATTTGTCTAGTTGCATAGCATTGTTTTCCTTTTAATTAGACCTTACATTCTCATATATTTTTTATAATACCTATTTATTTTGTCGAACCTAGCCTTGCAATTGTAAAACATATTGTATACATAATTGTATAATATTTATTTTCATCGTAGCCTACCTTTCTATGTTAAATTAGTGATATACGTTTTCTCAAATTAATCCGTTGATGCATTATTATTCTACGTTATTTAACTTTATAAATATTTATTGTTTTAACCTCACTTAGACTAATTGAAAGGCTTTCCTCTCTAACCTAACCTGTTACCTGTCAGTATTGGTATTTTGGTCAAGTTGATTTGGTACGGTTATTAGTTTTGATGTAGGCTACACAGGATCAGTACAATAGTCCATTTATTATCGGAAGGCCAAAAATCTTGACCACTAACCTCTATAACTCATAAGCGACGACTGGGCTGGTCTATCAGAGTGAGAGCTGAGCGATCTCTGCCATACCCATAGCTTACTCTGATTGTTCCTTTTACTTATATATCTTCTAGATCTCAAGTGACGGCGTCTTTTCCGTGGATTGACCTCCCTACTGCCAACCTAGAAGTTGGCAGATTGGGAGCCAAAGCGTCACATTTTTCCCTTGCCCCTCAACTTTTCCTTCATAATTGCTGAGGGGCACAGGGCCTTGGGTGGGGCTTTGGTTTCCCGGGCATTTCCGCACCCTCCTTAGCTCCCTGCCTTGGAGTGGCTTCGGTCACCCGGGCTTTGTTAGTGGTAAGCAGGGAGGGTTTTGTGGGGGCGCTCGTTTATGGCCTTGGCCTTGCTCGAGACCTTGGGGCTGTTCGGCCAGACAGCCTGGGGAACAACAACAACAACTCATAAGCGACTAGAGTAATCATGCAAATATTTCTACCATTTAGGAAGGGTCAGCCAGGGAATAGGTGTGGAAATGTACAGCCCATTTGTTCTAGCCCTTTTTGAGTTACAGAGGTTAAGGTTCACTATTTCTGGCCTACCTATAAAAAATGGATTATAGTTGAAATTATCTATTGGTCGAGCTATCCAGTCAGTGATTACATAAACTAGATGTGTGTCTTACAGTTATATTATTACTTCACAGCCTTGCCCTTCAAACACCCATTTTAACATTTATGTGCAGTAAACTACCTTGGCATTACCAGTATAAGATCAGCTCTCTCTCTCTTTCTCTCTCCTACCATAAACACATTGCTCTCACTCTCACTAACACATTTTTCTCTCTCTCTCTCTCTCTCTCTCTCTCTCTCTCTCTCTCTCTCTCTCTCTCTCTCTCTCTCTCTCTCTCTCTCTCTCTCTCTCTCTCTCTCTCTCTCTCTCTCTCTCTCTCTCTCTCTCTCTCTTACCATAAACACATTACTCTTTCTCTCTCCAACCATAAACACATTATCGTTGTGTTTGACCCCTTGTTCGCCTTTGTTTACAGCTCAAGCAGTGAGTCATGTGAGATTGTTTATTTGCTGTCTGTCTGTTTCCTAGACAGCAGAACCAGTGGACTGTGGATGGAGTTTCATTATTACTGAGGGTTTTGCTTGGTTTTGCCATTTCCTAGCGGTGTGTTTGCAGCCATTATATTACTACTACTAATAATAATAATAATAATGCATTCTATGAGCGGTCATCTTATGCTTCATATGCTAATTAATCTTGTATAATGTTAACGGTTAACCATAATGAATTAAAAGGTATCATGCTAAGAGGATAAGCTAACTCACTCCACAAGGTCTCTTTTAATTTTAATAAAATTATTGGGTGCAGCTGTAGAATTATATACCGGTATATATATATATATATATATATATATACAGAGAGAGAGAGAGAGAGATTAAGATTAAGATCAGTATTCATGAATACTATTTTGGTATAAAGCTATATAACCCTTGACTAATTTAATATTGGTCAGGAAAGGTCTGGCGTTGTTTTAGGGTTAATATATCAATCACGTTTATTTAACTATCGCGTAAGGTTCCCAACTCTAAAGTTAAACAATATACTATGAATGCTAATTAAATCCAGTGTGACAAAGAGTGGTCGTTAATTCGAGTTTAAAAGGTTCAAGATGCAAACCTCATAGCTATAGTTTTGGCTGTCCTTCATTACCGTAGGTGTGAGCTGAGACCTCCAAATTATGTCTGCTATAGGCACTTATTCAACCATCCAATATAGTCAAGGGAGCAGCTCTTTTTTATGTGTGGGGAAGTAGGAGTTGGAATACAGCTGAGTTGAGACAAGTTGAGCAAATTAATCCAGATTTTTCTTGAACGGATCTACTGTGACGTTCTTTAAGTGAATCTGGCTATATTATCTGGTATTATATTTACAAGAGTATAGGGTACCCTGTTCATTATAGGCAAGGTTTGTATCTATGGACCTTGGTTATAGGTAGGCCATAAAACCCGACCTCAGCATCTCATAACTCAAGAAATACGGTACTAAAGTACCGTAATCAAGCTAATAGTTTTGCCATTTGGGAAGTCAGTCACTAACTAGTGTTGAAATATGCAGCCCATTTGCTCTAGCCTTTTTTTTGTTTAGTTACAGAGGTTAGAGGTCACGATTCCTGGCCTACCCATGATGAATAAAGTATATATGTGTATATGTAAGAACTCCTGTGTGTACAACCTAAGTCATAGTGACAACGGTCCTACGAAATTTTATTGGGTTGAATGGTTTACAACATGGTTGCCACTGCACAGTAGTTGACCAAAATGTCCTTATAGACAGTAATAGGTCGTCAGGACTGGCAAATCTATTACACACACAAACACACACACACACTCTCTCTCTCTCTCTCTCTCTCTCTCTCTCTCTCTCTCTCTCTCTCTCTCAACCAGGATTTACATATAGTTAGATATAAGATATGTGTTTTTAGGTAGGTAAACTATATTGTTGGATGAAAAGTTCTACGACATTTGTTATTTTTCACTTAGTAATATTATTGTAACAACTGGGGTTCTCTTATAGCCTAGATGCATTGTGTAATTCAGTAAAAAGAATATTAATATGTATTATTTATTGCGTATCATAATATATTTTATGAACAGTCTATTTTTGGATGATAATGAAAATTATTAAAGTTCTACAATGTCCAAGATTATTTACAGTAGGCTTATGAAAGTATAAGTTTTAGAATCTTAGGCAACTGCTATAATTCAGATTAATTTGTGTACGTGTAATGTCTTATAATTTAATGTGTATCTTATATATACAGCAGACTAATTAATGTTATATTTGACACTAAATACTCGGTAAATTACAGTCATAATCCAACCAATATTAGCTAATGTGCACCCTCCAATAGAGAAAACTACCGGGTTTTACAGAATTAAACATTTGGCTTTCCATAATGCAGTTGGGTCTGAGTTCATGATTAGATTGATATCCAAAATTCGAAAGTGGATATTGTTATGCCCTGTTTTTCTACAGGTTTAACTTGGGTAATGTGAGTTCTAATTGACTGGGTATATAAGGCTGCATGCACAATACAAGATATGAGGAATAGAGAACACAAAGAAACACATGGTAGCAAGTTACACGATCACGTTTATTGATATACCACTGCAGAATACTGGTGTAAGACAATATAATAGAATTGAACAACACTAGCATAAGTGGATCTGGATGGAGCCTAGTCTCCCACTTCCAACGTTCAGGTATTAATCTTCTGATCACTGGCTTTAATTCCACAGGTTTATATACCGAAGACCATCAATGTTACTTATAGATTCATATTCACTGTTAGATTTATTACTGGTAGCTCTGGTGCACAAGTAGTAGTTCACTGACTAGATTAGACACGCGTATTTTAGAGCCCGGGAATTCTAGTAACCTCAGGGGGTACTGATCTAAGTTTTATATTCTTGTCTCAGAAATACATAGAACGCAAATCAGTGGGCGAACCTTCAGATATCACTAGGGTTTCCTTCTAGGTAATAATATCTGGGCATATGGTTGATTACGAGAGTTAGTATCGCCTGTTAAATAATGAACACTGATATGCTTAGCACTTCCTAATTGAATGGTTATATGAATTATACTGGGGCAAAGAGATAGCCACTTCGTAAAAATATTAATTAGTGAATCTCTAAACAGCACAGTAATATGTAGTACTGCTAAAGGGAATCTTGGGTAGTATCTGATGGGTCTGGTCCTGGTTATCTTGCGTCCATGATGTTGGGGGCTAACGACTGGTTCCGCGGCCGTCCAGGGGGCCCATATGTGTGAAGTTCTCAAATACGTGGGCAGGTCCTTCTATCCAAATCTGCCACGGAGTCTGCCGGCTCTGGAATCTCACTCCGGAACAACACAAGGGCAGAGCTAGAAGTTAACTGCAGGGTAGTGACCCCTGGTTGGTGTCTAGCTTTCAACTGATTCGACTGGGGGCGGGAGCTAGATTTATAGGCTCGGTTCTGGGCCCTGTAGACAGTAGGGATCTCGAGTCTTATGGACTTATTTGAGCTCTCAATAGATATGGGGACTAGGTAAGATGGTATTTACTGTTGTGGCACATGGCTATAGGAAGCCTTTATATTTTCATATAACTGAGCCTTAGTAAGAGGTACTATTTTGGCTATACTGGAAGTATTTAGGGGAGAGAGACTGGATCTACTTTGCGAGGAGGATGGGGACAGCTGTGATAGGAGCGTCTCTCTAGATTGTTCAATCTTCATTCTATGGTATAGCTGAGGTGCTAATTTAGTGATCAGAGCATGCAAGAAAGGTAAATGGTTTATTGTGAGTTAATAGAGGTTAGTAAAGGTGTTAGTCATGCATGGTTAGTTCATTGATAGGAAGAATTCCTGTGCTACCTGGCAATGACTCGGAAGTCAAAACAGGGGCCAGGTATACCTCCGCGGGGGTGGGGGTCTCCCTCCTCGGGTGGGCAAAAAGGGGGAGCTGGGCGCCCTCTCTCTGTGATAGTCGTCCGGCGGCTGTGGCTAGGGGCTTGCCATATCACCAGTGTTTGTAATAACCCTCTGTGTATGAGACAGATGTGGGTGTCCTTAATACCAAAACCGAAGGTGCCTTAGCTAGCTGGTTTTACTCGGCTGGTTGTTAATTGTAGGGTTTGCTGGATGTGGTGGAGACTGGGTTGCTAACTCTGCCACATTTATCTGGAAGTATGGCAATAGAAGTTAGTTACTGGCGAGGCGGCTAGCCTCGCACCGACGACCATTGGGTGCAGGGTTGTGAATGGGTTGTAAGAGAATAGATGGCATGCAAGGGGCTAGTAAAGTTCTAATGTTGTTCTGGCCTACTAAGTGAAGGTAGGCTGGATAGGAGTATATATATAAAAGGTTGGAGAGCGTTAGCAACGGACAATTCAAGGATCTTCAAGAGGTATGAGAGAGGCTAGGTCGGACAAGAGTCGAGAAGCGCGGGTGTCTTAATGAGAGGGGGGGGGGAGAGTTCAAGGGCTACAGGGAAATTTTGCCCCTAAGGTCCCTGGGCGTGGGGGTGGCATTAGGCTACAATTTATATGGAAGTTTGAAAAGGCAGTAGAATACGTTAGCCAAATGCTACCGGGGAATGCAACTATGGGGTGGTATATGAGTCTGGAAAAGATAGAGTTATGTGATCAGTCCGAGGGTTATGGATACTATTAGTTGGCCCTGGGAATTGCGTTTTCTATTAAATATAAATATACCAACAACAGCGGCAGTTCGTAGGGGTACTTAGTTATTGTTTCGGGGTACTTATGACAGATACTGGTAACCAGGTTATCTTATACAATCTCTGGTTGGGGTAAGAGGTGTAAGACACGAAGTAAATTGGCGTAGTGTGGACTGTGGATACGAAGGAGGCAAGGGGAAGACGTATGACAATTGTGGGAAAGTAAATGGAAAAAGGTGAACACAATGGCGGATAAAAATACTTAACCTAAGGATTGCATACATCGATGAACGATGACATTATAGTCGTCGTCCTAATAAGGTGATGAAACCTGGTTGATCTGTACTTGGCACAATACGACACAAGGACAGTGCCGCTATGTCGTATCAATGCTGGTGGCAGTTAATATTATAGACTTAGTTACTAGAGGAACAATGCAAGGGGCGACTGAGCACGGGTTACATATATCTATACTCGTCATGGAAAATGATATACGAGGTCTAGGGACAAGCGTGGGTGTTTTAACTTCTAAGATATATAACATCTACTTCTCGGATGTAAGAACATACATAGATATAATTATGGCTGTCTGATGTGTTGGCATTGGCTCAACGTCGGGACAGGGCATGGGTGTTTTTAATATGAATGTATATTCCTGTTCATCATCTTTGTAGTTAGGAGTGTAGGACACGAGGGGGTTAGTGTACGTGAGGTGTGGAAAATGGTCAGTTTAGAAAAGGTAAATGGGTGCAGCCTGGAGCTGCTTAGCCCTGCGGGCTTGGGCCTGTCTGAAATGGCTGGCTCGGTCAGCTGGTCCTTTCGTTCTGTGGACCTTTCCTTTGGGTGTTTCTGTGTGGTGTTCGCTCGTGGCTTCTGTGGTGGGCTTCTTGTTCTGGGGCATTTTAGATATTATTATCGTGATCGTGTACTCAACCTTTAACTGTGTTGGTGGTGTAATGGTTAGATGTTTATGTTCTGGGTGTGGTGTCCCGAGTTCGAATCCCGGGAGGACCATATGCTTTCAGTAGTTTATTCGAGTACAATGGGGTTTGTAATGGATGATTAATGTTAAGAACGGAGTGTTCCTTAATTATAGATATTATAGAGTATAGGCTATATTGGCAAGCACAATTTACAACCTTAAATTATCTCTTTTATTAGTTAAGTCTATTAATATTATTAGTAGGTTTAGGGATATTTCTTCGAGAGGCCGGTCTATATGATCTGTGCCCCATGAATATTCTTTCCTCTCACTTAAACAGTAGGCTACCATAGTGCGGTTGGGAATATGAACATGATTAGATTAATATCCAGTATTCGAGAATGGATAATAAGTCGTAGGCGTGTGCATAAACCTTTAACCGTCCTGGTGGTGTAATGGTTAAGGTGGCAAAAATATGTGTGTGATAACCCGGGTTCGAATCCCGGTGGATCATATATACTTTAATTAATTTCATTGGGGGTGTGGTGGTGAGATTAATAAAAATAAAATTATAAGTAGACCAGATCTATTGACTCCTAACTTATGTAACTCAATAAGGGCTAGAACAATTGGGCTGTAAAATTTCACATCTATTCCCTGGCTGACTCTTCCCGAATGGTAGAAATAACAGCTTGATTACTCTAGTCCTTTGTGAGTTATAGAGGTTACTGGTCAAAATGGTTGGCCTAATAACTGTATAGCGAATAGATATAGTGGAATTCGAACCTCTCTAGTGTTTTTTCCAGGGCGCTCACTGCACTGCATGGGCTTAGAATGTGAAGGACTTCCAAGCACGTTATTAATAGTGTTACTTTAGCTAACCAGGATTCGAACCTAGTCAAATGTAATTGGATTTCAATTAACGTTAATTTGGCACCTTGATCTACTAATGAATCCTGGCACTAACTCATATGTCTACTTTTGAATCTTGCATGGGTAGGATAGCACTTGTATTTTTAAGCAGATCTTAATCATGTTATACAGCAAGAACAGACATGTCATTGTATTTTCCATTGTCCTAGATACGGTACCAATATGTATCTATTTGCTCAACTGAAATATTCGGATAATCATAACTGGTTGATTTATAGTTGTAGGATCTTCCAATAAGGCCAAGGGAATCCATAAATAATATAGTAAAATAAAT
Organism: Paralithodes platypus; assembly: GCA_032716605.1. Classification (NCBI taxonomy): domain Eukaryota; kingdom Metazoa; phylum Arthropoda; class Malacostraca; order Decapoda; family Lithodidae; genus Paralithodes; species Paralithodes platypus. The sequence goes on from CM064509.1 coordinate 70,927,483, forward strand.
AATAGTATAACTGCGTTTGTAAATATAACTGCCTTGTGATATAACAGGAAGCATATAAGTTAACTGTACCTCTGGTAACCTTTGGTGGTGATTATTAAAAACAACAGAAACAGGAGTGGGCGTAACATGAGTGGAGGGTGGGTGACAGGTGGGAGGGGTAGAGGAGGAGGAACACATGCAGGAGGAGGAGGAGGTAGAAGGAGTGGGTGGGTATGAGGGAGGAGGGGGTGCAGAAGGAATAAATGAGGTGGGAGGAAAAGCAGAATAAGGGAATGAGGAAAACAGGAAGAGCATAAGAAGTGAATGAGTATGGGGGAATATGAGCAGGAAAAGGTGCAGAAGGAGTGAATGAGGAAGGAAGAGGAGGAACAGAAGTGAATGAGGATTGGGGAAGACAGGAGGAACAGAAGTGAATAAGGAGGAGGAAGAGGTGAAGAAAGAGTGAATGGGGGATGGGGAGGAGGAAATGTAGAATATGTGAATGGGGAAGAAAGAGTAGGAACGTAAAAAGTGAATAAGTATGGGGAAGGAGGAGCAGGAGAAAGAGGAAGAGATGCAGCAGTGAATGAGGAATGGGGAGAAGTAAGGCCAGAATAAGTGAATTGGGAAGAAAGAGAAGCAACAAAAGAAGTTAGTGAGAATTGGGGAGGTGGAAGGGCAGAATAGGTGAATGGGGAAGACAGGACGAGTAGAAGAAGTGGATAAGGAAGGGGAGGCAGGGTAGAATAGGTAAATATGGAAGAAAAGGAGGAGCAGAAGAAATTAATGGGGAAGATGTAGAGCAGAATAAGTGAAGGAAGGAAGAGGAAAGGCAGAAGAAGTGAATAAGGAAGGAGCAGAAGGAATGTGATTGAAGAAGAAAATAAAATGCTGAGGAAAGGCAGAAGAAGTGAATAAGGAAGGAGCAGAAGGAATGTGATTGAAGAAGAAAATAAAATGCTGGAGAGAGAAGGGGTAGAAGAAGAGGGAGGAGCAAACTAGTGAATGAAGGAGGGGGAGTAATAAATTACTTAGAAATAATACATTTGGTATAGAAAGAGGGTGAAGGAGAAGTGAATTAAGGAGGATAGTCTGGGGAAATATAATTCGTAAAAAAAAAATGTGGAGAGAAAATGTATAGAAGAGGAAGGAAGAATCAGACAAGGTGAATAAGAAAGGAAGAGGAATAAGAGATGTACAGAAGACAATGAGGAGTGTGGAGAAAGTAGGAGTAGGAGAAATGGTGGTGTAGAAAGAGGGAGGAGGAGGAGGAAAGGTCATGAGTAGAGGCATAAGAGGAGAAACTAAGAAAAAGAGGAGAGAAAATAGGGGAATTTATAGATTAATTAATGGATCAGTTTTTGTGTAGTACTAGGCCTAGCTCCCGACCTTATCCTAATCCGTCCTCTACAACCCTCGCACACCTTGCTGCCCGAGAGCTGCCTTGTGCGAGTCTCCCAGTGATGGTGTAATGGTTAGAGAGTTGAACATTTGTATGTGGTAACCCAGGTTCGAATCCCTGTGGATCACATGCTTGATTTCATTAACTTCATTGGGAGGTGTTTGGTGTTGGAGTGAAATTAATAAAAATATATTAACTGAACGATTAGGTGGCATAAAGGAAATATGGTTAAAAGAATTAGTATAGTAATTGTTGTTGGTGTTGTTATTGTATCTTAACTTAAATGACAGGAATAGAAGAAGGAATAAAGTTCCCTGTAATACAGGGAGAGCTCGAGAGGAGGCAATCTGAAATATACGGAGGATAAAGAATAAATAACAACTTGAGAACAAAATATGGGGTCTAACAGTGGCGAAATTGCACTTAAACATAATTTGAATTCTAATTATAACTGCTACAGAGAGAGAGGGAGGAGTGATGTGCATAATTATAAGGTCATTTGGTTCATAAAGAGATAGAGAGAGAGAGAGAGTTACATAGTTACATAGATAGGCTACACAGACCTTGCGGTCCCTACTACGTAGTCCGGACTTAATGCCAAAATAGAATTTGCTACAAAGTGGAAGGCAAGGATAGCAAAGAAGAAGGCTCTCTCCCCACCCACCTCTCCCTCCGACCGTTGGTCGGCATGAAATTAAGTTGGGGAAAGAAGTCACCCAGCAGAATGAGAACAAATAAAAACTTCTACTGGGAAATTTATAGTAAAGAACGAAGATGCGAAATAGTATATACTACTGATGCTTAACCTATGTGTGTGTTTTTTGTGTTTTTTTTTTCTTTTTCTATATTATTCCCACCTCAAAATGAATGTCTAGACTTCTTTTGAATGTGTCCATTGTCTTACATTGTACTGTACCACTTTCTCAGGCAATTTGTTCCACTCGAGGACCACACTGTAGGTGAAGAAGTGCTTTGTGATATCAAAATTCGCCCTCCTGGTTTTTAATTTAATTCCATTTCCCCGAGTTAATGAACTATTATCTATTTGGAAAAGTGAATCTACATCAATTTTGTCAAATCCCTTTAGTATCTTGAAACACTCGATTAATTGACCTCGCAATCTTCTTTTCTTAAGTGAAAATATATACCGTATATTTTTTTTTTAGTCTTTCATAATAAGATTTATTTCTTAGTGAGAGAGAGAGAGATACTTCTACATAATTACTTTAAAGGATTGGCTCAAGTTGGACAATTAAGCAGGATTAGGATGTGGTTACAATAATTACAGATACCCCCTGAGACAGCCAGCGCCGCTAGCTTAGAGACTTATAGATTGCTTGATGGCTTCATTAGAATAAGCAAATAGGATAAGGAAGTGGAAGAAGATAATGAGGAGGAGGAAGATATTGAGGAAAACAAAGATTAGGAAGATACATTGGAAGATAATATGGAAGAAGACAATCAAGAGGGATAATACATTGAGGAGGAAGAAGATAATGAAGAGGAAGAAGACAATGCAGAGGAAGAAGATAGTGAGGAGGAACAAGATAGTGAGGAGGAACAAGATAGTGAGGAGGAACAAGATAGTGAGGAGGAACAAGATAGTGAGGAGGAACAAGATAGTGATGAGGAACAAGATAATGATGAGGAACAAGATAATGATGAGGAACAAGATAATGATGAGGAAGAAGGGTAATGAAGAGGAAGAAGATAATGAGGAGGACAAATATAATGCGGAAGAAGACAATGAAGAGGAAGAAGATAATAAAGATAAAGAAGATAATGAGGAAAAATAAAATGATAAGGAAGAAGATAATGATGAAGACGATAATGAGGAAAATATAATGATGAGAAAAGATAATGATGAGGAAGAAGATAATGAGGAGGAAAAAGATAATGAGGAGAAAAGATAATGAGAAGGAAAAAGATAACGAAGATAAATATATTACATTAATAAGAGAATTAAGAGGAAGTTAGTAAATAGAAAGAAGCTAATGAGGAAGACAAAGAAAAGGAAGAGGAAGAGAGGATAATGAAGAGGAAGTAGAACATAAGGATGACAAAAAATGAAGATGAAGAGGATAATGAAGACAAATTTGAGCTTGATTAAAATAAGAGGCCAAGTATGAAAACAGGGAGACGGGATAGAATGAGCTTACATAGGTTGATAAGAATAAAGGAAATTTAAAATAAGAATAACTATAGGAAGATGAGATTAATGAGGATGAATTTAGGAAGGCGTATAGGCTACTGTATGTTCCTATGCTTTACTCTGTCCTTGGTATGTTAACCCTTTCACTACCGGGGATGTCTTTTTGTTTTATTTCAGCTACATTTAGACGATTGTATAAACTTTAGGAAGAGTATATGGTAGCTATATAAGGATTAATTGAGATAGTCTGTAGCCTTGTAATTGGTAAAAAAATAAAAATCCTTCCTAAGCTGAATAAAAAGTATAATATTTGCTAGAACATACTGTAATATATAGATGTCAGGGTAATGAAAGGGTTAATGCATAGGCTACAGTCAAAATTAATAGTTCCCTGAAAGTCTTGATGATAAACTTTGTTAATGCATTTTACGCTACTACAGGGTATAGCTTTCCTTTGACAATACTTATGTGTTTCCCCTATGTAGGGTTTGCCACTCTGCTAGTGGCACCGAGGAGCACTTCGTTGTGGTTTGAAAATTGGTGCAGCCGAATGTTCGAAGGGGCGGAGCGCTCCCCTGCGAAGATGGGCTCGTCTGGCACTTTTTGCAGTTCGACATAGAGGGCTCTCTTGAAGCTGTCTAACGAGACGCTCCTCACGTCTCTTACTTGAAGCGGGAGTTTGTTGAAGAGACGTGATTCTATATATGATAACCAACCCTCTCGCAGCACGCCCATAGCACCCCATTTTTTTATCCTGGGGATATCGCATTCCCAGCTTCTCCTATCACTGAAGTTTCTATAGTCCATTCATTATATGTGGGCCAAAAATCTTGACTACTGATCTCTATAACTATGAAACCACTAATGTAATCAAGCTAATATTTTTACAATTTGGGAAGAGTCAGCCAGGAAATAGGTGTGGAAAAGTATAGCCAATTTGCTCTAGCCCATCGGTTCAGAGCTCATCGGCTGTTAACCCCTTCTTTACCAAAGACGTCCTTTTACATTTATTCTGGCTACTATTAGACGTTTTTATTCAGTTTTAAAAGAGCCTCCAGCAATTATCAGGCTTCCTACAGTCTCACTGTACCATTTTTCTACCACAGATCCTTCTTAAACTGCAAAAAATTGTCTAAATACTGTATAGCTAGAATATAATTCAAAATCGTTGCCGGTACAGAAGGGGTTAAGGCACTGGAGAGATGTTAAATGTCCATTTTCCTATAGAGGGCTATTCATCACAATTTTATTCACGTTATCATCCCAAAGGTGGTAGGCTACAGTTTGGTCCCACATAGCGCAAGAGATTGGTCGATACAAGGCCTCGCACCATGTGAAATCAGTATTTGAATAATGTATCATATGGGGAAAACTACAAATGGTCGATGGGTGCTCTCGATTGTACCTATATATTTATACTTATTCACTCCCAAGCATGCCAAGAACAGATAAAAGTGATAAATTTGAACTACTCTTGTTAATGGTGATAACCTACAGCATTGTTAAATGAGTTGATGCTGGTGATGATGACTATGTTGATGGTGAGCATTTGATGATAGTGTGGATTGTGACAAATGATAATGAGTGTATTGTGACGATAACTAACCATATTATCCTTCCTATAGGTGGATGGTGCGAGCGATGGTGTGGTGGCTGCGAGCGGGGGTGTGGGGTCTGGCAGGTCTCACACTCTTCACCTGTCTGGCCTCCCTCCGCTGGTTCCTCCTCACACCCAACCTCGCAGAGTCCCCCATCACCGCTGCAAGCATGGCAGGTAACGATTTAATAAGGTTTTACCTGTTGTTGGCTTATAACAGTGGCTGAAATAATTGCCAATCGACCTTCTGGAACGAATATGAGAAGAACTATACCTAATCAGCCTACCTCAAAAAGTTCTTTGGGGTCACGATAATTAAAAAAGTAGTGCCTGTTTGAGGAGGGATTCCTTGTTTGGTGCATTAAAGTGCACATCTTACATCCTTGCAATGTAAATATTTTTTCATAAATGGCATTCAGCTATGTTGACTAAGTGCATCACTGAACAACCCAGTGGGCTGTAGGTAATTACTAATTCTTTCTTCTCCATTACCCCTCCTATTCTGCTTTTCCCATATCCTGTACCCTAATGCATACCCGGTACTATAGATTAACTACCCAGTTATTCTACACTGAAATTATGAAATGTGCAACATCATCACAGAGTTATGGAAACTACCAGAAACAGGAGAAAGGAATAATGCAGCACCAGTCAGAAATGTAAAAATATTAAGATTATATCAATATACAGATTATACCAATATATTTTCTATTTTTATTAATTTCACTCCAACACCAAACATCTTCCAAAGAAATATATACAAGAACAGTATTATCACAACCTTTATGCAATTAAAAAAATATCCTGTGGCAGTGTTACAGATTGTGAAATATATGCAATGAGGGAATTAATACATTTTGGATTAAAGATGGCTGCTGCCTAAAGACAATCATTCTTGGTATATTTCCTAGGTTCCGTGGTTCCATTGGAGCCGTCCCTTGTGACGAAGGAGATGGCGTGGCGAAGGGCAGCTTTGAGGTGGGGGTGTCGAGAGGAAGACCCGGGCAACACCACGCCCACCTTCCAGAGCCTCACACAAGCCCTCGCCAATAATCCCAAAATGCTCAGTAATTTAATTGTGGATGACAAGCATAAAGTCTTGTATTGTTATGTTCCTAAGGTGTGTATCAGTCAAGTACAGTACGGTACAGTATATATTGAATATACAGTACATTATAAGGGCTTGATCTAATTTCATTCATTATATATATATTTGGCTCTCGGTGCCTTGTCCTTATGGCCATTATTACTAATTATATTTGTGGAGTAGAAACCCTATACAGGTATACCAGTAAAGCAAAGGTATCATTATAGCTAAATAACTTGTCCTTTCTATTAACAGAAAATACTTACAAATAATTTCACTATTACAAAACAGTAATTAGCACGAGCAATAGGACAAACAATGATATTTACTGTAGTTTTAGTATAGCACTTAATCCTTGTACAGAAAAGTGTCAATATCGTACTTCTATCAACTCCTGCAAGACCATCCAATTTGGCAATCTACTTTTCTATTTTGGGAAAGAGAGATTTAAGTCACCTTCTCTTATCTAGGTATTCAACCATGCTCAGAGGATGAATATATAAGAGGGAAGATATCTTCCTTCAACACTGAATTATTATAATTGGTTGTGTGATGTCTCCTTCCTTCACCTTCAGGTTGCTTGTACCAACTGGAAGAGGATGCTGCTGATACTGACTGGGGGAACCAACCTCACCCAGCCTCTCTCCATTCCTTCTGATAGTGTACACCGCATTAACGTTTTTGTTAAGCTAAGTGACCTTAAGGTACATTATCCCTTTCACTCTGATGACTACATACAGGTATTCTGTATGTGTACCACTAGATGAATTAACTCTTCTTAGGAAAGCCTCTTGTAATTAAAGGGTTGAATACTGTACTGTATTGTGTTTTTTAATAAACTATTTTTCATCCAACAAATCCACTACAGTAACCTATATATGAGGAACTTTTTTATGTAACCTTTTTAGTATACTTTGATGTATTCTTTCATTTAATCCTGGCTATTATTATCAATCTATCTGTCTGTCTATTGCCGGACGACTTACTCCCCTTTATTAGGGAAAGGGTTAATTAAGGTAGATAATACCCCTTTGCTTACCACAGGTCCATCTTAAGCTGTATAAAATTGCCTAATGATTACCAGAATAAAAGAAAGAAATGTTTCTTAATACTGAAAGTTAACATCTACAATACAGGTATGGGTAATGGAGAAACTAAATACTGTACTGTAGTGGGAAAACAAGAGGTCACAGGAGAGGCAGGCCTGAGTTGAGGACTTGATGGGATGGGGTGCCACAATCACATGATAGGAAATATAAGGGCAACAGAGGGAAAACAGGTGATAAAGGAAAAAGTGAAGAAGTGGGCATGGGTTGGAGGATAGCAACAGAGGCATTTACTGCATACAATGATGATAATAATAATATTTGCTTTCTATTGTATTTTTAGGAATGGCAGTGGCATTATTGTAGTGATTTTAGTGTTGTTAATGTTTTTATTTTATCTTCCCTTATATGTTTAATTAGGCACATTTGTTGTAGCATTTATACTTCTAATACTTTTGCAATAACTTAATGAAGATAATTGTAAGCCTCTGATAAAATATATTAATAGATTTTTTAACATTTTAACAATTAAAACAAAAATTAACATTAATGCTTCATTAGTAAAGTCTGTTATAATGTGTTGTTGGGCAGTACACGTTAAATATAATATGTGTAATCATAAGGCTGGACTACAGATTCCATAAGCCCAGACATTTGATGACTTCTACATCAAATCAAATTTGGTAAATGGTTTTATTGACTTAAAAACTTAGCATAACTTAATAGGGTAAGAAAGTTAATGTTAAAGCAATTATTAAACATTTAGTTAAATTAAAATGCCTACAAACTTTCAGCCAGAGGAAGTTCACCTGCGCCTCCGGACCTACACAAAGTTCCTCTTCGTGCGTCACCCCATCGAGAGAGTCCTATCAGCCTTCCGGAACAAATTTGAGAAGAACTACACCTCATCAGCCTACTTCAAAAAGCGCTTTGGGGTCAAGATAATGAAGAAGTATCGCACCGGCATTAGTCGCTCGAAAATTCCAGCCAGCGGACACGGAGTCAAGTTTTCCGAATTCATCATGTACCTGATTGACACAAAAGCAGATCAATTTAATGAACACTGGGCACCTATGTCATCCATGTGTCATCCCTGCTCTGTTAGGTCAGTGTGAAGGCCATTTTATCAAACATATTGCTGTCTTAGTTATTTTGTTTTTATTTTGTCGTTATATTGTGTCATCCCTGTTTTGGTTTGTTTATTTTGCAAGTTTTACATTATAATTCCTACCAAATGTATTTCAAAATAACAATTTTCTTGATATGGGTAGGCTTAGTTTAGAATAATTTTTGTTTCATTATTCACAAAAGATTTGTAATGGAGTCCTTACTTAATATTGTATTTATAGCAATAATATAGCTATGTGACCCCAAAATTAATTTCATGGTAGGCTGATCCGGATCTATTAGAGTGAGAGTTGGTGTCCTCTACTTCCCATAGCCAGTTCTAACATCATTCTTATTTCTACTTTTTTTTTTCCTGAGAGTGGTGAAGGCAGTGGGGCCATAATGGTGTGCCCAATGGTTCCATAGTGTCTTACTCTCACAGCCCACTGGCACAAGTCCGTCTTTCTTTCTGGCGTAGGGATACAGCGACCCAACAGCCCGCCACTTCAGTGGTTGTTGTTGTTTTTGTTGTTGCTGTTCCCGTTCCCCAGGCTGTCTTACCGAACAGCCCCAAAGTCCTGAGCAAGGCTAAGGCCATAACCGAGCGCCCCCACAGAACCCTCCCTGCTTAGCCTACCACAAAAAAAACTGGTGACCGAAGCCGCTCCGAGGCGAGGAGCTGAGGAGGGCGCAGAAACGCCCGGAAAACCAAAGCCCCACCCAAGGCCCTGTGCCCCTCAGCAATTATGAAGGTAAAGCTGAGTGGCAAAGGAAAAATGCCACTTGAGATCGAGAAATAGATAAGTACAGTACGTACTCCAATTTTGCGTGTTCTGATTTTGCGAAACACCAATTTTGCGACCGAGACCCCACTAACCAATTTTTGATGAAAACCTAATTTTGCGATGTAACTCTACTTTTGCGGGTGGCGCCGTAAGAAAGTGGGGCTCTCCGCACTAGTCTTAGGGGGGGAGGGGTGGCCGGGCCACCCAAGCCTCGGACACCCTCTCTCCATCCCCGCAAGCCCAGCCATCTTTCGAGTCTAGGTAAATGCTCAATTGCGCATTTAATTTGATTTTCTCAAGGATAATGATAATGTCTTTTGTTTTTCTGTATTTTTCTTTATTGTGGGATGTATAATTACATGTATGTGTGTACAAACAAAGCAAATAAATGACGGAAATCACAAAAAATTGGGCCATCACTGATGAAATGTCGACTATATTCATTTTTCCCCATAAGGTTAGTTAACCCGGCAAGCGCGATAGGCCTCACGGAAGGCTTCCTATAGGGAACGCGATAGGCCTCACGGAAGCAGGACCATAAAAAAAGCCTTCCATAAAAAAAAAGGGCCTATCAAAACAAAGGAATTTGTCTCTAGGTGAGATAATTCCCCTCCAGTACTCATCCATGTAAATCTCACCCACCCCCCTCCCCTCCTTCCCCACCTTATTCCCCCCTCCCTCCCCTCCTCAATTATCACCTATTTTTCCTCTTATTATCATCATTTATCGGTTATTTTTCTCTCCCGCGATAATGTAGCACAAGTGGGTTGCATAAAAGATCGTTATGCAACACCCAGACACCGGCACACACCGCCCCGCTCGTCTCAGTTAACTCCCAGACAGCGAGAGGGGAGGGCTGCCTGTGTCTCTCTCTCGCCTGAGATTATGACCGGGTGGCCAATATCTTCGTTTTTCACCACCCAAATGCTTTTCCCACTTATTTTAGCACTCTTGAAGGTTCATATATACATCATATATGTAAAATAAAAGCATACCGAAAACAAATAATGGTTTATATTGTAAATATAACGAATTCTGTCAGAATCCAGGGCTAGAAATGCACAAATAACTACCCTAGCACCTAGGTCTATATCGCGCTTGTCAGGTTAATCCAATTTTGCGAATTCCACTTTTGCGGCCTGCAATGTCAACCAATTTCTCACAAAATTGGAGTAAGCACTGTACAATAAAAGGAACAGTCAGAGTAAGCTATGGGTATGGCAGAGATTGCTCAACTCTCACTTTGATAGACCAGCCCATCACCACATGACTAGAACCCAATCCTCTCAGCATCAGCTAGGAAGGACCCTAGAAAGCCCCCTTTGGCAGAGAGATAGCTCCCCTATTTCAACCCCTTTCGGTGCTGGGAACCCGCCACTTCGGTGGTGCAGTCAGCCTCTGTAGCAGTTACGGTGATTTCTTGTTACTGCCTTATTAAGGCTGGTGCGGTGTAAATTTGCCAGGTGCAAGTTCTTCAGGGGGACTTTGTTGAGTCTTGCTGAGACACTGTTAGCGCTATACCAACATTGGCCACTGTGATGACTTGATGGGGCTGGGTTGTGGCAAGTCTTTATTGTACTGTACTACAGTAAAGAGACTAAAACCACGCTCTCTGTGGATGAAGCGGTCTTTAAACTTGTATGTATGTAAAGCTTGCACATACCTAACTTAAAAATTATGTATTTCCTTTATAATTTACATTACCGGAGAAAGGGCGAACTGGGGACACCTTGGACAACTATATGATACTTGTTACGTATTAAATGTCTAATTGTTAAATTATTTATGAAATTATAAATAACTACACCTAAAGTCCATACTTCATATTTGCCAATCAGGGCTTATTATAAACTTTACATTTATAATACTTACATTGTATACCATATATATTTTTTTCTAAGACTCGCCATGTTTCCCCTTACAGTAAATATGTCTTTGAAAGTAGCTCAGCGCTTTTCTACAGCAAATATGACTACAGTACATATATATGTTTTATTTACTAGGTATTACTCTGAATTATTGGGGGTATCTTTTATGATAGAGGATTTTATATTGAGGATTGTCATTCAAATTCTGCTTATATTAGAACTCTAAAGATAAAGAGATGCTTGAAACTTCTTACCCTTCCAGATATGACTTCATTGGGAAGTACGAGACACTAGCAGAAGATTCTGAACACATTCTACGCCAAGTTGGTGCTCCAGAGTTTCTCCACTTCCCTGAGGTCATCCCTTCCAAGACCACGGCCTTCGTTGAGCCGTATTTCGACTCTCTTTCCAAACAGCAGCAACGCGACCTTATAAAGATATACGAGAGTGATTTTCGAATATTTGATTACCATTTTAGAAAATTGGTCTAGCATTATGAAAATAGTCACCTGTATTTTAGAAAATTGATCTAACATTACTGAAAATTAGTCAAGTATATATTAGAATTATTTTTCTAACATTACAGATTTTGTATTTTGAAAAGAATGTGCAGGTTTGGTAGTTCTGCTGGTGGGGCTCTTCCACTAGAATGTGAAACCCAAAAGCAGGGGTTCCACGAGCAAGATTATCGATGAATTGCTTTGAAGAGTTTGCGTTAATAATTTTTATATATTACATGATCATTCATAGTTTTTGAGTCGCAAGATTCATAATACTGCCATAATACTGTTAGTGAAAATAGCCATATAATAGACATTTGCTCGGTACTTTTCTTACTCTGATACACTGACTCGGAGAATATCCCCTGCTAGAGTGATTGTGTGATGCCAGCTTGAGATGGCAAGGATCTGACATTTTTTATATCAATGGTCACAAGTTAACAATATTCCACAAAATATTATATGCTGACCAGGAAAAAAAATAGAATTGTGTGAATTATATTAAGCGACAGTAATAATTACAGTTGGCCAGATATTTAATAATAATAATAATATTTATTCAGTTAGCAATTTACAGAGTTGGTACCACATAGTATGTTACAAATATGACCTGTACCAGCCTTGCATAATTCCAACTAAGGATAGCCCAATAAGGCCGTTAGGCGTATTTCCATTGGGGTCCTTGTGGGATTAGGTTAGCTGGGGAAATGGGGAGGATAAAGAAATAGATACTTTAGAGAAAGTATTTCTAGGGGGTTATTTTAAGATACCTTACATCCTATAGTAAATATCAGTAATCCGTAATCAGTAATCATTTCAGTTTGGTTTGTCTATCTCTTATGTCGTATTTAGTAGTAGACATAAGCTTGGTGCTCCCTTCTCGCAGCTGTCCGGTTCAGGTGTTCCTTCAGGCTACGTCTGAAGGAATACAGTGTTCTCTTTTCACGGACTGACTGGGGTAGGTCGTTCCAGTCTTTGATGGCAGTGAAGAAGAATGTTTGCTTACCCTGTCCTTGGATTCTCGGGACCTTAAAATTAAACATCCTGTTTCTTGTATTATGTCCACTCCTCTCATTTGCTTTAACAAAATCATTCTTTAGATACTCTGGAGCTCTGTCATAGAAAATTTTGAAGGCATTAGTGAGCCTGATTTGTTTGGTCCTGTCAGAGACATTGAGCATACCTAGTGACTGAAGTTGTTCCTGGCCAACATGTGATCTGGGTCCTAGGTTCAGCATGAACCTAACCATTTTATTTTGAGTGACCTGAAGTTTGTGCTGTGCTGATTTAGATGATGCAGAGTACCAGGATGACACAGAATAGTCAAAATGACATTGAACAAGCGCTTGGCAGAGGGTCTTTTTTGGTCTCCGCGGGCAAGCATCCCACCTGTCTATACAGGTATTTTATACGTGCTCTACACTTACTCAGGATAGATTCCAAAATTGTTTCACCTGACAAACTCGCATCCAGTTTTAGTCCGAGATATTTTACTTGTGACACTGTTGTTATAGGAATATCATTACAGTTAACCGAGAAGATAATACTGTATAGAAGTTGTGATACGACTTGTGATTATAGTGTTATCACCAATGTTACTGGGAAAAAAATCCTTAAAACAAAGACATAAATTTAATCTATACTCGCATTAGGTTCCTTGATGTCTTACTGTAGTCTGATTAAACATAGTGGTATCATATATTATTAAAAGTATGTACAATCACCTGCACAAGTAGCTGGTGCACAACTATATAATAAAATTGAAACAATAAACATTGTTCGAGGGAAATTTTCGACTCGGTTATGTGTGTAATGGGAATGTTTCTAAATATTGCGTCAACTTGTCGAACATGTATCACTTTTTACTTCAGGTGATTGTCCAGTTACATGCAGAGATTGTGTGGCACCTTCACAACTTCAACTTTAGTTTTTCTCTAGTTGAAGATAGAAGTTACTTTTAGCTTCTATTTTCTAGTTTTACTCATTTGTCAAGGAGAACTAACCCCATATACATACCTGGGGGTAAGGGGGTCCTCCATGTTTAGTGGAGGACAAAAATATATACCCAGCTATAGGGTATGTGCCGGAGTATATCTATACACATACATACATCCCAACTGCGTATTGCACAAGGCGACTAAAAGGGTAAATAACGCGCCGATGAGATCCGCCTGCAACGGTAGCGCTGCTGGGAGATCTGCGGATGGAGGAAACTGACCTCCTCCCCAGCTGCCCTCTTATGAATGGATCTCACTTTACCATACCTCCCCCCGGGGAGGTGAGGCTCCTGGGACTACCTGGATGCCGCGTGTTTCCCATAAAGGGCATCTTTGGGCCACTACTACTATAAAAAGAAAAAATATAGTTGAAGTTGTATTGACTGTACAATTGATAAAAACTATTGACCAAATTGAACATGATGACATGATATTTTGATAGGTTATTAAAACAAATTCTCAGTATTTTTCATTAAGCAAAGTTCAGGGATTTGTAGGATTATTTTAGTTGGTCTACGGATTCAGTGGTTGATCCATCAACCATCTGGCCGGCTGGGATTTTTTATACGTCTGCCACAAGAGAGCCTCGATGCTGCAGTCTGCTGTGGAGTTGGCTCCCAGTCAGACACTCGACCAATGTTACCACCCAGCCAGTTTGGTACTGATATATTTTTTATAGATGATGCAAGTTTGTGCTTATGATTGTGCTAAGCAATGTCTATAACTACTCACATTTTGTTTTATGAGAGGAAATTTGTATATACTGTATTTAGCAATAAGTATATACGTTTTTTTGTGAGTGTATTAAGTAAAATAGGCCTTACTTGGCAATAGACACTGTTTAGTTACGTGTAACTAGATTATACATTATTGTGATTAGAGTGGCTAAGTGCCAGAAGCAGAGCAGAGACTTACTTTACTATTTTTATAGACACAGGAGACTATGGCGACCCAATATATTCCAGGAAACTGGTCACAATCAATGGTCAGTCCCAGAGATCTCGATGAACTCGTGATGTGCTGTTTAGTTGTCTCCGTTCTGTGAAAACCTGTAGGATGTTGATATTCTTGATATGCAGGACTAGATGTTTAATGTACAATATTATATATTTGTAACTTAATGATCGGTTGCGACACAGATGTATATGGCCAATGTTACTGAAGTTTCTCTTAGTAATGATATTTCATTGTTAATTATATATTTATATATCATTTAGGATGCTGCCAAGGATTAGGTTTCTTTATCTGTTTTCTTGTGTGTATGTGTTTGTTTTGGTGCCTACATTTTTTTTTTCCATCGGATGGTAAATCTCTTCTTCGTTACACAGCTATTATGAAGAGTTTGTACTGAAATATGTTGCTAATTAGGAAGTTTTGCCATTGATAGGATGCAGAGACATGTTAGTTTCATATTTTTTATATCAAGTACAGTACTGAGAAATCAGTTGCTAAGGGATTCAGTTTACCGTCAGCTGAAATAAAACCGACTCAACGAGTGCTCGTGTTTTTTTTTTTTTTTTTTTTTTTTTTTTTTTTTTTTTTTTTTTTTTTTTGCGCGAATGAGGGAGGCAAAAGGCAGAACTAGCGAGTGCCTCCCCCATAGTTGAAAGAGTAACGGCCAAAATCAAGGGACCTTCGAGCCAAAATGCCTGGACACACATAGTTTGAAGCAATTTAAGTCATAGGAAGAGGGAAAGACTGATTCTGGGAGAGAGTTCCAGAGCTCAGCTGTTGAATAGAAGAAAGTTTGAGAGTAACGTTTCACTCTTGGTTTGGAGAGTTGCACAGAGTAGGGGTGGGATTGTGTTGCAAGACGGGTACCACGTGCCCTACGTAGAGGAGGTGGTATACACTGGGAAAACTCTGAGGAACACTGATTATTATAGTAGCGATAGAATAGCGAGAGAGATACAACATTGCGGCGGAGAGAGAGAGAGTTGGTGAGTGGATGGGAGTTAACCTGTCAAGCGCGATAGGCCTCACGGAAGGCTTACCATAGGGAACGCGATAGGCCTCACGGAAGCAAGACCATAAAAAAAGCCTTCCAAAACATCCCAGGGGCTATCAAAACAAAGGAATTTGTCTCTAGGTGAGATAATTCCCCTCTAGTACTCATCCATGTGTTTCTCACCCCCCCCCCCTCCCTCCTTCCCCACCTTATTCCCCCCTCCCCCCCTCCTCAATTATCACATATTTTTCCTCTTATTTTCATTTATCGGTTATTTTTCTCTACCGTGATAATGTAGCACAAGTGGGTTGCATAAAAGATCGTTATAGAACACCCAGACACCGCCCACTCGCCTCAGTTGACTCACAGACAGCGAGAGGGGAGGGTTGCCTGTGGCTCTCTCTCGCCTGAGATTATGACCGGGTGGCCAATATCTTCGTTTTTCACCACCCAAATACTTTTCCAACTTATTTTAGCACTCTTGAAGGTTCATATATACATCATATATGTAAAATAAAAGCATACTGAAAACAAATAATGCTCTATATTGTAAATATAACTAATTCTGTCAGAATCCAAGGCTAGAAATGCACAAATAAGTACCCTTGCCCCTAGGGTCTTTTCCGTTTAAGGGGTTAATGATAACGAAAAGCCTTCCTTTCAACTTTGTCTAGGAGTGCGGTGTGAGAGAAACCTCCCCACACATGTGAACAATACTCAATACTGTACAAGGATGCACTGTGTCCCTGTACAGAGCAAGAAGCTGTGCAGAGGTAAAAAGAACCTTTGAGGCGGTTGAGCACACCCAGCTTCTGGGAGGCTGCCTTATGTACTTCGGTACTAATACTGGTCCAAGTTATGAGTGGGTAGTGTTGTTTTCTTATTTCTATCTGTTGGCGATTGGGTTCTAATTTGGTTATGTAGGAGTGTGATCTAACTATTTTAACCGTGTTCGAGGCCCGACCATGTTATATCACAAACAAAATAATGTTTATTATAGAGGAGTCTCGTAATTTTCATATGGTAGTCCATTGGTAGCATTTGGTTGCCATCCTATCCTATTAGGGTATATTGCTTTGTAGTACTGAATGTGTGTTTTTTTCTTTCTTATTTTTTAAAGTGGCATGCTGTAGAGGTGTTGTTGTTGTTGTTGTTGTTCCCTAAGCTGCCTGGCCGAACAGCCCCGAGTCCCTGAGAAAGGCCATGGCCACGATCGGGCTTTCCCACAGAGCTCTCATTGAGTGTAGATTGTGTTGTTGGCGTAAGTGGTTGTGTGAAATGCAGTCTTCTATGATGTGTTTAATGGTATGGGGTGCTGTGTTACATCCCGGGCAGGCGTCGACAACGGAGTCATCCAGTCTCTTCTGATAGCTCAGGAGAGCTGGATGGTGTCCGCATCTCAGCCTGGCCAGGTGGACTCTGTCCTCGCGAGGAAGGGAGGATTCGGAAGGATGGATTTCGGGAGGTCGTGCATGCAGCTGGGTGTTGTCTGTGAGTGAGTGGATGGATCGGTGAGAGATATGAGTATGGATGTGCTTCTGGATGTTGGTTCGGGGTGGGCAGGGAGGGAGAGAGGACAATAATTGTGTGTGATACCGTGTGCTGGGTGTTGTTTTGATATTTCTTGGTGTCTGTGGGTGTGTTGCCATGTAGTTTAGTGGGTGGTCTTGGTTCGTGGAGGCTGCTGCCAGGAATTGAGTGCCTCTCATGTCCAGATGGTCTTTGACTTTGAGGATTTTGGTTTCTTGATGTAGGTGATCTGTGGGTGCAGTAGCTGTGCAGCCTGTAATGATCTTCAGGGCTTTGTTTTGAATAGTCTGTAAGGTCTTATGATGTGTTTCAGCTAGGTTAGAAGCCCAGGCTGGGCTTGCGTATTCCATCACTGATCTTATGTATTGTTTATATACTGTGGTGGTAGTTTCTTTGTTGTGTCCAAATTTTGTGTGAGCAAGTGACCTGAGGGCGTTAAGTCTGGGTGTCAGTTTCTTTTTAATGTTTGTGGTGTGCTGTTTGAATGTCATATGAGTATCATATGTTACTCCTAGGATTTTGGGTGTGTGTGTATGTGTTAGGGGTGTGTTGTTTATGGTGAGTTGAGGGATGTATTCGTGTTCTCCTGTCCAACTTGTGAGCAGGGTTGCGGTGGATTTGGCTGGGGCTAGATTAAGTCTGTTTGTAGTGCACCAGCCATGTAGTGTGTTGAGATAGGGTTGAAGGAGATCTGTTGCTCTTTTTGGGTCATGGTGTGTGCATGTGAGTGTTATGTCATCTGCATAGGAGGCTAAGTTTATTTGGGGCGTATTGGGTGTAGTTATATCGTGCATGTACAGATTGAAGAGTGCGGGCGATAGGACAGATCCTTGTGGGACTCCGTTTGGAAAGTTTCTGATTTTAGATGACTGACCGGCAAAAGATACGTGTGCACATCTGCCTGCTAGGAAGTTGGCCAGCCACCGTTTTGTGTTGTTGTGCATGTTTGTGTTGTAGATTTTGTTTGTTAGGTTGTGGCGGGGGATGGCATCGAAAGCTTTACTAATGTCGAGTGTGGCTAATAGTGATCTGTGTGGTGGTCTAGCTGAATTGATGCCGTCGAAAGCTCTTTGTGTAAGGTCTGTGAGAAGAGTGTTTGTGGAGTGCAGTGGCCTAAAGCCATGTTGTGTTGGAGCTAGGGGTAGGTCAGGTGTAATTAGTTGTAATACTAGGCGTTCCATGACTTTGGAGGGGGAGCAAAGGAGTGTGATGGGGCGGTGCGAGGAGGGTAGCGTGGGGTCTTTGTTGGGTTTGGGGAAAGTGATGATGATACCATGCTTCCAAATGTCTGGTATTGTGTTGTGTGAATAGCTGTAGTTTGATATGTTAGTGAGTGCTTGTATGCCTTGTGGTCCCAGGTGTCTGAGGTGTATGTTGCTTATGTTGTCTAGGCCACAGGCGGGTGAGTGCTTGAGATTGTTGATGATATGCTTTGTCTGGTGATTGGTGAAGGGTGTATAGTCAGGGTCTGTGGGGAATTGTCTCTTACGTCGGATGACACGTCGGTCGTCTTTGTGAGGTTTTAGGTGGCTGACATGTGAAAAGTGATTGATGAGAGTGTTTGCTTGTTGTTTACATGAAGGAGTAGAGTCTGTTGTTGTGATTGCAGCATGTGATTGTGTTGTGTTGCTGTTGGAAAGTGTGATGCTGTTTAGTGTTTTGTATAGTTTTTTGGGGTTTGTTTTGTGATCAAGTGTTTGTAGGAAGTTATTCCAATTTAGTTTTTGTTGTTCTTGTATTTTGTTGTTAGTTTGGGTGTTGAGTGCTTGAATTTGTTGTGTGATGTCTTGTGTGTGGGGTGCTGGGGAGTGTTTCAGTATGTCGCGTTGTCTGATGAGGTTTTGAATTTCTGGTGTGAAGTTGGGGTTGTGTCTTTTTCTGTTACCTCTTGGAATGTGTTTCTTGTCAGCGTTTTGGATAGTTTTATTGAGTATGTGTACAGCATTGTTGATGTTAGTGATGGGTGTACTGTTTAGAGTTGTGAAGTGTTGTTCTGTCTCATTTGTGAATGCTTCCCAGTTAGCTCTTTTATAATTGGTGTATGTGTGTTTGTGGCTAGCTGGGGTGAGTCTGGTTTTGGTGGTGATAATGATCGGGAGGTGGTCAGAGCCTAAGGTTCTGACCACCCTCCAGGATGTTGTGGGGGCGAGTTCTGGGGAGCAAAAGGTGATGTCTGGAGATGATGGGTTATAGAGGGCTTGGTGAGGAATATGGGTATGTTGATGGATGTCGTTAAGGATGATGAGGTTATCGGTTTGGTTTTGTAGTACCAGCCCTCTGTCTGTGTCGGGGTTGTCGACAAACCAGGCCGACGTCTTGGCGTTGAAGTCACCACCCAGGATGATGTGTGGGGTGTGTGGGGTGTTTGTGATGTGTTGTAAGTGTGGTCTGTATTCATTTGGTACTGTAGGGGATGTTTGGGGAGGGATGTATGTGTTTATGATGGTTATGTTGGAGTTGTTGCCAGTGCGTATTTTAATTGACTGTATTTCTGTTGTGTTATCATTTGGGGGGAGGAGTGATTTGGTTTGTACACTGGTTACTATGTATGATATTTCTTTGTGTACCAGGGTGATGAGTCCACCGCCCCCGCCGACAGCCCGGTCTTGTCTGATGGTGGTGAAATTATGAAATGTGGGTGTTTTTTGTGTTGTGCGGAGTTTTGTTTCTTGTAAGATGGCAATGTGTATGTTGTGTTGTTTGATGAAGTGTGAGAGTTCGTGTTTCTTTGTGTTGATGCCATCTATGTTCAGTTGAAGAATGTTAATGTTATGTGCACGATGTACGTTGGGTGCTGCTGCACGAGGATGGGGTGGGGGTGGGGATGATGGGGGGGGTGGGGGTGAGGGAGGGGCTGGGGGTTGGGATGGGTGAGGTGGGGGTGGGGATTGGGGAGCAGGAGATGGGGGTTGGAATGGATTAGGATGGGGTGTGGTGTGTTGAGTTGAGGATGTGGATGGTATGGGAAGATTAGGTGGGTTAGGGAGGAGAGGTGGACGGGTTTTAGGGGGGGGAGTGGATGATATGGGAAGGTTAGGTGGGTTGGGGAGGAGAGGTGGACGGGTTTTAGGCGAGGGATTTGACTGGGAGAGGGAGGGGCATGAGGAACAGGTCCAGGTGTTTGTGTAGTGTTTCTTGGAGGCAAGTGTTGTGCAGGTGAAGTGGGTCCAGTTCCCATGAATTGCAGAGAACTGAACCCTTAGTATGGCGACTCGAAGTGATGGGTTTTGAGCAAGTTGGACATATGTATGTGAACGTGGGTCCTGGGTTGCTCTCAATGTCTCCGGCTAGAAGAAGTCTTCGAGAAATGACAGCCGGAGAGTCATTTCTCGGTGTAGGAAAAACTGTGTGATGTGTGTGTGTGGTGTGAGAGGTGTGGAAATTCCCGGCGCGACCGAAGCCGCTCCAAGGACCCGTGCCCCCAGGGAGGGGGCAGGGGATGGTTGTGACGGTTTGGCTCCCGAAACTGCTCCCCGCGGCCGGCATCCGGTTTTCCTCCACTGGTCGTTGATTTTGTCTTCGGCTGTGGAGGGTCGGCAGCCATCCGCGGTTGGCAGCCTCGGGAGGTGGCCCCACGGCGTAGACGCCGCCACATCAGGACGTAGAGGTGTAGTTCATATTGGTGCAAATTATTTGCATATAAAGTATGCTTAGATATTCTTTTTGTTGACCACAACTTATATTTGTGCCTGCTCCGAGTACTCTTCAAGTTTTCTGGCGTTTTTTGTTATGACGTTATATTTTGTGTAAGGTGACTGTAATGCGGGTCCTAGGTTATGTTGAATATTACTCACTAAAGTCCCCGTACATTAATGTGGCCACCTGAAGTTCACCACACAACTGCCATAATCAACTGTACCATCGAATGACTGGACAACGCAACCAGTGGAACAGTTCAACCAGTGCCAACTCAACCAATACTTTTAAGGTTAGGACTTCACCTGGCACTGGTTTTAATGGCCCTGGTTGATCTGACACTGAACTGGTTGAGGTCTAGTGGTTGAAATGGTCTACTGGTCGTGTTGACCGGGAACCGTAACATCATAGGTTTACTGAATGCATGACAGCTGATAATAACTTAATTAATTTGTTGGTAATTTTTTGACAGATAGTGACTATAACACAGGGACGACTCTAGTGTTGTTGGTGCTTTATTAAGAGATATCTTGTGTCTATTTTGAGAGCGTATAAGATGCTTTGCAGCAACTTCTACAACCGGGTCAGCAATCTTACAGACAAAAATATCACACAAGAAAGTATAATTTCTTATTAAGTGATCTAGTTGGGTCTGTGACAATGTGCCTTATATATCCGATGCAAAATATGGGGAAAGATTTACGGCAACAATTTACAAAAGGATTTCATATTGAGATCTTTTATTCTTGAACAATGATGAATAAATGCTTAGTCCACATTCTGCATTATCTGTTCTACATTATATTTTCTCAGCTAATATTGAGACTTATAAACCCTAAATATTGGGTATGTTGAATTGTTTTTGTAATTTTCAAACCATTTTTTCTCCAAAGGAAAGGAATAGGGAAAAAGCATGGTGTCTATGTTTCAAACGGACATCAAAAACTTCTTTGTAGCTTTATTAATCATCTCCTGGTGGTAAGTTGATTTTGCGAAGTGCTAAACAAATTTCTTGCTTTGTAAGCATACTCTAGGTTTACATACTTTCAATTGATTGATAGATGATGTTCCATAATATACTAAAATTAAAAGTCTGTTGGTTTCCAGCTGATGGTAAATTGAATTTTTTAGCACCTGATTTCTAGATACTTTATGGGAAAATATGAAGCCCTGCATCCTATACATACCAAGTTTTCATAATTAACAACATATTTCGGTATAAAATCATTGTAATAGCTCAGTAATCATGATAAATTTACAGTCCGCTGAAAATATTTACTATGGTAATGCAATATTTGTTTACCCATTGTTGGTACTCCAGGTTTCCTGATTTATGGCAGCTTCCTATGTCAGCCTTGAGATTAACCCTTTGAAGATCTAATTATGTATTTATTTTTGTTTTCTGGCTATTATTCGACTCGGTATTTTATTCAGATTAGGAAGGGTATATAGCCTAATACACAGGGCTACTCTGCATATAATAATCCAGGTTACCGGTACCACAGATTACTCCACAGTTGGGACATTACAAATGCCCACTTACTCCAGGTTCCTATTTATTGCTAAATGAACAGAGGCAGCAGGTATTTGGAGATATCACATCCATCTCATCCTGCTAATTTGTGTACAATTCAGCTAACACACTCAAGTTCTTAAAGTGGATTGTTTATAATTTAACCCTTTCGATATCTCTATATCATACTCATTTTTGTTGCTAACATTACTATTGAAGATTTTGTTCTTCCTAGGAATTATCTCATAAACAAGAGTTTATAACTGTCCTTATCTT
The DNA here is from genome assembly GCA_032716605.1 of Paralithodes platypus. Lineage (NCBI taxonomy): Eukaryota > Metazoa > Arthropoda > Malacostraca > Decapoda > Lithodidae > Paralithodes > Paralithodes platypus. The sequence goes on from CM064509.1 coordinate 70,949,906, forward strand.
CCAAAATGAGTAGGAGACTGGAACAATTCAGAAAGATATATTGATTAATGGTTTGGGAAGATTAACTGAATGAGTTTCTCAGATCCAACCACAATAAAGAGAAAGATTTAGCAGAAAATAGATCAAGCTATGAAAGGCTTGGGTTTCTCAGTCCCCATTCTGATAAGACCAACCTACCACAAGAAACTTAATAAAGAAAAAGGAGATTGGGGAAACAGGCCGAAGTAGGTAATATGACCTAAGACTCGCTATGAGACTGATCTCGGTTGATCGTTGTATTATATTTGGTACACAAATTGCCTTTAAATTGCATGCTCTAGGAATACGTTAAACTTTAATCCAATATGAATGCTAGAATTGTAGGCTACATAGCTTCTATAATTTTTATTGATGCAAGATTATTGCATAACATAGTCATCCTTTCCTCGCCTTTAGACTGGGACTTACGTTGTTTATGTTTACCAAAAATTTAATGTGGTTTTATGTATACATTGAAGACATAAACAACAAGTACAGTACTGTACTATAAATCAATAAGTAATAAACATAATTTTCTAGAAGCGTTGTGTTATCGTCATTCACACCATCTCATGTTTAAGCAATATAAAAGATTAGCCTACAGATAACAAAAGAAAGCCACTGAGGGACAAAAAATGAAGTGGGAAGAGAGAGAAGACTGGGTGTTTGGCACAAAAGTGTGAAAATAAATATATATTTGGGAAAAGAAGATTCTTTAGATTTTTTCTTTTCTATGTGAATGAAGGAGACAAAAGGCAAATCTGCCTGTAAAAACTGTCCTCCCCCCAAAGTTTGAAAGAGTGATAGAGCCTAAATCAAGGTATATTAGAGGTAATTTAGGTGTGTTGAAAAGAAGTGTAGTGTGCTTGTTAGGTGTAGTGAAATTAATAGGTGTTTGTGTGAGTTAGCTGGATTACTCTGTGTAGATAGAGGTAAATAGGCTACAGGGGCTTGAAAATGCTTGACCAATTCATGAAAGTTTAAGTCTGATATATGACCTTTAACATTCCACTATTGATTTAACACATTGGTACACTATACCCAGTATATGCACCACTATGCCAATAATGGGACCTCCGTACTTAATAAGATCCCTATGAAGAGGCTAATGATATTCTGGTGCAAGACCCGCCCTGTGACTCGCAAGGCCTCAACATATTCCATTATTGATATATTAATGCATTCATGGTTCACCAGTCTGTACAGTGCATCCCTGTGCCAATATTGTGACCTCATTATTAGGTAGACCCTTTAAAGGAGTAATACTGTGTGTGATAACCCGGGTTCGAATCTCGGTGGATCATATATACTTTAATTAATTTCATTGGGGGTGTTGTGGTGAGATTAATAAAAATAAAGATTATGTTGCAAGACTCTCCCTATGAAACAAAACAGAAACCAATATAACACAAATGGTACACTAGCTGGTACAGTGCACCCATATAGTAATATTGTGACCATACTCGGTAGAAACCATAAAGGAGGCTAATGATCACTATATATATTGCTAGACCTTCCTAATGACTTGCAACACATTCCAAAATACTGATGCACTGTAACACACATATACAAAGTACACATTAGCCAGTACAGATTGCACCCATATGCCAAAATTGTGATAGCAAACTCCATACCAGATAGATCCCTTAAAGGAGGCTAATGATATTATGGTATAGGAGCCTCCCTATTACCCTCAACACAATCCATTACTGATATGACATAGAGCCTACATGGTACATCAGACCTGGGCCAGCCCAGGGCACCCCTATGCCAAAGATTACTGGCTTTCTCTGACTCTTTATTCCGTCTCCATTCATGTTGAGGGGCTGTCTCCACAGAATAAAATCAAGACTTGGGGTACCCCGATTGAATACCTATCAATTGTTCAAATAATATCTCCAAAGAAATAACATGTGGAGAGGCTGGATGAACTACATACGTACTGTATTATAAGCTGGGTGAAAAGATGCAAGTCCGTGAATATGGAAGGAGATGCACCAAAGGGCACACCAAGAAAGACATGGAATCAGACCCTACGATTTGATCTTGAATCGAAAAACCTGACAAGCGAGGCAACTCTGAACCGGGCTGCCTGGAGCGCCACCATTAGGACGTGAAACCGGAAGCACTCTGTCTTTACATTCATATATATAAAGTATGTATATATAAAGTACAGTATGTATAAACAAACATTTTGACTGTCTCAGTGTAACTTCATTCTACCCAGTGAATCCCTGAAACCTCCTTCAGGGATAATTACCTAGAGAGTGAAGTCAGAATGTATGACATGTGACATAGCAACATTGCTTTATATGGGAGATACACTATATGATATATTATCTAACATCCTCTGCTTTCCTCCTCTTACTCCGTCAGTGTTTCATTCCATACGCTAGGCCACAACCATGTATTTCATCACCTGACTGCTAATACTTATGCTTCATTTAGCTTTGTGTTTAGAAAAAAGGTAAATACAATTTATTTTACTGTTTTACACTGAAGTCTGTTGTTTTTATACATCATTGTAAATAATGTTTCTATTCCCTACAAGCATGCACTAACTCGAACAAGTTGGAAGACGGTTGCCAAGCGGGAATTTATTTTCTCCCTTGACTTCGAGATAGGTATGTGCTGTCACGACGTATGCTCCATTTGATATAATAGGCCTACAGTTATAGGGTCCAAAATACCGCGAGAAACCGATGGATACGCAAGGTCATGCAAAGTCGAAATCTATCTATCTATCTATCTATTGCCTGACGCCGTGATCCCCGAAGGGGTGGCCACGAACGAACCGCCCCCATGCACCTCTGTCCCCAGTCAGTTGATGCCCCTCCCCCCAACCAGCACCGCCTTCGTTCATGTACTTCCTCACTCCATCCTTCCACCTCTTATTCAGTCTACCTCTCCCTCTCTGTCCCTCCACCTCGCTCTCGTACACCCTCTTAGTCATTCTCTCGCTTTCCATACATTCCATATGGCCGAACCATCTCAAGTTGTTCCTTTTCACACTTTCCAGCACATCTACCTCCACACCACACCTCCTTCTTACTTCCTCATTAGTCTGTCTATCCCTCCATGTAACTCCGCACGCACTCCTTAAGTAATTCATTTCCACTGCTCTCACTCTTGGTCTGAGTGTCTCGACCAACGTCCATGCTTCGCTTCCGTAAGTCAGTGTCGGGAGTACCACACTGTCATGCAAGGACTTCTTCACTTCTATACTGACCACCCTATTTCTTGTTACCTCTTTTAGCGTTCCTACAACCCTCTTCCCCTGTTGTACCCTCTCCTGCACTTCTTCATCCATAGTTCCATCTTTACTCAACACACTGCCCAGATACTTAAAAGAGTTGACGATCTCCATAGCTTGACCGTTCAGCTTCACCTCACACTCTGTGACTTCACCCCTTTCGAAGACCATAACCTTGCTCTTCCCCGTATTTACCTTCAAATTCCGTTTTTCGCACACTGTTCCAAACTCATTTACCAGACCCTGCAACTCCCATTCATTATCACTCATCAGAACTGTATCATCCGCAAACAGCAGTATAGGTAGCTTCCACTCAATTCCCTCCCTTTTCAGCGATACACCAACATCCACTGCTCTTGATAGTATTTCTTTCATGACTCCATCCATATATACAGTAAACAACCACGGGGACATCACACACCCCTGTTTCAAACCAACATTCAGGTCAATGAACTCGCTCTGCTCACTCTCCACACGTACTGCCGCCTTTGCACCCTCATACATGCTCTTCACTGCTTTCAGCAACTTGCCCTCTACTCTGTATATTCTAAGTGCTTTCCACAAACCTTCTCTATCCACTCTGTCATAGGCCTTCTCCAAGTCCATAAAGGCAACATACACCTTTTGTTTCTTCTCCAGATACTTCTCCACAACACAATTCAGGGTAAAAATCTGATCTACACATCCTCTTCCCTTCCTAAAACCTCCCTGCTCGTCGCCTATCCATTTCTCCGTTCTCACTCTCACTCTCTCAATCGCTATACCTTCTCTACTACGCTTAGAAGACATATTCCTCGGTGGTTACCACACACTTCTCTTTCCCCTTATATAGGGGGACTATTATGCCAGTCTTCCAGTCATCGGGTGCACTCCCCTTCTCCCATGCTAGTTTGCACATTTTCCATACCCATTCTATCACTATCTCACCACCATACCTCAACATTTCCCCACACACTCCATCTGTTCCTGGTGCTTTCCCCAACTTCACTCTTTTCATGGCTTCCCACACTTCTGACCTGATCCCCACCTCCTCCTCCACTACTTCTCTTCTTCTCCCTCCCATACCATATCCAGCTATGTTTGCTGGCTCTTCATTCCTTACATTTAGCAACTCACTGAAGTACTCCCTCCATCTTTCGACTCTCTCTTGCTTCTCGGGTAGCATTCTCCCATTCTTATCTTTCACACCCTTACTGTTTCCCTTGCTACCTTCCCTAACTTTCTTGACTTCTTTCCAGAACAGTTTCTTACTCTCCCTCCATTTTACACTCAGATTCCTTCCAAATTCCTCATCTACTCTTCTCTTACTTTCCTTCACTACTCTCTTCACCACCCTCTTACTCTCCACGTACCTCGCTCGTTTCTGTCTCTCGAAATCTTCATTCCCTCTACTACCCAACCACTCTCTATATGCTTTCTTCTTTTCTTCCACAGCTATTCTTACCTCTTCTGTCCACCATGCTGTACCTTTCACTGCCCTCCCTCTTCTCCTCACTCCACACACCTCCTCACATGCTGCACAGATCTCATCCTTAAACACCTTGCTCATCTCCTCCACTTCCTCCATAACTTCCAGGTCGAACCCACCTAGTCGTCTTTCCACTGCTCTCCCTGACTTCCTCCTCCTGCAACCTCTCCACCATTCCACCCTCCTCTCGCCTCCCTCCAGCTCTCCTCACCCACTTCTTTTGTATCCTAACCTTAGCTACCACTACATAATGATCAGACAGACCCCCTCCAATATCCCTATACACCCTATAGCATCCATCACAGATTTCTTCATTCGTTCATCCACACATACATAATCAATCAATGACTTTCGTTCCACCACTGTCTTATCCTTCATCGTCAACATCCGTTTCCACGTGTACCTGTGGATCATTCTGTGTCGGAAGAAGGTGTTGGCAATCCACAGCCTCCTCCCCACACAGTCCACAAGTGCACTACCATTCCCATTCACCTCTGATGGTACCCCCCACCCTCCCACCACTCCCTCAACTTTCCTATCACCCACCTTACCATTCATATCCCCAATCAGAAATATTCTTTCGTTCTTGTCAAACTTCTCCAGGCACGCCTCCACATTCATCCAGAACTCCTCTTTCTTTCTTTCAAGTATATCCTCTGTCGGGGCATACACGCATACAATCACCCACGTCACCCATTCTCACCCACACAATCCTATTATCCTTGAACCCACAGACCCTTAAAAGTCTCTTATACATTCCTTCCATTTGCTACTTACAATAATAATAATAGTTCTTAAAGCTAGCGCATGCTAAGCTAGCTAAGGATAGCTCAATAAGGCCGATTAGGCGTATTTCCATTGGGGTCCTGTACTACTACCCCATCCCTTTGCTCATGAGGGATGGTAACGACTCAGTGCTTGTGAAAAATCTTTAATGCGCCGAGCGTGGGCGCGAACCCGGGCCTTCTGGGTGGAAGTCCGAGACGCTATAGTCACTACACCAAGCGAGCCGCTTGGTGTACACTTACACTTAGTTACACTTAGTTGTATTCCATCCGTTAGTGACACAGTTGAGCTGGGGCTCCACTGCGACCAGGCAGCTCCCTTTCTTCCACTCTCCATTCCAGAAGTCGGTTGGAGTTGGTGCTGGGGTATCCTAGTGTTGGTGGCCGGTCCGGTATTTTGGCCAGCCACATGTCCAAGTGTTTCTTGAAGGTGTCTGGAGACACCCCGGTCATGTTCCTGAGAGGGGCTGGTATACAGTTGAACAGTCTGGTTCCATTGTATGTAAAGCTGTGATGGATCAGGGATTTGATTTTTTGTGTTGATCCCGGCGTAGTCCTCACATAGCACAGCCTCCCTCGCCTTTGGTGCTGAGTCTCTTGGATGTTTGGGTTTGGTACCTTTTTTTCCAAAATCTTCCAGACGTAGATGATGATGTATCTCTCCCTACGTCTTTGAAGTGAGTACAGCTGCAGCTCCTTAAGTCTCTCCCAGTAGTTAAAGTGTTGAAACCCATGGATTTTACTGGTGAATGTCCTCTGGGTGGCTTCAATTTCTGTTATTTCTCCTACTTTTTGGGGAGACCAGAGCTGGGAGCAGTACTCCAGTCGTGGTAGGACCAGTGACTTCCACAATGTTAGCATACACCTCTCATTTCTTGTGTGGAAGGTTCTCAGGATCCAGCCTGCTATTTGTTTTGCTGTTGTTGTGGCTTTGGTAATATGCTGGGAAAAAGTGGCGTCACTGCTCATATTTACTCCCAAGTCCTTCACTGTGTCCTTGGCGGTAATTTCTTGCTGTCCACTTTTGTAGTTGGTGTCGTTTTGTAGTGCTCTCTTGTTCCCGTACCTTAGAAGCTCGAACTTGTCTCCGTTTAGGGCCATGTTGTTTTCTTCTGCCCACTTCAGGATTTTGTCCAAGTCTTGTTGTAGTAGCTGAGCATCATGTTGTGAGGTGATTTTCTTCATGAGTCTGGTGTCGTCTGCAAACGATGTGGCTGTTGAGTGTTCCAGGTCCCTGTTGATGTCTCCTATCATGATGAGGAATAGGAGAGGTCCCAGTGCTGATCCTTGTGGTACTCCGCTGATGACCCCACCTGCTTCTGATAGGCTTCCTTGAACCGTGACTCTTTGTTTTCTGTTGGTGATGAAGCTGTGGAGCCATCTTCCAAGGTCTCCCCCTATTCCCAGTGATTTGAGTTTATGTAGAAGGATCCCATGGTCCACCTTGTCAAAAGCTTTGGCGAAATCTAGATATATGACGTCTACATTTTCTCCGTCTTGAATATCCTGTAGGATTTTGTCGTAGTGTGATAGTAGTTGTGAGAGGCAGGAGCGGCCTTTTCTAAAGCCATGTTGCCCCTCGTTGAACGCCTCATTATCTTCCAGGAAGCTGACCATCTTAGCTCTTATTGTTCTTTCTATGATTTTAATAAGGTGTGACGTCAGCACCACTGGTCTGTAATTTTTGGCTATGCCTTTACTACCCCCTTTGTGTATTGGTGTGACATTACCTTCTTTTAGGGATTGTGGTACATATCCAGTTTGGAGGGACTTGCTCCACAGCAGTTTTAGAGGCAGGGCTAGCTGATGTTTGCAGTTGGGCATGAAAGCCGTCTGGTCCTGCTGCAGAGTTTGGTCCAATCTTGTCGATGGCTGCTATTATGTCCTCTGTTGATACGGTTACCGAGGAGAGTTGATGTGGTGTCTCTGGAGCGTTGCCAAAGAAAGTCGTTGCATTCTCGATTTTCTTGTCTTCATTTGGCGGGCTGAAGACACTTTCATACTGCTGTTTGAGTATCTTGGCCATTTCGGTTGGGTCACTCTCAAGTTCGCCCGTAGGTTTTGCAAGTGGTCCTATTGTTGTGGTGTTCCTGAGTCTCCTTTTTGCATATGCATAGAAGAATTTGCTATTTACTCGTATGTTTGCAACTGCTTGTAGTTCTTCGCGTGTTCTTTGCTCTTGGTGTGACTGGATGAGTTTACGTTCAACTTCATCAAGCTCTTCTTGTAGTTTGGTGATATTGTGCGCATAGCTGGTCTTCCTTTGCTTGGCTCTCAAGTACGTCCTTTTCTTCATTAGTATTTTTCTATCTCTGGGAATCTGCTTGATCTGCTTCCTGCTTGATTTGGGTGGTATGGTGTTTTTACAGGTCTCCAGGCATTGTTGCTGGAGGATACTGAGAGTTTCGTCGACGTTTTTATCTTCGAATAGTGCCCTCCAATCAGTTCCTGCCAGTTCTGCTCTCAGTCTGTCCCAGTCTATATCTTTGCTGTAGAAGTTGAGATCTTTCAGAGAGGTGCAGGGTATTTGGCTTGATTCCTGTTGACATCTTCTTGGTGGTGTGGCGGTTGGTGTGGGGGTTCTAACTTTGATGAGGCTGTGGTCGGACATTATAGTTTTTACAGTTTCGTACGAGTGTACCAGGTCGAAGTTGTTGCCAAATAGTAAGTCCAGTGTGTTGTTGCCTCTTGTAGGTTCCTCGATGTATTGCTTCATGTATGCAGTGTCCATGATAGTCATTAGCTCCTTGGCTTGCTGTTTTTCATCCCTGGTTCCTCCATCTATTTTCATGGTTGCCCAATTGATGATGGGCAGGTTGAAGTCTCCTGTGATGATGACATCTGTAGCGGGAGTTGGAAGATTTTGTAGGAGTGATTGTATTTTCTCTGTGACCTCCTTGAAAATTTCCCCTGTGGTGTTTGGAGGTCGATACAAAATTATGATGAGCATGTCGGTTTGTCTTATGTGTACTGCTAGTAGCTCTGTTGTGCCGTTTGAGAATGCAACTAAGTGTACAAACAAACAAACATATGCATGCACCTTCTCTCACTGTTCCTTCACTCAGTCGAAATCAAGCTATTCAATACTGTACAGTAGCCTACATGTAAACCTCTCGTTTAGAATGAATTCATTATGGGCCATGCAGCTCGCGCAACTCGTTTTTTCCGTCGGATTTTGTTCATAATGGGCCACGCTATATGGTTTTCGTTCGGCTAACTCGGTTTCTCCTCGGATTTCATTAATTCTGGTGTGCCAGTCGCACTATTATGCCAGTTTACGCTAATGGGTAATCAAAGGTTAATTATTTTCTGTAGCTTGCGCTATTCGCAAATTATAGGCCTACACTACTTGAACTCGTACTACTGCAGCACCATACAGTAGTGTATATATATATATATATATATATATATATATATATATATATATATATATATATATATATATATATATAGAGAGAGAGAGAGAGAGAGAGAGAATATACCAAAGGAGTGGAAATCGCATCAGTGACATTACTTAAAGTAGTTTAATAAACGCGAACGTTCATTTATACGTCGATAGCTAAAAGTTTTTGTCGATAGATGTAGATAATATAGAATAGGGCCTATGGAACAATAGCGCATGCGCCGGGGGTCCAAGAGGTAAACACAGATGAGACTGCCCCTCCTGGGGCTTCGGCCATAATGGTTTCATTAACGCCATATTGTATACCTACTATAAAATCTGCGTTTGAGATATAATATTAACATCTATTTTGGTATTGATTAATAGTTGCAATATGGTAAATTCAAAACAGAGGCTTAAATGATAGCCGTTGCATATAGTCTAAAATAAATAACTTCACAAAGGGATACAGCATGGTGGTCACTGTAAAAAGATTAGCATTATTCTCCTCACAAACGGCACAGCTGGGATTCACAATCTCACTACCAAAATTCTCGTTATAAAACAGCTGTACGGGGAAATATACCTACTAATTCACCCAGCTGTTCAATGCTCTGTCGTGCCTTGGTACGGAATGGCCAGTTGGAATTCGGGAAGAGAGTACTAAGGGCGTTGGGAACTGGGAAAGAAAGGTTGTATCATACTCGGCGACCCTTTAGAGTGTTAATAAAGACTGCCACCCTGAGTTTCATCGCTTCTCGCAGGTTCGTGGCTAGCCTATTATAAACTTTTTTATACTCAAATATAACTTGATATAAATGAAATACAAATATTGATAAATCTACAGTTATACTACCCCTATTTTGTCGCTATTCTGTTGGTACTAATGGGTTAATATTATTAGTAGTAGACTTAGTATGGTTTGATGATGCGCGGAAATGTATATTTGACTTGAAATAGATACATTGAAGTATTACAAACCTTCGCAAACCCATAAACAGGGAACGTGAGCAGGGTTTAGACCGTCGCGCACCCATAAACAGGGAACGTGAGGGGGAGTTTAGACCGTCGCGGAAACAGGTTACTTTTCGGTTAGGTTAGGTTAGGTTAGGCTAATGTTAAAAATACTAAAATGCGATGGTCCTCGGTATTAAACAACACTGTATATCAAAGAAAAAAATAAAAACAACAACAAATTACCTGAAAAACTCGTAGGCCTATCTGGTTGGTGATAATTTTTTATCAAAATAAGTTTTTTTCCAGTTTCCGCGTCTGCTGAATCATCCAAAAACACGCTAAAAGGCGTGTTTTGAAGGGGGGAGGTAGTGGGGGAGGGGTAGTATAACTGTAGATTTACCGATATTCTTCAAGGACACTAGCCTATATCCCGTTATCCGCCCTATTAGAAACAATAGGATGGATGTAGTGATCGGGCGTATAAGAACATAAGAAAATGGGAGTCTGCAGAAAGCCGATTGGCCTAAGCAACCTCACAGCATGATGCACAGCTACTACAACAAGACTTGGACAAAATCCTGAAGTGGGCAGAAGAAAACAACATGGCCCTAAACGGAGACAAGTTCGAGCTTCTAAGGTACGGGAACAAGAGAGCACTACAAAATTACACCAACTACAAATGTGGACAGCAAGAAATTACCGCCAAGGACACAGTGAAGGACTTGGGAGTAAATATGAGCAGTGACGCCACTTTTTCCCAGCATATTACCAAAGCCACAACAACAGCAAAACAAATAGCAGGCTGGATCCTGAGAACCTTCCACACAAGAAATGAGAGGTGTATGTTAACACTGTGGAAGTCACTGGTCCTACCACGACTGGAGTACTGCTCTCAGCTCTGGTCGCCCCAAAAAGTAGGAGATATAACAGAAATTGAAGCCACCCAGAGGACATTCACCAGTAAAATCCATGGGTTTCAACACTTTAACTACTGAGAGAGACTCAAGGAGCTGCAGCTGTACTCACTTCAAAGACGTAGGGAGAGATACATCATCATCTACGTCTGGAAGATTTTGGAAAAAAGGTACCAAATCCAAACATCCAAGAGACTGAACACCAAAGGCGAGGGAGGCTGTGCTATGTGAGGACTACGCCGGGATCAACACAAAAAATCAAATCCCTGATCCATCACAGCTTTACATACAATGGAACCAGACTGTTCAACTGTATACCAGCCCCTCTCAGGAACACGACCGGGGTGTCTCCAGACACCTTCAAGAAACACTTGGACATGTGGCTGGCCAAAATACCGGACCGGCCACCAACACCAGGATACCCCAGCACCAACTCCAACCGACTTCTGGAATGGAGAGTGGAAGAAAGGGAGCTGCCTGGTCGCAGTGGAGCCCCAGCTCAACTGTGTCACTAACGGACGGAATACAACTAAGTGTAACTAAGTGTAAGTGTAAGCAAGGCAGATCCCTGTCCCACACAACCCCAATTACAAAGCCCAATTATAGGCTCAACACTCTAATACCCTGAGGATCATCTTACCAAAGGTATGGTCGTCATGTTGTGCGCTCGCAGTTACGTTCCCGTCTATTTCGAGTTTTCGACGCTATATTTTCTGCTATTTGCCAATTTTGCCCCCTGTCATTACTACATGAATACTAGGTTAGGTTAGGTTAGGTTGTTTGGTTAGGCGGTAAATCTACAGTTATACTACCCCTCCCCCCACTACCCCCCACCACCTCCCCCCTTCACCTCCCCCCTTCAAAACACGCATTTTAGCGTGTTTTTGGATGGTTCAGCAGACGCGGAAACTAGAAAAAACTATCACCAACCAGATACGAGTTTTTCAGGTAATTTATTATTGTTTTTTATTTTGTATTTGATATACAGTGTTGTTTAATACCGAGGACCGTCACATTTTAGTATTTTTAACATTAGCCTAGCCTAACCTAACCTAACCGAAAACTAACCTGTCTCGCGACCGGTCTAAACCCAGCTCATGTTCCCTGTTTATGGGTGCGCGACGGTCTAAACCCAGCTCACGTTCCCTGTTTATGGGTTCGCGAAGGTTTGTAATACTTCAATATATCTATTTCAAATCAAATATACATTTCCGCGCATTATCAAACCATACTAAGTCTACTACTAATAATATTAACCCATTAGTACCAGCAGAATAGCGACAAAATAGGGGTAGTATAACTGTAGATTTATCGGTTAGGCTAATGTATTTTTATAGCCTATCTAAAGGCAGTCAAAATAGACGGGAACATGATGGGAAAGGTCCGACGCCACTACACGTAGTGTAAACAAGGCTGGCGGTACGCCCGCACTTAACATTCTTGCCGAAACAATTTACAATATTAGGGAAAATAGGGACCAATAAGTCCAATAGACACAACATATTTTTCTCATTAGGCTATAGCCTAGTCCGCATGGAGGAATTTCGTTATCGACACTTGAAAAAACCCGATTAGAAGTCCCGACCGTAAACAAAGCATTGCGTCCAATGAATCCTTCGACTTAACTCTTCTTTTTCTTGTTTTAAATGATGCGGTAGGTGCGATTCACCCAATAAATGGCGTGAGCGTTACTCACAAAAACGAAATACCGGCAAACTGTTTTTGCCCCGTTACCGATCTAGAGATGGATGTAGTTACCGGGTGTACCGCCCGTCTTGTTTACACTACGCGGACGCTCACCATCGTGTTCCCATCTATTTTGACTGCCTTTGGATACATAAATACATTACCCTAACCAAACGACCTAACCTAACAACCTAACCTAACCTAACTTAGTATTATAGATTTATAAGTATTTATAGATGATGATAATATTCAAGGACACTAGTGCGACGTTATGAGAAACAATTTATCAGGGAAAATAGGCACCAATAGATTCGCCATATTTTTCTCTATATAGTCCGCATGGAGGATTTTCGTTATCAACAAATTGAAAAATACCCACTTCACAGACAAATACACCAAAAATATAAGTCAAAGCGGGGGTGTGGGGGCGGCAGCCCTCACCTATAATACTAGGATAGGTTAGGTAAGGTTGTTAGGTTAGGCTAATGTCCTTTCAAAGGGGTATAGGCTAGTAAACATTAGGATAGCCTATACCCGGTCAGAGGTAAGAAGAAGAAGAAGATGAGTCCTGCAGTAGTCTCCTTGAATGCTACCTAGATGATTTATGTTGTATGTCAGTAGTGGTACACCCGGTAACTACATCCTTCCCCAGATCTACATATATGAGGATGACAATAAATCAAGGGGGGGTGAGGGGGGGGCAACGACTGCAACGTCCCCCCTGAACCCATTGTGAATCCAATTTACCCCATAATTTCCCTTACTTACTGTAAAAGCGCGATTCACCCAATAAATGGCGCAATTTGATGCTGTATCTTCAGATTGATAGATAATGGGTAAGTTTATGCAAATCCCCCACTCAAACCATGCAAAACAACTATGAAACACTATATTCCATGAAGAAAAAAACAGAAAACATGGTAAATAAGGCCAATGTAGTCTTGTTGAACGTTACCGAATATTGTATGGGTCATAAAGATGATAACCTTGATCATGGAAATTGTTGGGGTGATGGTGTAGCCTATGGCCAAAACGAGACATTTACGAAACAAATGGGTGCTAAAATTGAAGGTAAGATTAGGAGTAGTGGGCGTACCACTACCGACATACAGCATAAATCATCTATAAAACATTAGCCTAACCTAACCTAACCTAACCTAACCTAGTACTACATGAATACTAGGTTAGGTTGTTTGGTTAGGTTAATGTTTTATAGATGAGTTATGCTGTATGTTGGTAGTGGTACGCCCACTACTCCTAATCTTACCAAATTGAATGAATGACATGACAAACAGTAGGAAAAATAATTTTTTGTTTGGAAAACTTGCGCATGTGTTAATCGGAAAATTTACCCACTATCTTTGTAATAGCATTGGCTAGACCTAATCTAGATAGGGCTATAGAAAATAGTAATTAAGTTAACCTCCCGCTGAAGAAAGAACCCTAGTATTTTTACTGTATTACCGGTACTAAGATTACAAATTTCAATAAAGTTTTATATATTGCTATATGTACTGTAGGCTACAGTACTTCCTTCATTATGTACCGTACTATACAATTGTCAAGTAGAATGTAGATCTGTAGTGTAAAGCATTCTAGCTGTATCATGGTTGGTAGCCTGTAATGGTACTCAATGCAGATAATGTATCAGCACCTGTTCAACCAGGATAGATTAGCTTGTTTTTAATTACTTTATCACAAAATTCCTTAGACAACAAAGTAACTAGGTGAAGAACCTTATACTGTAGATTACTTTAGTTTGCAGTACATGGATATAAGAGACAAAGAGAGTTTTCCAAGTGCTGTATGAGTATAGGCTACTGTATGTTAGTATATGTACCTATATGACTAAGTACGGTACCTGAAGGTTTTATGTCATAAATAATGCACATTACTATATGTTATTTGACTCAGTCTATATGATATGGTGGTAGGCTGCCAAAGGTTCGTCCATTTAGAATTATCTTGTGGTGTATCTGTTCTATTCTCTGAGACTGTCTACCTAACAGCTGAGTCTGTATTTTTGTCAACTTTGATAATTATATAAACAATATAATCTAATCATTATAAGTAGGCCAGAAATTGTTACTTTAACCTCTTGTGTAATTTAAAAGTGCTAGAGCAAACATGCAAACACGGATCAGCCGGGTTGGGCCAATCAGCGCTCTGCAGGCCCCCGTAATCCTGCGTTAATCTCTAACCGTTTTGGTAAGATGATCCTCAGGGTATTAGAGTGTTGAGCCTATAATTGGGCTTTGTAATTGGGCTTGTGTGGGACAGGGATCTGCCTTGCTTAGGCCAATCGGCTTTCTGCAGACTCCCATTTTCTTATGTTCTTATGTTCTTATACATACATACATACATACATATGTACTGTAGCCTACTGAAAAATAGAGTTTGATGGGCGTATCGCCCACGATCATGTTTCCGTCTATTTTGACTGCCATGGGATACTATAATAAGTGAGGTTTTGTGTTTTGCCCCCCCCCCCCCCCCATGACTTATTGTCATCATCATATGTATTGACAGCAGGGGGCAAATAACAGAGAAAATAGCCGGCAAAATAGACAGGAACTTAACCGCGAGCGATCAACCTATATAAACATGACGACCGTACGACAGATGCTAAAAAGTGTCATATTCTAGAAATGGGGAAGAGTAAAAACAGACCCACGGTGGAGGACAAAATGGGTACCGTACCGGTAATGAAACCATCAAACGGGCAAAAGCGGAGAAAGATCTTGGAATTATTATAAGAGATGACCTATCACCGGAAAAACATATTAACAAGATTATAGTACGGTCCCATGCATTGCTGATCAACATAAGAGTAGCCTTCAACTAATTACACAAAGAAGTGCTATCAAAGATAATCGTGTCTATTTTGCGACCTAGACTGGAATACGAAGCAGTAGTATGGTCACCACACCTGCAGAAACATATTGACAAGCTGGATAAAGTGCAGAGAGTTGCCACTAAGATGATACCAATATTGAGGGAATTACAGTATGAGGAGAGATTTGAGAAGCTTGGTCTCCAAAGTTTAAGGGAGAGAGGAGAAATGATAATGATGTATAGGTGAGTTAGGGAAATGTAAAAGTTAACAAAATAGACTCTATTGTGAGGGATAATGGTAGAACCAGTGAACATGAATTTAAGTTAAGAAAAACAAGATGCAAATCTAGCTTCCCATATAAGAGTGTAGAGGATTGGAATAGTTTGGAGGGGGAGGTGGTTAGAACAATAAATATCCATACAGTTTAAATACAAATGGATAGATTTAGAATCGGAGACAGGACAACACAAGCCTAGCTCAAATACAGTATGCTACAACTAGGTGAATACAAGTTTAACCCTTGTCTAGCGGGGTGTTTTGGGCTCATTTGGGCATATTCAGGCCCTCCTGCATGATAAATCAAGCATCTGCATGAAAAAAAAATATTTAGCAAAAAAATAGGCACTAAAAGCTTCAAAATGAGACCAGAACGAGCTACGTAGCACTCGTGGTTCTCTTGCAGTGATGCCACGAACATGGGAGTTTAGCATATATCGGTATATTTTTCCCAGCTATGCTCACTACTGGCTACACTGCCAGCCTCTCGAGAACACAGGGAACATGAGTTAATGGGCGGCGGTAAGCCCTGGGAGTCGGCTGTCTGGCCCGCTGTGCTCCCGGCCATTTGCACTCGATTTTAACCCTTTAAAAGCCTTAATAATGCTCCTAACTTGCTGCAAATTGGTGCACGACTTAAGTCGAGCGCCGCCAATAAGGGGTTAAAGACCGTTTCATCCACAGAGTGTTGAGTCCTTTTACTGTAGTACAGTACGGTATAATAAAAGTCTTGCCGCAATCATAACTGCCCCAGAATGTGATTACTGTGGCTGATGTTAGTATAGCGCTAAAAGTGTCTCAGCAAGACATGACTAAGTCCCACTGAAGCACTTATACCTGCAGTATCTGCACCACACCAGGGATATAAATATCCATACTTATTTATCTATGTACAGTATGGATTGTATGTACTTCCTGGTCAATTCTCCCCATATAGTAGAAGTTTCAGGTCGATAGTTACATTTTTTTTTTAGTTATAAGATGAAGATATCATGATTTCTGACCTACGTATAATGAATAGACTTTAGTAGGACTGTTCGAGTTTGTAGGACTTAAATTAGACGCCTCCTGTTCTCAAGATTTTGTTATCCATTTGGTCCATTTTCAGCAAGTTTTTAATTTTGTTTAATACAAGATAATGAGCTGTGTCATTAAGATTGAATTGATTGCACTCACCTCTACAGACTACATTGAACAGTGTGTTGAGAGTGAATATCAAGCACACATTTATTACTTTAGTATTTTTAACATATTCAACATGCCATATATATGACTATTTAAATACTTAATAAACTCCCAAAAGTTGACAGAATGAATAAAAACGCCAGTTGAGGAGGATCACTTCATTGACAACGTTTCGCAGTTACGTGACCTGAAGAACCTATCTACGAAACATTGTCAATAAAGCACTCCTCAAATGGTGTTTTTAACTTATTATGTATTTGCATTCTGTAATTTTATAGTTTCACCCAGCCCTCTCCTAACAGACTTTAGAATTAACCTTAACCGTCTATACATACCGGTACTACATCAAGCAATTTGTCTATCCAGTAAGGGAGGGAAAATCTAGTAAATAATATTCCTATTATAAACTTGAAGTAAGGCATCTACCGGTACCATATCAACACCTGTGACTTACTGTACCAGTTGTTGTAGTTCCCCAGACTGTCTGGCTGAGCAGTCCTGAGTCCAGTTGTCCGGTTGACCGAAGCCAAGTCAGATGCTCGGGGCCCCTAATGGGGCCAGGGTGAGATGAGCTCTGTCTCTGAGAGGGGATCATCAGCTCACGGGCTTTTACCCCTGGGACAATGCCCCCACCATCTGCAACCCCCCTTGCAGTACCACCAATCGGGTGATATCGCCAGCACCTAGAAGGAAAAGAGACAGACGGAAATGGCTAAGGTAGGGTAGAGGATACCAAACCTCACTCAGGATAGGACCAGCCCTAACCCTACTGTACCAGTAGCAATTGCTAGTACACTTCCATTTGTTTCTGGTAGGCTACTGTATTATCTTCCTCAAAAAAACTTTCACCAACCTTCAGTTCACAATAATTAAAACCTATTGTTTTACATTTATCATGATTGAATAATGCCATTTGGCATATAGAGATTATTTTCATGCAATTTTTTTTTTATATTCTAAAATAGCATAATTTCATATGAATGATCATACATTCTGACCTTACCTTCTCTCTGCAGACTTCATCAGACGGTAACTCTAGCCAGCAGTATGGGGGTGAAAATCAACGTAGACAACATTGTCAAATCCGAGGAGGATGGACGCCAGTACCGTGCCCTGGTGCTGGACAACAACCTCAAGGTGCTGCTTGTCTCAGACCCGGCCACTGACAAGTCCGCTGCTGCCTTGGATGTTCATGTTGGTGAGAGATCATAAGTTGTATAGCTATAGAAAATCCATCTCTTTCACATCCCTATGATCTACTGTAGAGATCCTGTACTGAGAAAGAGCGGCATATTTATTAATGGGATTTTGCTGCTGTAATTTAAAACAAAATTGTGTTAAATTTAATATTTTTGATCATGTTAAATTTAGATCCAAAAACCAAAGTACAATACTGTTATTATTCTGTACCAATAATACCAAATGGTTCTTATGGGTATGGACATATTTAAGTTTTGAGAGACACTATAGGTAGCGCCAACGAACTTGACAATTTTCTTGACTCCTTAACTTCTTAACTCAAAATGAATGAAAGCAATCGAGCTGACATTTATATCATTAGGGAAGAACTCACCAGGAAATAGGTGTGTATATTTACAGCCAGTTTGCTTTAGGCCCTTTTGAGTTATGAAAAATTAAGGGGTCAAGAAAATTGTCAAGTTCGTTTGCACTACCTATAGTGAGTACAGTAGTGACACCAGTGGCACCAATATGGCAGAGGTTGGCCGAGCTCTGTTATTATAGGGTCTCTATTCTTAACAGGGCCTCCCTTCAGATAGTCCAAAGAAGAGGATGGGAAAGGGATCTTTAAACAAATAAAAGCATGTCCATAAATATAGAGATATTCACATTGAAAGGGAGAACAAAGAAGACACGTGATTGGGTTTCTTGTTTGCCAGCCTGATATATTCACTTTAAAGACAAATGAATCATGAGAAGCATAGTTTTAGTATCATGTCCTAATGGCGGATATACAAAAGAGGTCGCCGTAGATAATATTGGTGAAAACCTTTAACGAATATTTGCAGATTTAGAACTTAGTCGTACAATTTATGTACAGTACGGTATATGTAAAAACAAAAAGCGAAATTCCTTCCCACCTTAGCTATTAGTGAAATTAAAGCTAAGGCTATTGAAAGCTGAGGCTCTAAACATATACAGTATGTAAATATTGTAACCCTCCTTTTCTCCTTCCTGCCCCCATTATTTGATATACTGTACATTAGTTGTTCAGGTGTTCAAGATTTCAATAGCCATGGCTTTGACTTCATTCGGGGCAAAGGTGGGATGGGACTTTGGCTTTTGTCTGTGGGTTTGTACTGTACACTCTAAGACCAGACGAGCCCATCTTCACAAGGGTGCGCTCCACCTCTTCGAATAGTCTGCTGCACCAATTCTCAAACAACAACGAAGGGCGGTACGCTCTTCGGTGCCACTAGCAAGAGTGGCGAACTCCACATAGGTGACATAGGTAGGTAGGTGACATACATCCTAGCTCAATATGAAGACCTCAAATAGCATAACCAACCTCCAAAATGTAGATATTAGGTAAGGGATTAATGAGATGATCCGATTCTGTTCGGGATACCAGTAGCTTAAAAAACTTGATGCCATGTTTTATGTCCAAGAGTGTATACTGGATTATATATCTACTTAGGCTACAGTACATTTCTATTCTGCTAAATGTTGTCAATGAAGTGCTCCTCCTTAGATGGTGTTTTTTATCCATTCTGTCTACTTTTCAAATACTGTATCGCTCAACATTTCTATTCATCTATCTATCTGTCTATTTAACTATCTATCTCCCTGCAGGAAGCATGTCAGACCCCCGTGAGCTGCCTGGTCTGGCCCACTTCTGTGAACACATGCTCTTCATGGGCACCGAGAAGTACCCTTGTGAAAATGAGTATAACAAATATCTGTCCGAGCACGGTGGTTCCAGTAATGCCTACACTGCTGCCGACCACACCAATTATTACTTTGACGTCGCTCCGGAGGCATTTCCGGGTGCTTTAGACAGGTTGGTACATTCTTAACTCCTTTACTACAATGACTGAATTTTGCAAATATACAATTCTGTATTATTTTTCACAAAGCCACCTATTAAATTTGCTTTTTCTACAAGATGTGTATTATTCCTTATTATAACTAGATTACATCTCTCTCTTCAATCTGTCCATTCAGTTTTATGATTTGTCAATTCCTACCTTATTATAATCATGTACGATATTGCAGGTTCTCACAGTTCTTTGTGACGCCACTATTCACTGAGAGTGCAGTGGATCGGGAGGTGAATGCAGTGAACTCTGAACATGAGAAGAACATACAGAATGATTACTGGCGTCTGGCACAGCTTGAAAAATCCACTGCTGATCCCACTCACGACTTCAGCAAATTTGGCACTGGTTAGTGTTTAGTACCTAAAGAGATACAGGTAGTTGTGTTTAATCCCTAATGGATGGGCCATTTTGACAGTTTTTTGTTATCAATAACACATTTTTCTGTCTAAATGAAGAGGTTATAGAAAAAACTAAGCAGCTCAAGATCAAGGTCCTTTTCTCAGCTGCAATTATACACCAAGATTTTCTTTGTAGATATTATATTCCTGTGGCAACGAGCTGAATACTGTACAGGTATAGATATTTTTGGTTCTCTGACCACTTCATAATGCTCAAGGAAAGTTGTAGGAGAGGCAAGATGAGGGCGAGAAGCCTGAGACTGTGTCATAGACGATACTGCATTTAACTTTCACGTAATTAATGAGACTTATGTTCTCTTACCTTATACTGTACATGTACAGTACTACAGTATATACTGTAATAAATTACAGTACTGTGGTTCGAAATATTACTCATCCTCAGTTTCCTTTCAGGTAACAAGGACACACTTGACACCATTCCTCGAGAACAAGGCATCAATGTTCGTGATGCGTTACTTCAGTTTCACGCCAAGTGGTACTCTTCAAATATTATGGCTCTGGTGGTCCTCGGAAAAGGTTGGTATCATTAAATTGTGTGTTTATGTGTTTTATGGATATTATATACGAATGATAATTTCTAACAATGTGTACATTCGTGATATGCTACGTATGACAACTTCCAATCAGGGTTATGGAATCTGTGAAAAAATGTCAGACTGACTTTAACCCCTCAGACCCGGCTATGTATTCCATAGCGAAACCCGGGGGTTTTGGCCGAAAAACGTCTACGCCTAGGCTACCGTATCTTTGTTATTTTGACCGCTTCCGCATTCCCACGCATCCCCAAGCGTAGATGTGTTTCGTACCTGTAGAATGGCATTGAGTAGAGCTCTCTAAGTCAACTGGTTCAGTTGTGATGCCGATTTCTGTGGAGATAACTTTGTGGCGATATCAGCCACTTTACATTACTTTTCACTACGTAACAATAACATACAGGCACACACGAACAAGGATGCCTCTCCTTCTTGTGGTCGGAGATGCGCGGCATCGGTCCAACCGGCTGTTGTTTACATGCGTCGGACGGACGGCTTTCAAAACAAGCTTACAGGCTTTCAAGCTGCCGGAGCCTCAGAGCCCTTCCGGGTTCTGCGGGGGTGTTTTTTATGGATGCCTCAGAGCCCAACCGGGTCTGGAGGGTTAATAATCGTATAAATTTAACTCCCAACTATGACCCTTCCAAAACTAGCCAACTCCGACTCCGCTACTCTTAACCCTGCATCCCTCGGAGGGGGTGAAAAGATCTCTGATTTCGTAAATTTACAAGTACGACTAGGCGTCTTGGCCCATCCAAAAATAGCCGATTCCGCACCTTTGACTCCCAACTCTGTCGCTATAATCTTACTTCCAACAATGCGTATACTAGTGATATGCTATGAATGAAATTTCCAACAAAGCATGTCCTGTGTTCTAAAAACCCATATACTGTATTTTGTTTTCTCTCTCTCTCTCCCATCGATCCTATTTAGGCTATTATTCACAAAATATGTTTGCAGAGGAGTCCCAAGCTGATGAAACCTGAGTAGCATCTTATGATTATACTGTATCATCAATACCGGTATCATCATGTGCATTATGTAGCTTCCCCTTGGGGAACCCCCCCACTAATGGATGGCCATAGCAGAAATGCATCCAGGTTACTTTGTTCAGACATGTTCCATTTACCTGTACCAGTTCCACATACAGTACCTCCTTCCACTATGTGAAAGTTTTAATTGCTTACCACTTTGAGTATATACTTACATACATACATACATACCACTTTCTTCCCCCATACCCCTCTTTATGTTGTTGCTTCCATTTTGATACAGAGTTATTTGTTACTGTGTAATTATATTGAGTGTTTTTTTTCCTTTCACATGGTATGAGAATACTGTAGTAAGAGAGATATGTAGGGTTAATCCTGAAGATAAGGTAAGGAACTAAGGAAGTGGTTGGGTATTTGGGGTATCAGCAAACTTTCGCAAAGAAATCTGTACAAGCAGGATTGGTTGGTTTGGGCATGTGGAGAGGATCGATGATCAATATTTGGTGAGGAGCTACAGGTCTATAAATGTGAATGGAGCTGCACAAAGGACTAGACCTAGAAAGATGTTAGATCAAGTACTTTGATCATATTTTAGATATCAAAACTTGACAAGTGAGGCAGCTCAAAACAGCTGCCTGGAATGCCATCATTAGTATGCGAGGCTAAAACCATATGTTTTTTTATATAATTCAGTCTTTAAAGTGTACCAGTATGACTGCATTCACATGAAAAAAGTCCTGGAATATCTATACATTATAGCATCCAGGGAGTTTGATATAAATATCGAATACCAACCTTTTGTTGTCTCTCTGTTTATGAAGAGTAATACAAAATCTGATAACTAGCTATACCGTACTTATTATATATACCCGTGAATAAATAACTAACCAAGCTACATTACATTATATTTATAAAGACCCATATCCATGCTAGAATACTGTATGTAGTTTCTTGACCTGATAGCATCTCACCATGGGTCACAGTCTTGGGCCATCTCCATATTCAATCCCCTGGCATGGAGATCATTACACAATATTCTCCTTCAATTCTTCCTCGGTGAAAAAATATATGTTAATCTAAAAAAAATACTTTTTCTATCTATCTATATGCTGCGGCCCAATCCCCACATTTCCTATTTTTTATTTTCCTCTATTTTGTTATTTTTTTTGTTTGTATTTTCTTGGGGGTGGCCGACTCAAGACAGAGCAAGAACAGGAAAGCACAAAACAACGAACAAACACAGACAAAACACAAAATTCACACACATCTAGGTCACCCAGGAGAATACCCAGAGACCAGGGTCACCAAGGTCGCTCCAGCACTCCCCCGGCCCCCGACCACCCGGAGAGGCTCCGATCTCGGCAGGCAGACATGCAGCGGAGCCAAAGCCACAAGCCCGCCCACCACACTTCCAGGCGCACCCTTCATATAAATCGTCTCCCTGGGCCAGGCGCCTGATAGACTATTATTTAGTCCAACTTGCGCCCGACCCCTTCCCCCAAATGACCACATGTTCACTCAACTATTCACAAGCATTCTCCATTCATTCTTGTTTATTACCACTTCCTTTGCCTGATCTATAGTCATTCCTCTATCATCCAAACCTTGTCTTACACAGTCTCTCCATCTCAATGGGGGTCTTCCTGCCCTTCTATTTCCCCTTGTATCTGACTCATATATTCTCTTTGTAAGCCTTTCATCTCCCATTTGTTCAACATGACCATACCAGCTCAGCACCCTTCTGTCCACTCTGGCTGACAAATGTTCCTGCTGCCCCACTCTCCTACGTATCTCTTCATTCCTCAATCCGTCTCTACGGGTAACTCCACACATACTCCTCAAGCAGCTCATCTCCATCACATCCAGCTTTCTTCTCTCCTTTTTCTTCAGAGCCCATGTCTCAGCTCCATACATCACTGTTGGCACAACAATTCCCTGATACATTGCACTTTTTACTTTCATTCCGAGATTTCTCGTCTTCCACATACTTCCCATTGCTCCGAAAACCTTCCTTCCTTCACACACTCTCTGTTTTACCTCCATTTCCATACCTCCACTCCTGCTTATCGATCCTCCTAGATATTTAAAACACTCTACTTGTTCCAATATTTCCCCATCCAGCCTCACATCTAGATTCACCCTATGATCACCCCTATTACACACCATTACTTTACTTTTATTGAAGTTCACCTTCAGTTTCCTCCTCCCACAAACCACTCCAAACTCTTTGACTACCCGCTGCAATTTCTCCTCAGAATCCGCCACCAACGCTGTGTCATCAGCGAACAGCAACTGCTTCAACTCCCAATCTCTACCATTCTTTCCTACTAATCCTCATCCCATAGTTCTCATTTTCACCTCCCTCACCACACCATCCATAAACATATTAAACAGCCATGGTGACAATACACAACCCTGTCGCAAACCTACCTTTACCTCAAACCATTCACTCACTCGCCATTTCCTACTCTAACACATGCTCTGCTCCCTTCATAAAAACTCTTAACTGCTTCCAACAAATTTCCTCCAATTTTATAAATCCTTAACACCTTCCACATTGCTTCACGATCCACACGATCATACACTTTTTTCAAATCCATAAAAGCCCAAAATATCTCCTTATGCTTTTCTAAATACTTCTTGCATAACTGTCTTACTGCAAACATCTGATCCACGCACCCTCTTCCCCTCCTAAAACCGCACTGTTCTTCTCCTATTGCAGCTTCCGTACATTTTATTATCCTCTCTATCAACACCCTGCCATACAGCTTTCCAACCACTGATAATAAACTAATACAGTACCTTTATAACACTCCTGCCGATCTCCCTTCCCCTTGTACAACGGCATAATACATGCACTCTTCCAGTCTATTGGTACCCTTGACATCACAAAGCACACATTGAAAAGTCTCACCAACCAATCTATTATCACTTCTCCACCCTTCTTTATACACTTTTACTATAAACATATTCACTGTTCACGTAAGTCCAGTAGGCTGCTGTAATAAAATTTGTATGTGTGTATAATTTGCTAGCCCCAGCTATGGGGTATGTGCCTTAGTATATACATATAAATAATTTGCTAAGAACTCCATTTGGTTTTTCCAGAGAGTTTAAACGAGCTGGAAGAAATGGTACTAAATCTGTTCAGCGGAGTGGAGAACAAGAACGTGTCAGTCCCGGAGTGGACCACTCACCCGTTTGGTCCGGAGCAGTGTCGCAAGGCCGGCTATGTGGTCCCTGTCAAGGACATACGTAACCTGTACATTACCTTCCCTATACCAGACCTCAACCCTCACTACAAGTCAGCTGTGAGTTGGTATTTCTTATACTGTATTAATAACAGTAAGATGCCACTTTTCTTATAAATCACTGTATATGCTGTTAACTTTTTAGGTTATCTTACACTCAAACTGAATGTACAGTATGTATATCATCTTACACTCAAACTGAAAGGCAATAATATCCTCTCAATTTAATTGGCACAGCAAATTGCTGTTGTCCTGTGAATTTCTCTGCAGTAACTTCCGGCTCATCACTTGGTCCAGCCAAACTGCTCTCCGAGGTATAGTTTATGATCTATATATTGTGGTAGTTGAACATGGTCCTTTTTCTTTTCTTTTTTAAACCAACATTGTGTAGGGTAAAGCTTGGTAGGTACTAGGTAGAGGATATGTCATGTATATTTGAACCTCTGACCCTGTTTTCTCTCTCTTCCAGCCTGGCCACTATCTTGGTCACCTGATTGGTCACGAGGGTCCCGGGTCGCTGCTGTCGTACCTGAAGGGTCGCGGGTGGGTCAACTCTCTGGTGGGGGGTCAGAAGTCCGGGGCCAAGGGATTTGCCTTCTTTGTGGTCAATGTGGATCTCACCGAGGAGGGCATCGAACATGTTGAGGATATCGTCTCCGGCGTATTCCAGGTGAACACATCCTATACTGTATTAGGTTTATAAGGCTCATTACCTGGTACTTCTTTCTCTTATTCAAATATTTAAATAGCATTTATATTTTTTTCTTAAAGCAAGAAGCGAAAGAATGTGTGAATGTCCTCTGTGTTACATTTTTCAATTTTTCATTTGATTATCTTTCTTTTCCTTACGTTTTGTACTTCTGGCCACCTCGCCCTGGCAGGAAGTGGCTTTTGGTATCGGTATAGGCCTATTAAAAAATTAATAAACATGCAGACAAGATTATTCAGGTATGTTCTAGGAACAGTACCAGTATAATACTGTTAATTAACCTTTTAAATTTTTTTTTATCCAAGTCAAGTGGTTAGTGTTTCTGACTATGAATCCCAGTTGTTGTTGTTGTTGCTGTTTCCCAGGCTGTCTGGCCGAACAGCCCCAAGGTCTCGAGCAAGGCCAAGACCATAAACGAGCGCCCCCACAAAATCCTCCCTGCTTACCACTAACAAAGCCCGGGTGACCGAAGCCACTCCAAGGCAGGGAGCTGAGGAAGGTGCGGAAACGCCCGGGAAACCAAAGCCCCACCCAAGCCCCACCCAAGGCCCTGTGCCCCTCAGCAATTATGAAGGGAAAGTTGAGGGGTAAGGGAAAAATGTGACGCTTTGGCTCCCAATCTGCCAACTTCTAGGTTGGCAGTAGGGAGGTCAATCCACGGAAAAGACGCCGCCACTTGAGATCTAGAAGATATATAAGTAAAAGGAACAGTCAGAGTAAGCTATGGGTATGGCAGAGATCGCTCAGTTCTCACTCGGATAGACCAGCCCATCACCACATGACTAGAACCCAATCCTCTCAGCATCAGCTAGGAAAGGCCCTAGAAAGCCGCCTTTGGCGGGGGGATAGCTCCCCTATTTCAACTCCTTTCGGGGTTGGGCACCCGCCCAATCCCAGTTTGAACAGTTGGTATCCTGCCCACCCAGCTGACTGCCCTATGTGGTGGATTGTGTTCTTTTATTTATAAATTATTATTTTACTTAACCCGGGAACTGCGGGGAGACTCTTAAGAGTTCCCCCGGCGGACTGCGGGGAGACTCTTATGAGTGAGTGAGAAAAAAAAATCAACTTTTGACATCGAAAAAAACAAATTTGGCCCCTGGGCCATGCAAAATCTCAGTCCTCTACCTCCCCTCCTTCCCCACTTTCCTCCTCTCCTTCAGTTATCACCTATTTTCCCTGTTATTCCCTTATTCTGAGGTATATTTTCGTGCTAACATTAGCGAGTTGCAAGCAGTGTGTTGTCATCACTGATGGCAAGCGAGTGCAAGAGAGAGAGAGAGAGTATCGATCGACTGTGTCTCAGTGGCCTTGGGGGAAATTGGCGGGAAAGCAGCTTGCCTCACCCATACATTATACAACTCGCGGGCTATATCTCCGATTTTGACCATCCAAACGCTGTTTTCACTCGTTTTATTGTTGTTTCAGGTTAATACCTTTATAATCAACCCATAATAGGCGCATATGGAAAAGTATTAATGCTATTAATGGCACAATGAATATTTTAGTGACGGAAACACCTCAAATACGTCAGCACAGGGGGACGTTTCCAATTACCCCCATGCGCACTTCAGAGGTTAAGCGTTGTTTCCACATAGCGATTTTGTTTAGTTGTTTTGTCTTTTTACTGTGTTCGTATAAGTTTTGTTTTGTTTATTTTACACGTTTTACATTATAATACCAGTAAGTAGGTTAACATTGATGGGTTAATCTGAGCAAAGAAAAGCTGTGGTAACCTTGATTATTGCAGTAAGCTATATATGTAAATGGTTGAGTATTATACCTACTTCCCACCACAGGATTCAAAGGGCAAAGACATGGCTGAGCGGTGTGGTAAAGTGTACATTAGCTAACCCCATGTTACACTTAGACTATGTTCTTGTTTTGACAATACCTCTTCAAAACAGATAAATATATTTTAATATCTTTTAATCTAGTTACTAATAATTTGACTTTGTTGCAGTACCTGAACCTCCTAGTGAATGAAGGTCCCCAAGAGTGGGTGTTTGAGGAGTGCCGCAACCTCAGCAGCATGACCTTCCGCTTCAAGGACAAGGAACGACCCCAGTCATACACCTGTGGCCTCTCAGAGCAGTTACATGTTAGTATCTATCAAAACATTGAATTGTCTTGGTAAAGACTGCACAATCTTCGGTTATTACTCTTTCAACCTTTGTGGGAGACACTTGTTACAGGCAGCTTTGCCGTTTGTCTCCTTCATACATACATACATACATACATACATACATACATACATACATACATACATACATACATACATACAAGTTTAAAGACCATTTTGTCCACAGAGAATGTGGTTACAGTCTCACATCCTAAATGGCGGCTTTCCAGGCGGCTCTGTCAAGGGCTGCCTCTGTTGTCAAGTTCTATATTTTGAGATCGGACCGGGGTACCTGATCCCATGTCATTCTAGGTCTATCCCTACGCGCAGCTCCCCTGACGTTCACAGTCTGTCATTTCTTTACCCAGTTCTGATCATCCATTCTCTCCACGTGTCCAAACCAACCAAGTCGGCTCGTGCGCATAACTTCGCTGACACTCCCAATGCTCAGACGTGTTCTTAATTCCTCACTCGATAACCCATCCCTGAAGTTAACTCCACATATCCATCTCGCCATTCTCTTCTCATTCCGTTCTATTCTATTAATATCCTCCTCTTTAACTGGCCACGTCTCCAAGGTATAGGTCATCGCACTCCTATCACACGAGGTATACACCTTCCCTGTAAGGTGAAGTGGTAGTCCTCTCATGGTCAAGAGTGGCATCAGCTCTCTAAACTTCCCCCAGCCACTTATGACTCTAGCAATAGAGCCAGCTTCAGCGCCACCTCTGGCAGAAACCGTATCGCCCAAATAGCAGAATTTATTCACACACTCTAGCGTTACGCTGTCGAAATAAAAAATAGAAAACACAGAAAAAATTTGACCTTGCAAATGTTAGGCTGCAAGTTCAATCTGTAGTCATCAATAATTAGCAGAAAATATAGCTAAAATACATCTGTAGTACCGGTACATAAGTTCATACCGTACCGGTATTAGTCGAAATAATACAAAATTCATGTATCACAAGCACATACAATTTTATATTTCCTCAAACTTCTAATGTCATGCTTAAATGTCCTTTTAGCCCGAAACTCACATGTGGTCAATAATTTGGTGATTCTTTCAAATTAATAAAATATATTTCTGCGGCTTCCAATCACCTGTTTCAGCTTTTGGAAGACTTTTTTGAATAGGTAACCTGGAATTCTCTGACTAAAGCAGGGTGTAATATAATTTATACATTTAAAGATTATAGAAGAGGCTATATTGATATAGATTATAGTACAAGCATTCTTCATGTTCGGATCTGAGACAGACTCTCACGGAAGGTCCCTGAAAGAGGCTTATTCCACCTGTGACTCCAGCTCTAAATCACTAGTTGTGTGTACAAGTACATGTTAAATGTTATTGTACTGTTGGAGTGGCTGTGGTTGTAAGAGTGTGTCTGTAACCAGTGTAATCAGTTCTGTCATGCTGAAGTTGGTGCCAGTAAAGGCATTCAACCAGCAGGAATCAAATATGCGACCTCCCACAAGCGAGGTACGTATGCTACCCACCCTCCACACAGGCTTCTAAAAATATAACATGCTAGATTAAATGGGAACAGTGCAACTCCTGACTTGATCCTGTGTCAGCCAATTGAGACTGTGGCTGCGTCAGGTTTGTCCGCGTTATTCCCTTGTTCTAATTTCTAATTCTTAACCCGGGAACTGCCGGAAGACTCTAAGAGTTCCCCCGGCGGACTGCGGGAAGACTCTTAAGAGTCAGAGAAAAAAAAAAATCAATTTAAAAAAAAAAAAAAAAAAAAAAATCCCCCTGGGCCATGCAAAATATCACTCCTCTACCTCCCCTCCTTCCCCACTTTCCTCCCATCCTTCAGTTATCACCTATTTTCCCTGTTATTCCCTTATTCTGAGGTATATTTTCGTGCTAACATTAGCGAGTTGCAAGCAGGGCATTGTCATCACTGATAGCAAGCGAGTGCAAGAGAGAGAGAGAGAGTATCGATCGACAGTGTCTCTCCAGCCTTGGGGGAAATTGGCGGGAAAGGAGGTTACCTCACCCATACATTATGTAACTCCCGCCCTGTATCGCCGATTTTGACCATCCAAACGCTGTTTTCACTTGTTTTATTGTTGTAACAGGTTAATACCTTTATAATCAACCTATAATAGGCGCATATGGATAAGTATTAATGCTATTTATGGTAAAATGAATATTTTAGTGATGGAAACGGCTCAAATACATGCGCACAGGCAGAGGTGTCTAATTACCCCCATGCACACTTCAGAGGTTAATAAGAGTGTAATTTATATACGGTATATTTTATACAGCTTTATTTATTGTAAATTTGTTTCAGTACTACCCTTTGGAGGAGGTTCTGTGTGGAGGTTACCTTCTGAGTGATTACAAGCCGGACCTAATTAATATGGTCCTCAGTCACCTCACACCTAATAAAATCAGGTTTGTCAAAAAATTGTTATATATTATAGTATAAAACTAATTTTAGCAGTACCTCCTATGGATCACTTGTGTTAATTGTGTATGTATATAGTTATGTATGGGTGCTGGTACCGGTATTATAAATGTTACTTTATACTACTAGTAGTAGTAGTAGTAGTAGTAGTAGTAGTAGTAGTGGAGGGATGGGACCTAGGGCCCAGTGCTTCTATTCAAGGCTTGCAGAGATCATCGCAGAGAAGAAGAAACAGCCCAGGAGCCACGTTGTAGCCTGGATGAGGTGCCGTCTATCTTTCTCGTTGCTCAGATCAGCACTACTATGCCTGCGGGGAACAAGACTGTCTGCACCACAACCAGCGACGGTGGCAGAAGTGGACTACGAGGCAGCAGTGGCAGAGGGTCGCATAGGAAGGAGACTGGATTGAAGTTGCATGGTGTTGAATAGTAATATCTGATGCTTGTAAAATAAAATGTATGAACAATATTAAATAAAAACCAATGTAGTAGTAGTAAAAAAAAAAAAGTAGTAGTAGTAGTACTACTACTAGTAGGACCAACAGTTTTTATGGAATACGAGGCATGGGAACTGAATGCTAGACAGTGTAGGAGGGTTGAAGTGCTGAATATGAAGCATAAGAAGACAATAAGTGGTGTTAGATAGTATGACACAGTGAGAAATGGTGAAGTGAGAAAGATGTGTAGAGGTACACACAGTTTATTGGAGAGAGCAGACCAAGGCATGTGGAGAGGATGAGTAGGCCTATAGAGATTAAAATGTAAAACTTGCTATTAAGGGGGCCCACCTTGTTTTTTTCTCTTTCTCCCTCTCTCATTGGGTTGTATCCATTTGGCCCCATTCAGCCTACTGTTTTAAGACATTTATCTCTATCCAGGTTTTTCGCAAGCCAGCATAATTTTAAACATATTTTTGACAGCAGGCTAAATTAGTAAATTTTTCGATAGAAAAATGTATCCGACGAAGCCGGATTTCTCCATATAATGCTGGCTCGCTATGATAGCAGCAGCTGTAGTGAGCGACGCAATCAATAAAATGAAGGACGGTAAAGCTCCAGGGTGCTCTGACATTGTCGCTGAGATGATGATAACCTCAGGGGAGACTGGTGTCAGCTTAGTCACCGAGATGATAAACACCATTATTAAAGATGAGAAAATCCCTGAGGTTTGGCACAAAAGTGTATTAGTAAATATATACAAAGGAAAAGGGGATGCGCTAGATAGAGGTAATTATAGGGGCCTGAAAATGCTTGACCAAATCATGAAGGTCTGTGAGAGAGTCTTTGGGGGTTTGATCAGGTAAAGCATCTCCATTGATGATATGCAGTTTGGTTTTATGCCAGGACGTGGATGTGGTACAACCGATGCTATCTTCATAATCAGGCAGATACAGGAAAGATACTTACTAAAAGGCAGGGATCTTTACTTTATATTTGTAGACCTTGAGAAGGCCTTTGACAGGGTGCCCTAGAGATGTGCATTAGGCTATGAGGAAACTTGGTGTGGAAGAGGAGTGGCTGGTGAGGTTGAAAGGTGTACTAAGTGAGGAGTTCACAGTAAGTGTTGGAGTTCATCAGGGTTCAGTGTTAAGCCCCCTCCTCTTTATTATGGTCCTGGAGGCACTGTCCAGAGATTTTAGATCCGGACTCCCGTGGGAACTGTTTTATGCAGACGATTTAGTCCTAATAGCGGACAATGTGCAAGATGCTGAGGCCAAATTCAAAAGATGGAGAGAGGGCATGACGAGCAAGGGTTTTACCCTTGGGATCCGGGAGGCCTCATATGAGGCAAAACGTATTTTGGTTAGGAGTCCGGGAGGCCTCACAGAGGTAAAAATCGCCGCTAAAATCATCATAACTCGGTAACCACGCGTCGTAGCGATGTCATCTCAACGGCAGTCTACAGACAACAAGATATTCTACAAATATATATTCTATATATGCAAAAAACCTGACTGCTCTAGGTGGTCTCAATCAGTAGCTACTGAATTATGAAGCTTGACTGTACGATAATGGCCCCGGACACAGCGAACCGCCTCATATGAGGGCCCCCGGATCCGGAGGGTTAAGAGTCAATACTGTATTAACAAAACCAAGGTTATGCATTGTAGATTGAGACAAGGCAATGTGGAAAAGAGCGGTGCATACCCATGTGCAGTGTGTGGAAAGGGTGTGGGCGCTAACTTGATTCGGTGTAGCATCTGTCGATGTTGGGTGCACCATGGGAGTAAGCGCTATAATAGAATTAAAGGACCCCTGCCGAAGGATAAGTCAGAAATCAAGAAATTTGAGTGTGTAGTGTGCAAAGGCGAGCTTGTGTTAAATGATGATCCTGTGGCTGTGAATTTTGGAAATTAGTTATTGGAGCTGGTGGACAAGTTTTGTTACCTGGGAGATACCATCTCTGCTGATGGTGGGGCCGAGGCTGCCACTGTCGCTAGAATTAGATGTGGCTGGGGGAAGTTCAGAGAACTGCTGCCAATTCTGACCATGAAAAGAATGCCTCTCCCCCTGAAGGGAAAGGTGTATGCCTCATGTGTTAGAAGTGCAATGACGTATGCCTCAGATGGGCCGCTAAATTAGAGGATGTCAACAGAATGGAACGTAATGAGATGAGAATGGTGAGATAGATGTGTGGGGCCAGGCTGCAGGATAGAATAACAAATGATGAGCTGAGGAGACGTTTAGGTATAAAGAGTGTTAGCGAGGAGATGCATACAAGTAGACTGGGATGGTATGGGCATGTGGAGAGAATGGATGAACAAAATTGGGTGAAAAGATACATGTCTGTGATTGTGAAGGGAGCTGCACCAAGGGGTGGACTGAGGAAGACTTGGGATCGGACTATACGTGCTGATCTCAAATCTTGACAAGTGAAGCAGCCCTTAACAGGGTTGCCTGGAATGCCGACATTAGGACAAGAGACTGAAACTGCACATATTTGTGGAGCAGTCAGTCTTAAAATGTTATGTATATATGTATGTATCGCTCGCCAGGAAAAAAATCAACACCTGGATGGGGATAAACATCTTAAAACAATAGGCTGAATGGGGCCGAATGGATACAAGCCAGAGAAAAGGTGAGAAAAAAAAAGGTCAACCCCCTTAACAAACCAAAACCAGAAAACGCACATATAAAAAGGAGCAAATTTATCAAAATCACTTTGTGGAAATATTGTATGGAAAATTTAGCAAAACTATAGTATGAAATAATTAAACCACCACACTGAGAAGACAAAGATATCTTGTACAAAGCATAGGTGTAAGGTGTGAAGAGGAGGGGAAGACCATAGAGAATTTTTTGGGGGGTGAAAGATTCTGTGACAATTATTTGCTTGAGTATCCAGGAGAGTGAAAGATGTGCAAAAGAGAGTGTAAGTTAGAGTAAAGTGGTTTATGGGGCAGGATGACACACCAAACAATGACACTGACCACATTACTCATGAAGAGGTCGGGTTAGCTGTACGTATATGGGGCCTAATCACGGATATCTATTATAAGTGGTCTGGGTCATCGCTATTCCAAACGGATTTTTTTTTTTTTTTGCAAATGTGATCGAAAGTGTGTGGATGTCTTTTTTTTTTTTTTTTCCATATCAATTTTCTCTCTACTGTATCTATCTATCTATTGCCGGACGCTGTTATTCCCGAAGGGGTGGTCACAAATTAATCGCCCCCATGCACCTCTGTCCCCAGTCAGTCGATGCCCGTCCTCCCATCCAGAACCGCTTTCACGCATTTACTTCATGACTCCATCCTTCCACCTTTATCTCGGTCTACCTATCCCTCTCTGTCCTTCCACTTCAGTCTCATACACTCTCTTAGTCATTCTCTCGCTTCCCATACGTTCCACATGGCAGAACCATCTCAAGGTGTTCCTTTTCACACTTTCCAGCACATCTACATCCACACCACACCGCTCTCATACTTCCTCATTCGTCTGTCTATCCCTCCATGTAACTCCGTATGCACTTCTGAAATAACTCATTCCCACCGCTCTCACTCTTGATTTGTGTCTCTGCAATAACGTCCATTCTTCACTCATGTTCGTCAATGTCGGGATTACCACAGTATCATGCAAGGATTTCTGATGTTGATAATTTTTTTCTATGTGCCACCTCACCCAGATGGGAAGCAAAATATTTTTTATAATAAAAATATATATCATGATATGTATATTTGTATTTTGTATGTATTACAACATTACTATTCATTGTCAGGATTGCAGTGGTAGGTAAGGCAGTGAGCGATAAGGCTACCTGTACTGAGAAGTGGTACGGCACCTGTTACAATATGGAGGATGTGGAGGAGGAACAGCTGGACCAGTGGAGGAGTGTAGGAGAGAACGACCAACTCCAGCTGCCCAAGAAGAATGAGTTTGTGCCCTCCTGCTTCGATCTTTACAAGGATTCTCAGGTTTGAAGCTGTTGCATTTACAGTGCACCCCAAGTAAATGCGCCTATATGGGCTGCAAAATGCGCCGCATTTACGGAATCCGCATATTGTGGAGTTAATAATCAATGGGAATAAATGCTTATGGTCAGTAGCCTCTCCGAACTAACCCCTTTTTAGCCTACCATACACCCGATAACCCACCCAATAACCATTTCTGAAAGAAAGATACACTTTACATTAGAAATATCAAATAAAACAACAAATATAACACCATTTACCTTAGATAGAGGACTGCTGGTCAAGTGGCTGTACCAAAGATGTAGTGTTTGGGGGCAAAAATATGACATTAACATTGGGATGAATGCGTTACCGCTCCCAACCCGCCATCTATCGGCCGCATTTTCGGTAGGCGACACTCGGTAATATGGCGGAAAGTACGTATTTCCCCTTGAATCAAAACGGCCAAACCGCATATACAGAATTTCGAGCCGCATTTACAGAGTCCTTAAAATATATTATTTCTGATTAGCCACTCGTATAGGGAATCCGCATTTACTGAAGGCGCATTTAGTGGGGGAGCACTGTACTTCTATTCTTTGTCTCTCAGTTTCTCTCTCTCCGTAGTGATTCTGCTGTGTGTGATTGGGAAGAAGGCTGTCCTAATACTGTACAGAGGTTGTTCGAGTTATAACACATATATGTCAAACATTTGTTTACGCTTACAGGAAGGCTTAGGACCAAAAAGGTTTTTTGAAAGACTTCTCCATCTCACCTGTATATATTTATTTCAACTGTCAAAAAAATAATTAGTCTATTGAACTCTGACTTTATGCAAATATTGGAAAGGGTAGCATATTAGAAGAAAAAAATAATTGGAGTGGGTTAAATCACAAGAAAATATTCTATAATTTGTTCGTTAAGTGGCATCCGTCTGTATCTCATGCTAGTAATTTTGGTTAAACTCTTAGTCGTCCAAGTACAGTATTGTGAAACCTCTGTTCCGGGTTGTGAAGAGTCTTGAGTTATAGTAGTCTGAGTTAAAGGGGTTCTACTGTATATTGTACTGAAATAATTAATGTATAACTTACCATTGAACTAGACATCTAAATCCTAAGTGTAACAACTTGTAAACCCCCTCTATACAGGAGGTGAACAGCCTGCCGGTGATGGTGAGTGAGACAGACCTGGCACGGGTATGGTTCAAACAAGATGATGAGTTCAAGCTGCCCAAGTGTGTCATCTATACCGAGCTATTCAGGTGGGTGCATTATTCATTATAAGTATGCCATAATATTGACCATTAACATCTTGAAACTCACACAGGGTTGGAGTGAATGGGCTGTAAATCTGCAAACCTATTCCCTGGCTAACTCTTCCCAAATGATATAAATACTCGCTAAATTACTTTAGTTCTTATTTATTTATAGAAGACAGTGGTCAAGATTTTTTGGCCCAATTATAGTGAATAGTATTATGTATATCCTTATGGTGTGCTGGATCATCTACTCAGGTTATTCTGGCTGTCAATAGAAATTATACTCTGTCTAAGCTAAAAAGGGAATGCCTTATTTGAAGGGACTTAAACATTTTGAAAAGAACTAAGTAATAGAACATAAAGTCTATTTGAACAAATTGTGTGCCATAGTGTATTAAAATGTAAAACTTGCAAACAAAGTCAAACCAAAACTGGGACAAAGACAATATAAAGTCAAAACAACATATCAAAATCGTTATAGTCAAAACCTTGCCAGGGCCAGAGAATTTCGATGAAATCCTTGTAGTTTCAACCAGTTGATCTTTGATGGTGTCGGACAAATGACTCGATAAGCTCTGCCTCATTTAATGGTATTAATCACTTGACTCTTATTGCAATGTCCGCATTTGAGTGCGCCTACCGGTATTTCTAAGGCATTAGTACTACTTTCCAAGTTAACCAGGCAAGGAACACGTACTAGCAGAGAACTCGCTCAAAATCTGTGACAAAAATCAACTAATAAATTTTAGTAGGCTTAATACATGCATGCATGATGTGTGAGCCTAGGTCAGCCAAAGGTGGGTGTGGTGCAGATAGGTGCTGCAGAGGCATTTTGTTGAAACTTATTGAAGCACTGTTAAGGGGGCCCACCTCGTTTTTTTTCTCTCTCTCTCTCTCTCTCTCTCTCTCTCTCTCTCTCTCTCTCTCTCTCTCTCTCTCTCTCTCTCTCTCTCTCTCTCTCTCTCTCTCTCTCTCTCTCTCTCTCTCTCTCTCTCTCCTCCTCTCTCTCTCTTCTCTCTCTCTCTCTCTCTCTCTCTCTCTCTCTCTCTCTCTCTCTCCTCTCTCTCTCTCTCTCTCTCTCTCTCTCCTCTCTCTCTCTCTCTCTCTCTCTCTCTCTCTCTCTCTCTCTCTCTCTCTCTCTCTCTCTCCTCTCTCTCTCTCTCTCTCTCTTCTCTCTCTCTCTCTCTCTCTCTCTCTCTCTCTCTCTCTCTCTCTCTCTCTCTCCCTTTCTCTCTGGGTTGTATCCATTCGGCCCCATTCAGCCTACTGTTTTCAGATTTATTTTTATTTATTTTTTTTAATTTGGGTTGAAGGGTCGGAGGATCCGAAGACCCCTTTTCACCCTGCCGCGTAAACTATTTAACTGTCAGGCGAAACAAAGGCAAGGGGGGTGAGGAGATTGCCCAAACATCTCCACCCGCCGATAATCGAACTCGGTCCTCCCAGTTAGAAACCAAGCGCTCTACCAATGTCGCTACTGGTCACCCCGTTTTAAGATGTTTATCCCCATCCAGGTGTCGATTTCTTCCTGGCGAGCGATAGTGAGCTAGCATTGTAGGGAGAAATCCGGCTTCGCCGGAGAAATTTTTCTATAAATTTTTTACAAATTTGACCTGCTGTCAAAAACATTTTAAAAAATAGGCTGGCTCGCTACTGCTCGCCAGAAAAAAATTGACACCTGGATGGGGATAAATGTCTTTAACAAATAGGCTGAATGGGGCCGAATGGATACAACCCAGAGAGAGAAAAAAAAATATACGAGGCGGGCTCCCTTAACACTGTGCCTTGATCAGCCACAGTACAGTAATGACATGGTGGCGGTAGTTTTATGGCAGTACTTTATTGTACTACTGTACAGTCCCACTGCCAAAAGGCAACCCCGTCTGAGCCATTACAATGCAATGGAGAATGACTATAAACCAGTAGTAAAAGCAGTATAGTAATTCATGTTTTGTTACTAAATTGCCAGATGACTTAAATTTAGCTTAAGATTGACATATAGAAATGAAAAGGGATAACCATTGTCTCATTTAACTGAAATCTTTAAAGTTTTATGTTCTGTTATTTAAAAAATTTATTTTGCTAAATCGTTATTTCCACATAGTGATTTTGATTAGTTCTTCTGCCTTTATATTGTGTCGTCCCTGTTTTGGTTTGTATATTTTGCAAGTTTTACATTACTTTATAATACCTAAGTGTGTTCTTTCTTAAATATAATAAAATTATCTAGTGGCAATTGTAATGAAACAAATTGACATTAGAATGAAAGTACTGGATTATTTAACTTTTCCTCTCCCTCCCTATACAGCCCCCTGGCGTACCTAGATCCGTTACACACCAATCTACTACACATGTTCGCCCAGCTGTTCCGTGACGCCCTGACCGAGTACACCTATGCTGCTGAGCTGGCCGGCCTCACTTACTCCCTTTGTAACACCAAGTATGGCCTCACGGTAAGGTGGACAGCGGAGATGGAGAATTTAACTGTCTACACTGCCTTGCATCTATGAGACATATATTCGGCAACACTTTTCCATTCTGGATATTTATGACACTTTGTGTTGTCAATTTAAAATTATTTTGTTAAAAATTATAGTTTTAAAACAAAGCATTACACAGTACAGTATACCGTAAATGTATATCTTTCACCATTAAAAGAAAATGGGAACACTAATACATCGTGGCACAGAATTAGACACAAATCTATCTAGTGCCAGACGTCTTGATCCATGAGGGGGTGACCCCGAATGAATCGCTTCCATATTCGGAGGCAATTTGTTTCTTTTCATGGGGAAGGGTTGTAAGTTCAAGCCCCCATTGTTTTCCTTTCAATGGGGAGAAGACTATGGGTGGTATTCTTAAAAAAAAAATCCCCTTCGCAGCGCCGTTAGTGGATGAAATAGCTTGACAAATAACGCTAGCTTCAGAAATGGGAGTGCTAATCCGTCTAATCTCTATAAACAACACTCATACCCACAATATTCGTTCGGTATCAGGCGCTGCGAAGGGAAAGAAATTTTTAAGAATATGAGTCTATGACTCCCACAGTCCCACTTCACCAAATTGTCAGTATTGTTCATCAAGTTAATAGGGTATTCGTGCAAAAGCTAATACTGCACCACAAGTGTACTAATAAACTACAGTATATCCAATAATTTGTTTATATTATTCCAGCTAAAAGTGGGGGGATACAACGATAAACAACATGTGCTGGTGGAGAAAATTATGGAGCGCATGACCACCTTCACAATTGACCCCAAGCGATTTGATATTCTAAAGGACGCGGTGAGTTATTTTGATGCTTTTATTCATCTACCATATTTATGACAAATTGATAAGAGTGAGGGTGAAATATCTAAAGTGTTATTCTGAACTTCATAACTAAACCAGTTTTTATACATACTGTAGGTTAATCCATAAAACGCGAAATTGAGATAGGGGAAAGTGCCCGAAACGGGTAATTTCTAGGCTTCGATTCTGACAGAATTTGTTATGTTTACAATATAAAGCATTATTTCATCTCCATGTGCATATATTTTTTATATATGATGAACATATAAACCTTGAAGAATGATAAAAGAAGTGGGAAGAGCAATTGGGGGGTGAAAATTTATATTTTCGCCACCCGGTCGTATTCTGGAGTGGTTAGCTGAGAGACCAACATCCTCCATCTCCAATGCCTGGCTTTCAACTGAGCTCTCCGGGAGCGATCTCACATTGCTATAGGGTCTCTAAATGACTCGCCCGTGTTCTCGAGACCGTGTGAAAATAATTTGCGCAGAAAATAACCAATAAATTAGGGAAATAAGAGGGTAAATTGCCGATAATTGAGGAGGGGGAGGGGGGTGGGCACATTTGAATGAGTGTTAGGACTCAAGGTACTAGAGGGGAATGATCTCACCTAATCACATATTCCTTTGTTTTGAGAGCCCCTGGGGTGGTTTGGATTTTTTTTTTTTTTTGTATGGTCTTGCTTCCGTGAGGCCTATCGCGTTCGCTTTAGTGACCCTTCTGTGAGGATGATCGTGTTTTATGGGTTAATAGTAAAGCATATTCAACTTTACAGTAAATCCCCGCTAACTCGGACTCTTTTTAGTCGGAAACCCGCACTTCTCGGAATGGCATCGGCCTCTCGGAAATGTCCCTGTATATCTCGGAAATTTCCAAGTTGGACGGGATTTGTGTCCGGTTTACAATGTTCTCTCACTCGGTTTTAAGTGATTTTAGGATGAATTGAAGCCTGTGCCTTTTAATTATTGTGTTAATATTAATTACTATGTACTGTACTGTACTGTCCCTGAAAACATAATAAGGTTCGTATTTGTCATTAATATGATGAATTTCACATGTTTAACCCTCCTGGCCCGGGCAGGCCCTCCAAAGGACACCACAAAAGAAGGGCAGGAGCCCGGGTGTCATGTTAATAGGCAGCAAGCTTGAAAGCCTATTCAGCTTGGTCTGAACGCCGTGCGTCCGACGCATGTAAACAAAGCCGA
Organism: Paralithodes platypus; assembly: GCA_032716605.1. Lineage (NCBI taxonomy): Eukaryota > Metazoa > Arthropoda > Malacostraca > Decapoda > Lithodidae > Paralithodes > Paralithodes platypus. The sequence continues at coordinate 70,990,310 of CM064509.1, forward strand.
TCGTTGCGTCACCGCACCTCCGAAAACAATAAGGAGACGTCGGATCAATGTTATTGTTGTGACGTCAGACAAAATTAGTGTCTGAAAAGCTCCGATATTGTCAACATCGCGGAAAAATTCGCTCCACGGAAATCGTCATCACAACTGAGCCACTTGACTTAGAGAGCTCTACTCAACGCCAGTCTACAGATTGGAAACCGCACTACGTTTATAGATGCGTGGGAAATTTCTAGCAGTTAAACTAAACAAAAATACGGTAGCCTAGGCCTAGACGTTTTTCGGCCAGATCGCCTGGGTAGCCCACACTGTCCTTTGGAGGACCTGCCCGGGCCAGGAGGGTTAAAAAAAAAAAAAAAAAAAAAAAAAAAAATTATCTCAATTTTCTCTGACGCAGACTTTCCTCTTCTAATTCGGAATTTTCCCTCTCTTAAGTCGGACTTCGGACATCTCGGAAAATCGGGCTTCTCGGAAGTGGTCTCCCCCCAATTAGTCCGAGACAGCGAGGGTTTACTGTACATATAGATTATGTTTCCTAACTAATGACCATTGTAATAATTAAACAACTTAAGATAAGGAGACTAATCCTTTCTAATCAGATGACACAAATTTTTGCTTTAGTCAAGAAACCTCCAGGAAGAATCTGTCTAGAGGGCTAATTACAGTTCTTAACCCTCTGAGTACCAGCGACGTGTGATATATTGTATTCTAGCTATATTTAGACGATATTTTGTAGCTTAGGAAGGATCTGTAGTAGTTAAGAATGGTTGTTTGAGATAGTTTGAAGCCTTATTATTGCTAGAGGTCCTTCCTAGGCTGAATAAAATTGTCTAATAGTTGCCAGAATATGATAAAAGTTACATCCCTGGTACTGTATGGGTTAACTATCTATTGCCTGATGCCGTGATCCCCGAAGGGGTGGCCACGAACGAACTGCCATTACTGGTATAGATCCTTCCAAGGCAGAGTAACAAAATATAGCAGTAACATTAATGAATTAAGTCAGTGTTTGTGTACTCACCTGAATGTAGTATACAGGATTTGAGTCAGCTTGTGTTGTCCTGTCTCTCTCATTTATTCAATTATACATACATACATACATAACATTTTAAGACTGAGTGTTCCACACATAAGTGCAGTTTCAGTCTCTTGTCCTAATGGCGGCGTTCCAGGCAACCCTGTTAAGGGCTGCTTCACTTGTCAAGTTCTTGGATTTGAGATCGGCGCGTATAGTCCGATCCCAGGTCTTCCTCGGTCCACCCCTTGGTGCAGCTCCCTCCACAATCACAGACCTGCATTTTGTCACCCAATTTTGTTCATCCATTCTCTCCACATGTCCATACCATCCCAGTCTACTTGTACGCATCACCTCGCTAATACTCTTTATACCTAAACGTCTCCTCAGCTCAACATTTGTTATTCTATCCTGTAGCCTGGCCCCACACATCCATCTCACCATTCTCATCTCATTACGCTCCATTCTGTTGACATCCTCTACTTTAACGGCCCATGTTTCTGAGGCATACGTCATTGCACTTCTAACACATGAGGCATACACCTTTCCCTTCAGGGGGAGAGGCATTCTTTTCATGGTCAGGATTGGCATCAATTCTCTGAACTTCCCCCAGCCACACCTAATTCTAGCAACAGTGGCAGCCTCGGCCCCACCACCGGCAGAGATGGTATCTCCTAGGTAACAAAACTTGTTCACCAGCTCCAAAGACTCATTTCCAAAATTCACAGCCACAGGATCATCACTTAACACAAGCTCGCCTTTGCACACTACGCACTCAAATTTCTCTATTTCTGACTTATCCTTCGGCAGGGGCCCCTTTATTCTACTACAGCGCTTACTCCCATGGTGTACCCAACATCGACAGATGCTACATTGAATTGAGTTAACGCCCACTCTAAAAGTTTTGTCTAAAAGTTTTGATATTTCTTGCTCCTACACCCTCCAACTTATTCCAATAATCAGTGCTTCTGTTCGGGAAGCTGAACTTGTTTACATTAGACTTACAGGGCGGGTGCCCAACCCCGAAAGGGGTTGAAATAGGGGAGCTATCCCCCCCGCCAAAGGCGGCTTTCTAGGGCCTTTCCTAGCTGATGCTGAGAGGATTGGGTTCTAGTCATGTGGTGATGGGCTGGTCTATCAGAGGGAGATCTGAGCGATCTCTGCCATACCCATAGCTTACTCTGACTGTTCCTTTTACATACTTATATATTTTCTAGATTTCAAGTGACGGCGTCTCTTCCGTGGATTAACCTCCCAATCTGCCAACCTAGAGGTTGGCAGATTGGAAGCCAAAGCGTCACATTTTTTTCCTTTGCCCCTCAACTTTCTCTTCATAATTGCTGAGGGGCACAGGGCCCTGGGTGGGGCTTTGTTTTCCTGGGCGTTTTCGCACCCTCATGCTCCCCGCCATGGAGTGGCTTCGGTCACCCAGGCTTTATTGTGGTAGGCAGGGAGGGTTCTGTGGGGGCGCTCGGTTATGGCCTTGGCCTTGCTCGGGGCCTTGGGGCTGTTCAGCCAGGCAGCCTGGGGAACAGCAACAACAACAGCAACAACATTAGACTTACAACTTTCCTGAACTTACATTCATGACCCCTGGTTCTGCCCTCATCCCTCCCCATGAAATCTCCTCTATCGATCTTCTCAAAACCTTGCACGCACTTCTTCATCATGATCACGACAACTCTTTCTCTCCTCTCCCACAATGTTGGCAACCTTAGTCTCTCCAATCTTTCCTCATATGGCAGGACTCTAAGGCTATTATCTTAGTGGTAATTCTCTGCACTCGTTTCAGCTTTACAATATGTTTTATGAGGTGCAGAGACCACAACACTGCTGCATTTTCCAATCTAGGTCTTATGGTCCCTAATATTTATGTTAAAATTTCTTCATCCAAATAATTAAGAGCTATTCTCATTTGGTCAGCACTGCATAGGCTTCACCAGTGTGATTGAGGGGTGAATTATAGAGTGCCAATATGTGTTATCTAGCCAGGGTTATGGAGTCAGTAAAAATAATTTCCAACTCCGACTTTGAATCTGGAAATTTTATAAGTAAGACTCCGACTCTGAATCTGGAAATTTTACAAGTACAACAGCGACTCTGACCCACCCGAAAAATAGTCAAATTCTGATTTCACAACCCTGCAAATTTAGGCTATATATTATATTATATTATATTATATTATATTATATTATATTATATTATATTATATTTTATTTTATTTTGCAAGTTTTACAATTTAATTTCAGTACATCCGAGCACTTCGTAACTTTAATGCAGACCAACCCCACCAACACGTTGTATACTACACATCCCTGCTCCTGGCTGAACACGGCTGGACCAAGGAGGAACTACTCGAGGGAACTAATGGTGAGTACGATGATCAGACTAGGCCATTTCAGCCAGTAGACCATTTCACCCATTAGATAGATCTCAACCAGTTAACCATTTCAACCATTAGATCATACCAACCAGTACTACCTAATAATTACACCATTTTAACCAATTGATCTCAACCAGTCCTAGTACAACCAATACTGTTAGGTCAGCTGATGTAGATTTCACATTGACACTAATTTAGTTAGCTTTGGTTGAGTTGGGATTAGTTGAAGTAATATGATTGAATTGCTTGCGAACTGGTGAAGACTTTAAGTTTTAGACTTTTTTATCATTAGACAGATCAGAACAAAGAATATTGAACTACTAATTAGAAATTTTGAAAAATAATAGCAATATGAGAGAAAGAAAGTAAGGAATAAAGAAATAATCCTATAAATCATCCATTGGTTAGAGGGAGGAGGGAGGGAGGGAGAGGGAGTTGTGGGAATAGCCCTCAGAGACACCTAAACACCAAGAAAAGAAATATATAATACCAATAATATTAATAATAATAAAAATAATATATGTACATGTACTGTATGTATATACTCAGGCACATACCCCATACAGTGGTCTGGTTAAGCTGCTCTACATAACTAACTAACTTGGTGATGGGCTGGTCTATCAGCGTGAGAGTTGAGCGATCTCTGCCATACCCATTGCTTACTCTGACTGTTCCTTTTACTTATATATTTTCTAGATCTCAAGTGACGGTGTCTCTTCCGTGGATTGACCTCCCTACTGCCAACCTAGAGGTTAACAGATTGGGAGTCAAAGCATCACATTTTTCCTTTGCCCCTCAACTTTCTCTTCATAATTGCTGAGGGGCACAGGGCCTTGGGTGGGGCTTTGGTTTCCCGGGCGTTTCCGCACCCTCCTCAGCTCCCCGCCTTGGAGTGGCTTCGGTCACCCGGGCTTTATTAGTGGTAAGCAGGGAGGGTTTTGTTTGGGCGCTCATTTATGACCTTGGCCTTGCTCGGGACCTTGGGGCTGTTCGGCCAGACAGCCTGAGGAACAGCAACAACAACAGCAAACTAACTAACTAACATACTCCATAGCTTGGGGTGGCCGTCTTGAGACAGAGCCAGGAAAAAATGAAAAAAGGTGAAACTGTCTTGATAGCATAATGCTAAGTGTGCGGAATTTTGGTGTGAGTATCCTAGGTTCGAGTCCTTGGAGTACCACATGTATTCATTACTTTCATGGATTTCATTAGTTAGGTTTATTTGTAATTTAATTGGTGGGTTGGTAAAAACAAATATAAATTCACACACTTTCATTCTATCATATTCACACATTCTTGCCATTTGCAGTAGTAATGATCCAGAAGAAGTTAAAAAACTTGGCGACAAAGCCCCAGTTAAGGTTTATCCCGACCCCTTCACAATAATTTGGTTCATATCATAATCCAATGCATCATCCCACCTCATATGCAACTTTGCTACAGCTTACTGTGTCTTGCGCGTCTTTCACTTTCTTAGATGCACAAGATTTAATAATATATAGATATAAAAATAAAAATACTCTAGTATTATCATATACAGTAGGCTACAGTTGTTATTGTTGTTCCCTAAGCTGCCTGGCCGAACAGCCCCAAGTCCTTAAGGGGAGCGTCCGGGAGCGTCAGGCTTTTACTCTAGAACGTGTCAGTGGATTTTGTCTGTATTTCATAAGATTTTGTACACGTATAGGGGACCTAACAACTAAGAAATTTCCAAAATTTTAATTCTCTAGGACAATTATTTTTTGAGTTAGGTGTGTAAATTTATGACTTTTTGTAAAATCAAAATCTCATTTAAATGTTGTTGCTTGATTGTTTTAATGCATTGGGGGGTACTAACAATAGGTGTAGTTTCAATTGTACGTTGATACTTTTTTCCATTTTGTATCTAATTGTAGAATTAGGGCATTTACAATTAGGTACAAATTAGGTGACAAATGTCTCGGGGTGCTGTGTCGAAATGGGAAAGAAATAAAAACAAATGGCGACGTGGAGTTGTAGAGAATTTCATGCCCTTTCCAATGACACCAGAAACATTGTTGTAGCATGTTTGGTTACGTCAGAACTGCGCCGACAAGTGAACTTTCTTACGTGAGGTACTAAGGCACGAGAGCTGTTGCAAGCCAGCCGGCCAGCCGCACCCTACCTCTCTCGCGGCTTGGACCACACTGCTCTTTCTCCTCCACCACCACCACACCCTTCGTTGTTACCCGGGTTGAGTACCAGATACTGTTAGGCAAAATATCTAAGAACGTCATATTTTCACCAAAAATTCATGGTTTTATTTTTTATTTTTTGCAGATCCGAAACCCATAATGCATTTTCTACGCGTCTGCGCGACCCGCGACCCGCGGAAACTTTAAACTAGCCCAGAAATAACATGCTTCCAGACGGAATATTGCCTCAGGATTTTAACTGAAGACAGAGGGATGGGTGATGATGCCATATATCGGGTTGCGCAATATTGCCGTTTTGAGCACTATTACGTGTATGAGCCGGACGCTCCCCTTAAGGAAGGCCATGGCCACGGTCGGGCTTTCCCACAGAGCTCTCAAGGAGTGTAGATTGTGTTGTTGGCATAAGTGGTTGTGTGAAATGCAGTCTTCTATGATGTGTTTAATGGTATGGGTTGCTGTGTTACAACCTGGGCAGGTGTCGACGGCGGAGTCATCCAGTCTCTTCTGATAGCTCAGAAGAGCTGGATGGTGTACGCATCTCAGCCTGGCCAGGTGGACTTTACAGTACAGTACAGTACTTTTATTCAGTTCAAAATTGATCTTTTGTTTTCCTTCCAGATATGACTGTTCAAAACTTGGAGGTATTTATCTCCAGGTTCCTGTCTGGTCTGCACATAGAGATGCTGATCCATGGTAACATGATGCGAGAGAAGGCTGTGGAGGTAGCCAGTAGTCTACAGAACCACCTCACCTCTGCTGCCCATACCCGACCCCTCTTACCCTCACAACTGGCACGGCAGCGAGAGTATCACCTCAGGGACGGTTAGTACAGTAATACAGAATGTTAGGTACTAGACAAGGCGCCAGCCAACGTAACAGCAATTATGATACCTAATACCTTTGTGACTCTAAAGGGACTAGAGCAATTGGAGTCACTCAATTGAAACTTACAAGTACTGTACGGTACTATATATGTTAATAATTACTGTACTGTACTTCTACATGTACGCTGCCTAAAAGTGACTTGTTGAGAATTAATAGTGTTCACATGATTTTTATGCTATAATGAGGGGCTTATGACATTCCTAATCCCTTTCTTAATTTTACATATACTGTACGGTATTAAACTTTGTGTATGACATTACAGGAAGCAGTTTGGTATACAATGCGGAGAATTCTGTCCATCGCAGTTCAGCGGTAGAGACATTCTTCCAGTGTGGCCAACAGAGCACCCACCACAACATGTTACTGGAGCTGCTCTGTCAGATCTTTGCTGAACCTGCCTTTGATGAACTCAGGACCAAGGTTAGCAAGTCACATTATCGTACAAGTTTTCTTCTTTTTATTAGATGGATAATTTTTCTGTTCTGGTCTATTTAGTGTTTCTTATCTTTTTGTCTTTTATTTACCCTCCTATTTTTCTCCAATACATTGTACTGAATCTACTCTTTGATAAATTCAAGATCAAGTTACATAGAATAGTATGATATGAAGGGTACCAGTAATGGAGAGCGAGAAAGAACGTTGATCATCTTGTTTCCTTTATTTACTTGAATTTTTCCAAAGGTTTGCTAATGTATGGGAGAGAAATAATTACTTTGAGATAGAAAAGAGGGAAAGAAGAAATTGGATACAGGATTTGTGTTTATTTTATGCAAGTCTTTGGAGTAAACAATTTTATATAAAGGCTGTGGTAATCCTGCATTGTACAAATACACTCTTTTCTTATCCCCCCACAGGAGCAGCTAGGGTACATAGTGTGGTGCGGCATCCGACGAGCCAATGGGACCCAGGGGCTGAGAGTCATCATTCAGGGAGACAAACACCCACAGTACCTCGACGCTAGGATAGAAGCCTTCCTGCATAAGATGGGGGTATGTTAAGTGTGTGTGTGTGTGTGTGTGTGTGTGGGGGGGGGGGGGGGGGGGGCATTGTGTTACATAATGATAGCCAAGATTAGGGTATGTTTTGGGGGCATAGTGTTTTATATAAATGGCCAGCTGGGCGAGAAAGTTTTATCCCTGAGAATCTGACTTCCCAATATGAATTTGTTGTTAGAGAAGTATTGAGGTAAATATTAAAAAGTGTACTGTCCATTTATGTGGTACACATTGTAGTGTACAAGACCGGGGAATGTTTTTGGGCCTTTGCATTATTTTTGCTTTTTATCATATCCTTTCCATAACATAAGTAATCGCAAAGTGTGCGATATTCTATTGGCACGTATCCCATACTTAGTTAATACTGTACTGTAGCTCTGAGTCAGAACAGATAGGGCTCTGGGTTAGTTATAATATTGATTGATATGTATTTTATAAAATTTGGTTGGCCTTGATAGGCCTGTGATAATTTTATCTTAAATATTTACTTATTCTAACTGAGAAGGGTACTGCATATTTTATATTTTGGGATTATTTACTTAGTGTAACTGAGAAGAGTACTGCATGTTTTATATTGAGGATATTGTGTCCTTCATTACCCCATTTAGGGACTTTTGGACTGGCTCCATATTGACTTTGCTGAGATTATACCGTAAGCATTTAATAGCATCACTAATAATACCAGTGTCTGACATATCCCATTCCCTCCATCTCTCATCACCTCCACACCACCCCCATTTAGGAGACGTTAGAGCAACTAAGTGAGGAGGACCTGGCACGTCACCGAGAGGCACTAGCCTGCCGTCGACTAGAGCGACCCAAGAAGCTCTCCCACCTCACCTCCAACTGGTGGGTGGAGATCACATCTAACCAGTACAACTTTGACCGCGAGAATGTGGAAGTGGCTCATCTCAGGACCCTCACCAAGCAGGATATATTGGACTTCTATAAGGTGTGTTTATGTGTCCAGTTATGTGTGTGTATATGTAGGATGTTTTGAACTTTTATAAGGTACATTTTTTGTATCCAGGGATGTGGGTGAGTATGTATAGGATGTTTTGAAATTCTATAAGGTACGGTTGTTGTTGTTGCTGTTCCCCAGGCTGCCTGGCCGAACAGCCCCAAGGCCCCGAGCAGGGCCAAGGCCATAACCGAATGCCCCCACAGATCCCTCCCTGCCGACCACAATAAAGCCTGGGTGACCGAAGCCACTCCATGGCGGGGAACTGAGGAGGGTACAGAAACGCCCGGGAAACAAAAGCCCCACCCAGGGCCCTGTGCCCCTCAGCAATTATGAAGAGAAAGTTAGGGGGCAAAGGTACGGTAATGTGTGTATGTTGAATACCAGTATGTGTTAACTGTTAGTAGAATGTTTTGAACTTCTTTAAAGTTGGGTTTTACTACTGTGTGTTGGACCACAACACCAAACACCTCCAAATGAAATTAATGAAAGCATATACAGTATGTGATCCACCGGGATTCGAACCTGGGTTATCACACACAGATTTTTAAACACTCTAACCATTACACCACCAGGACGGTTAAAGGTTTATGCACACGCCTACGACTTATTATCCATTCCCGAATACTGGATATTAATCTAATCATGTTCATATTCCCAACTGCGCTATGGTAGCCTAATGTTTAAGTGAGAGGAAAGAATAGTCATGGGGCACAGATCATATAGACCGGCCTCGCTATGAAATATCCCTGAACCTACTAATATCTTATCAATATTTGTATTTTTTACTATTGTTAATGTCTTGTCATGTTGCAAATTTGATTTTAAATAATATTTTGACATTTAACATGTAGTTTCTTTATTCATGCAGAGTTTAGTAAAATTTGCCAGAACGTCCCGGACTTCCCAAACTTGACTACTTCCTTTAACGTGACGATAGTGCGTTGTTATATGTGCGATTGGTTTGCTTGGGAAACAGATTAACTTGCTCATGTAGTGATGTACACCCTATGTGGTGGATTGTGTTCTTTTATTTAATAATTTTCATTTTAGTAAGCGTTGTTTCCACATAGCGATTTTGATAATTTAATTTGACTTTATATTGTCCTTGTCCCAATTTTGGTTTGTTTAGTTTGCAAGTTTTACATTTTAATAATCTATATTTTTATTAATTTTATAAATTGACTAATTCCTTGAACGTGACGATAGTGCGTTGTTATGTGTGCGATTAGTTTGCTTGGGAAACAGATTAACTTGCTCATGTAGTGATGTACACCCTATGTGGTGGATTGTGTTCTTTTATTTATAAATTACTAGCAGGGGTACCCGGCGTTGCCTGGGTAATCACCATAATCACCATCACTACTACCACCACTACTACTACCATAATCACCATCATCAATCACTACTACCACAATCATCACAATACTACTACCATAATCACCGGCCTCAACCTCCCTGTGCCTCATTAAACGGCGACCTCGATTTCGGCCGCTAAATGACCTCCGATTTTGGATCTGACCTCATTCGTACTCCCATTTTGGGGAGCTGCTAACAACTTTCGTTCCATACACCTTTTCGATCGGAGGCCTCCTTCTGCTCCAAACGGCCATTTTTTTCGCATTTTTTTCGCTCCCGTATACTACATAAGTTCTGCCGAAAATTTTATTAAACAAAAGTGTCTCTGATTTCCACTAAACTCACCTAAAATCATCTCCAAAGCCTGGGCTTTCCAACGGTGCCCCACACTCCCACCTGGCACCAAAACTGTGGGAGGAGTTTAGTAACAAAGGTCGGGTAACTGACAGACAGACAGACAGACAAACATTGACCTTTATTTATTAAGATTGTTTTACTTAAGCGTTGTTTCCACATGGCGATTTTGATTAGTTGTTTTATCGTTTTACTGTGTTTTATAAGTTTTGGTTTGTTTATTTTGCAAGTTTTACATTATAATTACACCGCAACACCAAACACTTCCAAATGAAATTAATTAGTTAATTTGCTTCTATTTTTAGTAAATTTGCGAGTTTTCATGCATACTTAGTCTTATATCCTAAGGGCAACATTCCTGGCAGCCATGATGTTAATATAATACCGTATACTGTATGCATATATATTTGTCTTGATTTTTTCTTTTTTTCCCCAAGAATTATTATTTTAAAGTGAATTCCTTCAGGTCTCATGTTGCTGTCAAGTCTGGTTTCAGCTGTGACTGTGATATAGGGCTGTATATTGTGTGTATAGTTGCTACCATTTCCATGTGGCACACTCCTAGCAGAAAAATTAGTACAACATTGGCATGTTGGAAAGTTGGTTTGGCCATAAAACATAATCACTTAATGCTCACTATGTTGTGTCTTGTTTGTGCTGTAGTGTATGTAGTAGTTGAGAACTGACAGCAACTGTATTGAGTATCCATATCAAAGTATAGGAATGAAGACAACCAAACACTGAACTTATTATCTTTACTGTGAATCTGTGCATGAATAAACAATAATGAAATACAGTAAGTGCTTTGGTGATGGGTTGGTCTATCAGAGTGAGAACTGAGCGACTGACCTTTTACTTTTTATATTTTCTAGATCTCAAGTGACGGCGTCGTCCCGTGGATGACCTCCCAGTCTACCTAGATGGAAGCCAAAGCGTCACATTTTTTCCTTTGCCCTCAACTTTCTCTTCATAATTGCTGAGGGGCACAGGGCCCTGGGTGGGGCTTTGGTTTCCCGGGTGTTTCCGCACCCTCCTCAGCTCCCCGCCATGGAGTGGCTTCGGTCACCCAGGCTTTATTGTGGTCGGCAGTGAGGGTTCTGTGGGGGCGCACGGTTATGGCCTTGGCCTTGCTCGGGGCCTTGGGGCTGTTCGGCCAGGCAGCTTGGGGAACAACAACAACAACAACAACAACAGTAAGTGCTTTCCCTTCATAATTGCTGAGGGGTACAGGGCCTTGGGTGGGGCTTTGGTGTCCCGGGCATTTCCGCACACTCCTCAGCTCCTCGCCTGGAGGTCCTGGCTTCTGGGGCGCTAGTGGTTTATTCGCTCCCCTGGCCTTGCTCGGGACCTTGGGGCAACAACAACAACAACAACAGTAAGTGTTTGTTGTAAAAAGGCTGGACAGTTTTATCTCACTCTGAGAGCACTTCAGAGAGCATGAAAACTGTTGCATCCCTACAATAAACACTTCTTAATTAAATAGTGTTTAATTTCTCCAATAAAGTATTCATCTGAATTTCCAACACTTAATAATTAGAAATCAACTAATATTTGTGGTGTATCTATTTCCAGACTTGTATTGCCAGTACAGCGGGTGAGAGGAAGAAGTTGTCAGTTCAGGTTGTGTCCACGGCGACGGGTGGTGCCGGCGACCCCGAGGCTGCCGCTCCCATGTCACCACAGGCCGATGATGGACTCTCACAACCTCCACCACTACCACAGGTATGCATCATTTAGTTTATTCTATACATTTACTAAATCCTCTCAAAAATATTGACAACTAGAATCAACCTCTTCACTTATAGATGAATCACAGTGCACATACTTTGTGGTTGTAGACTTAATTTTCTGCTGTTAATACATTTTAGTGGAGAATAAGAAGCATCTTCACCAGAAAATTTACTGATAATTTCTAATGGAAACAAAGACAGATTTATATTTGCTACACATTTGTTTAATGTGACACTGATTTTTATCGTCTAAGTTATCGAGGACATTCCCGAGTTCAAACAGGGTCTGCCTCTGTTCCCCCTGATGCGGCCCCTCCACCCCTTCTCCAAGACATCGTCCAAGTCTAAGCTGTAGCCCACATAGCTCATCGCCAACATTTTTCCTCCGCTATAATATTTAACGGTGGCGAGCTGGTCCTGCCTGAGTGGGGGTTGAGCGTTTCCTACCTCCCTTGGCCTACTGTCTAAATCTCTTTATTTTTGTTTGATTTATTATTGTTACAAGGATTATTATTTATACTGTATTAGGAATTTATTTTTGTTTGATTTATTATTGTTCAGCCATTTACTACACTGTATTAGGAATTGTTGGGGTTGGATTTTCCACGAACACACTGAGAATCAACAGTGATTACAGGTATGTTACGAAAATTTACCATGGAAACCTAAATGCATTCTCTGACCAGTCAAAACCCAAACCCAAACACCTAAAAATCTATAATGATATCGTAAATCGGGGCATCGGATAGTGAGGGAGACCTGTAGTAGAGAGAATTCCCAAACGCTGTTTTGTGCTTCTGTGTTTTACCTCGCCCAGGAATGATGGAGCTGTTGTATGGAAAAAAAGTAAATAAGAATAAAAATGTATAAGTAGGCCTACCCAGTAAATTTTTTAAATTTCTTATTTAGTTATATTTATATTATTGTTGTTAATATTATTATTATTATCATCATCAAATCCGACACCCCGCTTCCAGAGGAAGCACCCCAAAAGGGATGGCCATGGCAGAAACAGCCTCCAGGATTCTAGACATGCCCCAAATAACCCACTCCACGGTGCCATTTCTATTAAGTGGAGTATTATTTTTATTTTTATTGTTACTACTTACTATCTTTGTGGTGAAGAAGCTAGCACACCTACTCTTCATGATAGTGGTCTTTAGGCCCTTGTAGTCTGCCTTTATTTAGTTATTTAGTTATCTCGGTTTACTATTATATATATATTCCGATTATTGCTATCGCTTTATTAACTGAGTTTGGCAAGCATTTGACTGAACTTTGGCAGGCTGACTCAAGACAGAGCCAGAGTCAGAGTTTTTGTACCCATTCTATTTTTCTTCATTATGACCATGGAAGTTTTGACCTTGATACTTTGTGTTTAAGGGGAAGGTACTCGATTTTTCTAGACCCCTTCTCCCTCCATGTTTAGACCCATTAATTTTGCAATTTTAAAACGTTCGTTCACTAGTTTGGCGATTTTGAGAACTTTCACCCCATTACTTTGTCAATGTCAAGACCTTTCGTTCCGTTTAGGTGTGATTTTTTTCTGGCGAACGAAAGTGAGCCTGTTATTATTTAAGAAATAGGCCTTCGGTCGAGACATTTTTCTACTGAAAAATACACAAATATCTCTTGGGGGTGTTTTTTTAAAGGGCATAGCGCATGGGGTCAGCCATGGTCAGCTATCCTCATTATCATAAATGTTAGTGTACAATATACCTCCTATGTGCAATAATAGTCGTCCGAGTTTCTTATAAATGTAAATATAAATAAATTATCTTTTTGGACGGTGGTGGCGAGAGGCATTTCCGAGCCCCTCGTGACGTGTATTAGGGCATTGGGGTACCCATAGAATAACACAATCGGTCAAAGAGTTTCAGGAGTCAGGTCACTGGCCACCATTTTGATTTTCAGTCTCTCTGTTAAGTACAGTAAGTACTCCATGCTGTGAAAGCAGTTACAAAGATGGACAGATATCTAAAAGAGGGGTACGGTATGAGAAATTGTACGAGCAGCCTAAGTTTAATAATGAAATGTAGAAATAATAGCAAGCTATCGAATAATGCACTGTGAAAGTTAAAATAAAGCGGGAATATTTTGACATGTTGGCCGTACGCTGTTGTAGTACGAAGGTATATGTCTACCGTTAGAATAAACAATAGTGTTGCCATATGGATAGAGCTGCCAATACGTATTTATTTATGATTAACGAGACCAAAATATTAATAATTGTATTTATAGATACTTTAAGATACAAATTTTTCACTTGTGATATATACATCAAATACTGCCTTCACATTACTTCATCATGTACGAAATACATCAGGGTAAGTTAAATATAGGCAATATCAAAGCAGATTTAATTCCCGTGGGCAAGTTTCTCTCTCACAAACAAAAGAGAGAGGAGATAGGGATTGCCATCAAGCTCCTAAAGCTTGAAATATCTTACACGGCTTTGTTTACTATTTTAGATCAAAATTTAAGGCAAACCAAGGCAACTGTGCAGTATCATTCATGTTCTACCATGCTTTAGACAGTGATGAAATGAAATGGGATTTTGTATGAGCTATGCTCTTCAAGCTTGAAGGAGGTCTAGCGAGAAAACTCAAAATTTATAAATAAATTAATAAGTAGCCCTTAAAAACAAGCATTAGCCCCTTAAAATTATAATGTAAAACTTGCCAAATAAACAAACCAAAACTTATACGAACACAGTAAAAAGACAAAACAACGAATCAAAAACTTAGTTGCTACAACCCTTATCAGTTGGAACACAGTAAATAGCTGGTTTTTGGACAAACTTAATATTTTTGTTTATGCATTTAATTTAGTGTATATATTTCGCAGCATAGGCCTATATCGTATGCTGAAAATGGGAAAATAGGTAACTAACTGGGCAATACTACCTAGAGAAGATGATGTGTTTGATACTCCACTCAAAGTAACCGGTTAACATATGTACATAATTACTATATTTGGAGGGGCTTTTCAGACTACAAATATTCCTTTTTTTTTTTTTTTTTTTTTTTTTTTTTTCCTCAATTGTACAGAAAAGAGAAGTTATAGATCATACTAAAAATATTAAGGCTGAACCCACTAAGCCATAGCTTTTCAGCGGGCACCTTGATTGGCAATTGTCTACTTTACATTGAAATTGGTAAATTGTTAAGTCCTAAGCAATATAGACACTCGTATACTGCATATGTACAGTCATGACACTCAGGATTATGTATAATCATCAAGAACTGTACATGCAAACATATTTACACAATGTTGACACCTCATGATATCAAGTTTTATCAATATTCACCCACCTTAAATAAATTAAACTAGAAAATAATATACTAATTAACCCATCCCGCCCGGGCAGCATTCTAAAAGGACACCGCGGAAGATGGGCAGGAGCCCGGGTGTCTCCTTGTAATCCGTAAGCTTGAAAGCCTATTAAGCTTGTTTTGAAAGCCGCGCGTCCGACGTATGTAAACACAGCTGGTCGGAGGCGACGCATGCACTTCCGAAAGCAAGCAGACGTTGGAGCTTTGTTGTTGTGTGGTATGCTAAGACAGATTTAGTGTTAAAAAGTGTGTCATATTGCTAACATCGCCTCGAAACTCTCTCCACGGAAATCGTCATCACAACTGAACCAGTTGACTTAGAGAGCTCTACTCAACGCCAGTCTACAACTTATCAAAATCGCTACGTGGAAATAACGCTTAATAAAAATAAATTTATTTAAAACTATGCCAGGCTGGGCAATGCAATGGCGGTCCCCTTCATATGTATGTATGTATATACAGTACTTACTCTGGCACTTACCCTAGTGGGTTTTTTTTTTTTTTTTTTATGGGGGTGGCCGATTCGAGACAGAACTTTATGGGGGCAAACTAAATGTAAATTGCTCAAAAATTACAAACAATAATAATTTTAAAACACACCGCAGTAATCCCCCAATACCTTGGATGAGTTAGTGTTAACCCAATATAATAATAATAATAATAATAATAAGCATGTTACTTATTTCTCATAAGCGCCAATTTTTCCGAAGAATTCACTAGCGCTCGGAAAGAGAAAGAAAAAAGAACAAAATCAATGCATAAAAAGAAAGCTTATATACAACACACATTTAACAATCACTAGCAGTGGCAAAATAGCCTAAACTCTATAGCCATCTGTCATGACACCTCTCTCAAAGAGAAAAGTCTTAAGTTGCCTCTTGAAGCATTCAACAGAACTCAGTTGTCTCATGGACAGCGGCAACCTGTTATACAACCTCGGAGCCATGTAGGAGAATGACCTCTCAAAGAAAGAAGATTGCTGGAAAGCCCTTGGTTCATCAAGACGAAAAGTGTCATTGTCATGACGCACAACTACACCATGGTGTGCCGGTGGGTGCCTGAGCAGCTCCGCAAGGTACCTAGGCTCACCAAATTTGAGAACCTTAAAAGTCACTAAACGCAACTTAAATTCTATTCTTGCTCTTACTGGCAGCCAGTGCAGTTCTATGTGAAGAGATGTAGTAGGAGTTCTAGGTGGAACACCAAAAATGAGTCTTGCAGCCCTGTTAAGAACAGACTGAACTTTCTTTAAAATATAATTTGGAAGACCCACCAACAGGGCATTGCAATAATCAACACGAGAGAAGACCAATGAGTGAACCAACGTCAGGAGGCGACGTCTGGTTATAAACGGCTTCACCAAATAGAGATTTCTGATGTGCAAGTCACAACTTTTAATTATCTGGTTTACATGCTCTTTGAAATCTAATCGGGAGTTCACATATACACCCAGATTTCGAACAGAGTTGGCCGGTCGCAGCTGAGATCCACCCACATTGATGGAGAGGGCACCTACTATATCATCAGCTCTTCTATTTCCTCGGATGATGAGAATATCAGTTTTACCATCATTTAGTTTAAGTTTTCTCGCTCTCATCCACTTCTTGATATCAGACATCAACAATTCCATCTTACTCCGTATATCAACTATATTTGTGATTCTCACATAAATCTGGGTGTCATCTGCATAAAAGTGAAAGGTGACATTATGTGCACGAAGCAGAAGAGACAAACTGCTGATATAAATTATGAATAGGATAGGACCTAAAACTGATCCCTGCGGAACACCATACTGCAGGGGTGTCGAGTCCGAGACCATTTGATTTACCATCACACTCTGGGATCTATCTGACAAGTACGACCCAAGAAGCAAGAGAGCGGAGTCACGCACACCACAATCATAAAGATCACTCGATAACAACTCGTGATCCACTGTGTCAAAGGCCGCAGAGAGATCAAGAAAGACCAATAGTGAGGCCACACCATTGCAAATGTTCTCAACTAGATCATTATGTACTCTAATCAATGCTGTTTCAGTTGAATGATGCTGTCGGTAAGCAGACTGAAAAATTGGGATAGTTTCATTCTGCTGAAGTAGTGGTTGTAATTGGTCAAGTATTGCACGCTCTAATATCTTTGATATGAAGGACAGGTTGGAGACAGGACGATAGTTCAACATGTTCTCAACATCAAGTCCAGGTTTCTTTAGACTAGGTCAGAGTAGTGCATGCTTTTCAGAATGTGGGAAGTTACCTTCAGAGAAGCACTTATTAATTATTTTGGAAATAAACTCAACTGTGTGATCATAGACTCTTGGTAGCTTGGAAACTTTTATGGGATCCAACGGGAAAAATGTTTTATTAAAGTTTCTTATGTAGGACGAGATCATGTCCACCTCTACTGAGTGAAAGGATGAGAGGACATTATTAGGAATGTGTCGGGGTTGGAGTACAACTGAAAGTTCTTCAACAACAGAAGCATCATCCAGTTCCTGTCTTATGCGAGTTATCTTGCCAGCAAAAAATGACACAAAGCTGGCAGCCAACTCTGCATCGGGTACAGAAGGTCTTAAGCTGACTTGTTTTTCCAAGTAAACTGTTTACAATTGCAGCCAACCTCCTCTGGTCGTTATCACATGAGTCAACTTTTCCCTGATAATACACTTTCTTTTCATCTTTGATTGTGTGGACCACGGCTCTTCTGGCTGACAGATATTGCAACCATGTAGAGTCTGTTTTATTTTTCCGCCATTCACGTTCAGCTCTTCTACGCGCTCTTCTAAGAAATTTAACTTGAGTGCTATACCAGGGTGAATCATCTCGTACTATGATTTTCTTCTCTACTTCTGGACAGTGATGATCGAACACTAATTTAAGTGCATTTCTATGTACCTCCACCAGCTCATCTGAAGTAAGGTTGGAAGTACAAGTACTGTTTTACTTCACTGCTAGCCAAATTTTGGTCTGTATTTTTATAATTTCTAAATCTGATTACTTTTTCATGTGTGAGTGGCTTAGGGAAATCAAAGCTGAAAGTAATCAAAGCATGATCAGAGGTATTAGGTTCAGCATTCTCGACATCAACATCCAGAACACCACCACAACCCACAGGAGAGAGAACCAAGTCAAGGGTGTGTCCCAAGATATGAGTTGGGTGGGACACATGGTTTACAAAATTGTTCTGATCAGTCAACTCAAGGAACTCAGGAGAGAATGGCTTCAGATGAGGGCTGTCAACCCAGTAATTAAAATCTCCACCTATCAAAAGTCTTCCGGTTTTAGCAGAAAATTCCTCGAGAAACTGCCCAAACTCTTCCATAAAACCCCTATCTGTGCCACGATGGCCAAGCCTATAGACAACTGCCATTCTTAGAATTTGTTGATGGAGTTTTATTTCCACTTCCAACAGTTCATAATAAAGAGGGGCTGGGTTATGGCTTATTTGCAAGATATTCACCAGAGATGTGGAGTAGACAACTGCCACTCCACCACCCGGATGATCTCCCCTAGGCCTAGGAACATTTATTATGGAATGGGTTTTAGGCAATGCCACCTGGATAATATTCAGATCTGACTCGAACAACCAGGTCTCAGTGAGACATAATACATCAAGGTTACGTTCATCCAAGATCTCGCAAATATGATCCATTTTGTTACGCAAGGAACGAACATTCAACAGACCCAGTTTCAACCGGCTCCCTTGTGCATTTTTCAGTTTTTTGAACCTACAAAATTGGTGTTTTCAATAACTTTATTTCTCTGAGCTGTCATTAGAGGACAATTTTTACTTGAGGCGAAATGATTTGGCGGCTCCGTAACTGATATGGAGCTCGTACAATTTATACATTTGGGGGAAGTCTTGTTGGTGCAGTCTTTTGAGTTATGAGTACCGGCACAGAAGTTCCATTTTGGATCCTTATTTTTCCGATAACACCTGTCACTGGTATGGCCAAAGCCCTGGCAATGGTAACATTGTGTTACCCAGAAGCGATCGTATGCAGATTACAATTACACCTTTCCTAATATTATTCTGGCTAACATTAGACTATTTTATTAAGTTTGTGAAGAACGTGTGGGAGTCTGTGGGTTAATGGAGAGGGTTTTATTTATTCTTTATATATTATTTTTTTTTATTTTTTTTTTTTAGTCCAGATGTCCTTCCTAACCTGAATGGGAGTGTGAGGGTTTAGCCGCTATCACATGAGAGGTTTTGTCAACTTTATATGGTCAACATAATTCTTTCATTGTTTTGGGATCTTTGGCACTGGTATCGGAGACTAGACTGAAGATAGGTTAGCTTAGAATATGACCGATACATTTTTTATAAAGAATTATTATGTTTTATACACCAACCAACTTCACATCTAAACTCAATTAATGAAATCAACAAATACATGTGGCACTCCGAGGACTCGAACCCAGGATACTCTCATTGAAATTCCGCGCACTATGCATTACGCTATCAAGACAGTTACCATCATAAAGGTAGCTATGGAACACAGAAGATGCTCAACCCTCTCTCTGATAATATCAGCCCGACATCAAATAATCTATTTTAACCCTTAATTAGCGGCGAGCAACATAAGTCGAGTTAAAAAAAGCTGGACTATGTGGCGGCGCTCGACATAGGTCGAGTGGCAATTTCAGCACGTAATGTGGCTGAGAGAGAGAGACAAGTGGTGGCAGGAGACTAGCGAGCGTATGACTGCTCCAGACCACCGCGGCGAACCTACTGACACAAATCTCAGCTCCCTCCTCCCTCTCTCACTCGCTACATACTCAATTATGTACCGAAACTACCGAATTACCTGCTTTTTGCACTCGCGTTGCACGGTTATTGCAAGAAAACTATCCATCATACAAGGATCGTTATGGTGTCATTCGAAAGCTCTGTTTATGCCCTTTCAGGGATAGGTACTTGTTTTACGTTCTGGGTCTTATTTAGGCATGAAAATGATCACGTAAACAGCCCTATTTTGGCTAAAAACACCCCGCTGTGCGGTACATATAATAAACCGCATAGGCCGCTCGTAAGGTGTTAATATATTTTTGCTGCAGCTATCTAATGTTAATTATCATTTTTGTCACCAGTTATTATGATAGTTCTTTGATGACTATATATCTGAAATATACCGATAATTTTGGTTATACAGTATGTTTAATTGAATTCCTCTTTTATATATTGTATAGTAATTTTTCCAGTCTAGGATTAAAAAATTATCATTATTATATGAACACCTCCCTGAACATTCTCTGCTAGCTCTGCCTTTTTACTGGCCTTTCCAGAGTTAACCCTTTCATGCACCGGAGGTTGCCATTTAGTATTCAGAAACCGAATTCCCTTAACCCGGGAACTGCAGGAAGACTCTTAAGAGTTCCCCCGGCGGACTGCGGGAAGACTCATTAAGAGTCGGGGGGGGGGGAAAAAAAAAAAAAAAAATTTGCCCCTGGGCCATGCCAAATATCACTCCTCCACCTCCCCTCCTTCCCCAGTTTCCTCCCCTCCTTCAGTTATCACCTATTTTCCCTGTTATTCCCATTTCCTGTGGTCTATTTTCGTGCTAACATTAGCGAGTTGGTAGCAGGGCGTTGTCATCACTGTTAGCAAGCGAGTGCAAGAGAGAGAGAGAGAGAGAGAGAGAGTATCGTCGACAGTCTCTCTCCAGAGGTGGAGGAAAGTGGTGGGCTGGGAGGTTGCCTCAGCCATACATTGTGTAACTCCCGGCCTGTATCGCCGATTTTGACCATCCAAACGCTGTTTTCACTTGTTTTATTGTTGTAACAGGTTAATACCTTTATAATCAACCTATAATAGGCGCATATGGATAAGTATTAATGCTATTTATGGTAAAATAAATATTTTAGTGATGGGAACAGCTCAAATACGTCAGCACAGGAGTGTGGTGTCTCATACCCCCCATGCGCACTTCAGAGGTTAATCTCATTATTACCTCGCCAAAATTAGTTCGCTGCCCACAGCTCACTCATAGACAACTGTAGAGGTTGAAGTAACTAAAAATTTCTAAACACCCTTGATGGTCACAAAGACTTTCAAGTATCCCAGAAAGGGTGCATATTGCATCCTTGTGCGCAAAAGGGTTAAATGTATTTTTTTAATTTGTCAAGTGTTAGCCAGGATAAAATTTATCAAGTTAATTTTAACTATTGGTTACTGAAGATAGTGGTTACTGTTTCAAGCATCAGAGCTCTAAGCCAAAAGATATTTTTGCAATCGATGTTTTAGTCAGATGCTTATTTGACATTAACCTGCGTATGAGTAAAGTTTTGTATCTCCAGCATCCCATACCTTTTCCTGTGAGAGCTGCAAACCAAGGCTGATATAAGCATTGTCAAACATTACTACCTAACAAAGCTATTGACAATTATGTAGGACTGCTCTGGGTTTGTAAGGTAGTCATCACTATTTACCATTTATGATGGACTTGAAGCCTAAATGTAACTACAACTCTGGTCTACTGCATCTCAGATATCCACCTCCACCATTGTAGAGATGGATTTGGAGGCTTTGAGGATGAGTATCAAATAAGCATTTATCCAATTAGAGATTGATTCTGTGTTTCCGCATTTGAGCTTCAATGTTACCCCTGCTCCATGCAGACTCTAAACAGTTTTTCTTCTGTGTTTTCACAGGAAAATGTACTGGGGGCAGGAAATTCCAGTCCCCGCCCTACTAAAATATGAAAATTAAATTAAGTTGTACCGGCTCAGTAGTGTAGTGGAGAGCGTCTCAGTCTTCTACCTGGGAGACCCGGGTTCAAGTCCCAGCTCAGGCATGAAGGTTTTTAATATACACTGGTAGGCGGTACCATTTCCCTTGAGCAAGGAAATAGGTAATAGTCTTTCAGTAATATAATCTACAGAACGTCTACAGGGCGGGTGCCCGACCCCGAAAGGGGTTGAAATAGGGGAGCTATCCCCCACCAAAGGCGGCTTTCTAGGGCCTTTCCTAGCTGATGCTGAGAGGATTGGGTTCTTGTCATGTGGTGATGGGCTGGTCTATCAGAGTGAGAACTGAGCGATCTCTGCCATACCCATAGCTTACTCTGACTGTTCCTTTAACTTATATATTTTCTAGATCTCAAGTGATGTCGTCTTTTCCGTGGATTGACCTCCCAATCTACCAAGATTGGAAGCCAAAGCGTCACATTTTCCCCTTGCCCCTCAACTCTTAGTTTGCAAGTTTTACATTTTAATTCATAATTGCTGAGGGGCACAGGGCCCTGGGTGGGGCTTTTGTTTCCCGGGCGTTTCTGCGCCCTCCTCAGCTCCCCGCCATGGAGTGGCTTCGGTCACCCAGGTTTTATTGTGGTCGGCAGGAAGGGTTCTGTGGGGGCACTCGGTTATGGCCTTGGAATTGCTCGGGGCCTTGGGGCTGTTCGGCCAGGCAGCTTGGGGAACAACAACAACAACAACAACAGAACGTCCCGGACTTCCCAAATTGACTAATTCCTTGAACGTGACGATAGTGTGTTGTTATATGTGTGATTAGTTTGCTTGGGAAACAGATTAACTTGCTCATGTAGTAATGTACACCCTATGTGGTGGATTGTGTTCTTTTATTTATATATTATTTTGCTTAAGCGTTGTTTCCACATAGCAATTTTGATTAGTTTTGTCTTTTTACTGTGTTCGTCCAAGTTTTGGTTTGTTTATTTTGCAAGTTTTACATTATAATATGTCATTATGTCAAGCACTATTGAATCTCGGAGCGAGGGCTAGAGATAAATGGCGCTTAATTAAGTAACACCCCGTTCTTAACATTAATTATCCATTACAAACACCAATGTACTTGAATAAACTAATGAAGGCATATGGTCCTCCTGGGATTCGAACTCGGGGCACCACACCTAGAACATAAGCATCTAAACCATTACACCACCAACACAGAGACCTGAAGATTATTATTATTATATAAATTGAGCAATGCCCCTCAAGCAAAATTTCACGAACCCACCCGGCACGTTTACCTGTTAATCACTGTGTTTGGGGTCCAGTTTCAGGTGGGTTGTGTGGAAATAGTTAATTTAGTGTATGGTGTAATGTATAGCACATGTGGCTTTGTGTAATAAAGCAAGGGTGTGTGTGTCTTAACCCTTAAAAGGCGGGCAACGTCCTGAGACGTTTAGGCCTTTTTAATATAGCGACGAGTTATATCTAGAGGGGGAGAGACTCGAACAGCTTTAGTGTAAATCTTTTCAAACTCTACAGGTATTCAATGACGCTCTCTCGTGACTTTCACCCCAACCAAGCATCCACTGTGGTTTGATAATCATAAAATACTCACAAAATAACTTAAAACCACATAATCAACTCATTGCCACGGGAATATTAACAAAGCTACAGACACTTGCTTGATTTCATTTTACAGACACTCGGCTAAGACCTTTGAACTTTTAAATTATATAATCCACCACATACTAATAGTAGCCTATGTGTAAACAAAAATCACACCAGATTGACATATTAGCCTTACGAGAGCAAGCTACCACTATTACGTGAATACAATTATCTAATATTAGCCGGAATACCAAAAGAAAGTTGTGATACTCCAAGATTGATACTATTGATTTGTAATACAGCAGAGAAGGAATAAGTAGGTAAGATGTACTGCCTGAAGTGACTGGTAATGTCCTAGCGGTAAGATAGACGGGGGCTCAGAATAAGAATGTTGACTATAACTGGTATCTCGAGGCATTTTATATGTGACATTTTTGTTTTCACTTTATAGGCGTGTTCAAAGATGCAGATTTTACGTTCGACGTAAGGGGAGATGGGGCCGTTTTTCTGGTCCCCCTTCTTCCTTGTGTTTAGCCCCATTATTTATCAGATTTTATGACGTTCGGCTCATTAGTTTGTCGATTTTAAGACTTTTTGACCCATTTCTTTGTCAATATTAAGACCTTTCGTGCCCTTTAGGTGTCTATTAATGGCGAGCGATAGCGAGACTGTAATTGTGAAGGAACCGCCCTTCGGCCGTGACATTTTTCTACCAAAAAATGTACAAATTAATCTTGAAGGGAGATCTAATGTATGTTTTTTTTAGTTTGATGGAGGTTTAGGGAGGAAACTAAAATTTTAAATTAATATATAAATAAATAGACCCAAAATAATAACCACTGTCCCCTTAACTTTCACTGCGGCCGACGTACTCATATGTTCCATGTAAAAATATAGTTTGCAATATACGACGTACCCATACGTTTTGGTGTTACTGGCTGACTTGGTAGTACCGAGGCGCTCCGCTTGTTACCAGACGCTTCCATAAGTTTCTAACCTCCCCTCCTATTAAAATATCAGTCTGCTACAAGCATTGGTTGTGAGAGGGTGTGTGTCCAAGCAAGAGGTGTTTCAGAAGCTCAAATTCAAGTAAAACAGGTCCACTTCTACGTATTTGTAACGGCTATATACCAGGTACATATTTTCTTTTTGTCTTTTTTCTTTTTTTTTCTATGTGAATGAGTTAGACAAAAGGCATAACTGCCTGCAGCGAGTGCCTGCCCCAGATTTCAAAGAGTGACAGGGCCGAAATCAAGGAACGTTCTAGCTAAAATGCCTGGACACACAGAGTTTGAAGCAATTTAAGTCATAGGAAGAGGGAAAAACTGATTCTGGTAGAGAGTTCCAGAGATCAGCAATTGAATAGAAGAAAGTCTGAGAATAACGTTTCACTCTTGGGTTGGAGAGTTGCACAGAGTAGGGGTGGGATTGTGTTGCAAGGCGGGTACTACGTACCCTACGTAGAGGAGGTGGTATACACTGGGAAAGCTCTGAGGAACACTGATTATTGTAGTAGCGAGAGAGATGCAACATTGCGGCGAAGAGAGAGAGATTGCAGAGTTGGTGAGTGGATGGGAGTTAATGATACAAAAGGCTTTCTTTTCTACTTTAGGAGTGCAGGATTGGCATCAGTTCTCTGAACTTCCCCCAGCCACACCTAATTCTAGCAACAGTGGCAGCCTCGGCCCCACCACCGGCAGAGATGGTATCTCCTAGGTAACAAAACTTGTTCACCAGCTCCAATGACTCATTTCCAAAATTCACAGTCACAGAATCATCACTTAACACAAGCTCGCCTTTGCACACTACGCACTCAAATTTCTCTATTTCTGGCTTATCCTTCGGCAGGGGTCCTTTTATTCTACTACAGCGCTTACTCCCATGGTGCACCAACATCAACAGATGCTACATCGAATTGAGTTAGCACCCACACCCTTTCCACACACTGCACATGGGTATACACCGCTCTTTTCCACATTGCCTCGTCTCAATCTACAGTGCATAACCTTGGTTTTGTTAATATTGACTCTTAAACCCTTACTCGCCATGCCATCTCTCCATCTTCTGAATTCGGCCTCAGCATCTTGCATATTGTCAGCTATTATGTTGAATGATTGAGCTATTACTGTACATCTAAATAGGGAAGACCTATACCTACACTACAATAACCCTCTGAAATGGGGTATCAGACGAGAACGCAGATTTTGTGCTCTATACCCTGTTTCTTTTCAACTGGCGGTAAATTGCAAACTTCCCATCAAGATTCCTCCGTTATTTTGAAGATTTTGTAGTGAAATATGGTGCTAATTATATAAGTTTGGTCTTGATATGATGCAGAAACATTGTAGTTTCGTATTTTTCCATTAACTATAGATACATCAGCAGCTAAGGGATTCAATTTTCCGTTAGATGAAATGAAACTGAGTAGTCATGTGATAAATGGCTTGAATTAAGGCACAAATGATTGTTGAGCCAATTTCAAAAGTTTATATTTGCATAACAAAGTCATCCAAGATTAGCAGATAAAAGCAGTAAGAATTATATATGACATTGATGGGCCCTGGGAAATTATGGGATTGCCTGCTATGGCCCATATTTAGCCATCAATCAAACGAATTGGGAAAAATATGTGATATGGCTCAATGGTTAACATTCCTAAAACTCTCTCTCTCTCTCTCTCTCTCTATATATATATATATATATATATATATATATATATATATATATATAGTAGCTTATCGGAAACAAGACTTGATGGCTGACAAAAGTATTTTAAAATTTTACCTCATAAGCTGCCAGACCAGTGTTGACGATAATAGTTGAGGAAATAAAGGGCTCGTGTGATACCGTCCTTATTCACTATTCTGTTTCTATTGTGTTTTATAGTCGGTTTTATTGACGATACTCCATGGAAATATATATGAAACTACTCTATCTTAACCATATTAATGCCAAGTTTTCACAATTAGATTTTTTTTTCACTACAAAATCTTCATAATAACCGAGTGAATAAGGGGAGGTTTATGTATTTTCCGGACCCCCGTCTCCCTCATCTTTAGCCACATTAGTTTTTAAATTTTAAGACGTTTGCCCCATTAGTTTGTTTTCATTTTAAGACCTCTTGCCCCATTTCCTTGTCAATTTTAATACTTTTCGTGCCATTTAAGTGTAGATTTTTTTCTGGTGAGCAAGAGAAAGCCTGCAATATAGGAGGAACCGGCCTTTGCCCGTCACATTATACCGAAAAAATGTGCAAATTCATCTGGAAGGGGGATCTTGGGAGTAGTGGTGGAGGTCTAGGAAGCAAACTCAAATTTTCCCCTTAAGATGGGGACAAGACAATTCACCGTCAGTTGGAAATTAACCCTTTGAAGTTCTGACGCGTTTTAGCAGATTATTTTGGCTATCATTAGACGATTTTATGCAGCTTGAGAAGTATCTGTGGGTATTAAAAGGGTAAATACTATCTCAATCAACCCTTTGACTTCCATATACCGTTACTAACCTGAATAAAATCGTCTAATAGTAGCCCGAAAACAGAACAGAAACGCGTATTGGAGCTTGAAAGGGTTAACAGACTATAGCATATGCCTATTCTTTTATACTATTATACTATTATACTATTCTTATACCATACTTATCATATTATTTATACTATTCTTTTACTATCTTGTTTTCTATCAAATGAGAGAGGGTGTGATTCGCGCCACCCCGCCCGTTCCAGCACACCTCTTCACCTAGCGCTAATACGGTTTTCTGCAACACCGGCGATTCACGATCTCTCCCAAAGTGAAATGCCGCGTGAAATCGCTTGGCGGTAGCTTGGACAACACAGTAGTATCGGCATCATATGAGATCTTTCCTTAACTTAACTTAACTTAACTTTCCTTAATAAGCTCTGGCAGCTTATGTGGTGAACTTTTTAAAGAAGTCTGTCATCTAAATTATTCCATCACCCGCCTATAGTTTCAAATATTAATGCAAGAAGTCCTAGAATGTTGCCAGAAATTGTTTGATCATCGAAAGTTGACGATGAAAACTCTCGTGTGATACCTCCCTTTAAACAATGGTTGTCATCAAATAAAACAAAACAGCTTAAGGGGGGATGGGCGTATTTATTTCTTCATTTATATATATTTATATATATATATATATATATTTAGTTTCCTGCCTAGACCTCCTCAAGCTTAACACCCCCCACCCCCAGACCCTCCTTCAAGATACAATTAATGTGTACATGTTTCGATAGAAAAATTTCCCGGCCATGCTCGTTATCGCTCGCCAGGAGAAAATCGACACCAAAATGACACGAAAAGTCTTAATATTGACAAAGAAATGTGGCGAAAGGTCGTAAAATCGCCAAACTAATGGGCCGAACGTCATATACACTGAAAACTAATGGGGCTAAAGATGAGGAAGAAGGGGGACCAGAAAAGTGACCCATCTCCCCTTAAATATTTGCGCAACTCCTCACTCTGAGAGCACACTGTCAAAATTCTAGGGTATAAAAAGGTAAATACAATTAGTTGGGTATATTGATGATTATTGATCTTTAATGTGTAATGGATTATACTTTTCTATCCTCATAGATGGGTTTATCACGACCAAAATTTCTTTAAAGTGTAGTTTGCTATGCATAATTGTAAATACCCTTTTCATATACCCTATCCTCTGGTTGATAAAGGCGATAGCTTTGATTATAGTGACGTTATGTAAAAAGGGACAATTACGATAGTTCGACGCCTGTCACCCCTTCTATGCTGGCAACGTCTTTTTTATTTCATCCTAGTTCTATTTAGACGACATTGTGAAGCTTAAGAAGGATCTGTGGTAGTGAAAAGGGTCTATTAAGATAGTTAGAAGCCTGTCAATTGCTGGAAGCCCTTCTTAAGCCTAGTACAATAGTCTAATAGTAGCCAGTATAAAGTGAACAGGACGGCACTGGTATTGTAAGGGTAAGTATTATTGTGTCGCCGAAATTCAACTGTCTTTAACCTATACTCGGTTTCGTTTCAGCTGACGGCAAATTGAATCCCTTAGCTGCTAATTTCTCGATACTTGATGGAAAAATATGAAATTACTATATCTCTGCATCACATTAGGACTAAGTTTATATACTCAGCACCATATGTCACTACACATTTTTCAAAATAACTGATAAATCTTGATAGTAACTTTGTAATTTACCGTCAGTAGAAAAGAAACATCCTATAGCTTCCGAGACCAATGTACAGGATCACAGAAATGTTTGATGGATAATGTTGACCATCGAAATTTGACGATATAAGCTGTTGTGTGGTATCCTCTTTAGCTGTGCAGTTGGCCAAGTGACATATTTAAATTTTTGATCTCTATCACTTTCAATTAAGCGATACCTATACACGATTATTTTTTCTAATTTAGATCTTAGAAGCTCATTTCTCGATAAATAATGGAAACATATGAAACTACAATGTCTCTGCATCTTAATAGTGCCACATATTCGTAATGTACAGTCGGATACCATAGTCTGTAGCCCACTCAGGGACATTTGTGGACCTTTATGTTTTTATCTATGCAATTATAACTAACCGGATTGATTTTTGGACATAACTTGCTTTTTAATAAATAGTATATATAGTTTTGTAGTTAATTATAGAAAATTCACTTCAGAAAATCGTTTCCATAGATATGCTTCCATAGGCCCGGGGAGACGATTAATATGAAGGGTGTGCCTGGAAGTGTGGTGGGAGGGCTTGTCGCTTTGGCTCCGCTGCATGTCTGCCTGCCGAGATCGGAACCTCTCCTGGTGGTCAGGGGCCGGGGGAGTGCTGGAGCGACCTTGGTAACCCTGGTCTCTGGGTCTTCTCCTGGGTGACCTGGATGTGTGAGAGTTTGTGTTTTTTATCTGTGTTTATTTTTTGTTTTATGTTGTTTTTGTGTTTTCCCTGTTCTTGCTCTGTCTTGAGTCGGCTACCCCCAAAATGGGGATTGGGCCTGAGCATATAGATAGATAGATAGATATGCTTCCATAACTATAGATAGGTGAAGTCCTCGAATTTGTATGAGTGGGCTAGAGACTATGGTATCCGACTGTACAACACATTTGGCTATACAATCGCTGTAATAGCTGAGTAATTAAGATGGTAACAAGTAAATCTCTTGCCAACTTAAAAGAAACATTATACTACAGGTAGCCTACAGTCAGTCTTGCCTCATTATTATGTAGAAGACAAAAGTTAATTGGTGAAAATATTGCGTCAGTGTATCATTAGGCCTACTAATCCTCCAAATATTATGCAATTGTATACATGATCAAGGACACCATTTAGTAATTGTACTAATTGGCACTGGCAATCATTATTTTGTCAACTGTACCTGTGACGTAGCACCGATCGGCTTTGTTCCAAGAGAGAGAGAGAGAGAGAGTGTGTGTGTGTGGAACAGAACACATTAGCCATGGTGGACTGGTATATAAGTCTGTGGGGAAGGTAGAGAAGCAGCAGTGAACAAGTGAACACCAACACAGGTCTTGTTTCCCCTCACAACAATGATTCGAGAAGTGAGTATTCGACTATGTTCTTGGTATTCTATATATTTTTTCCTTCCCTTATTTATAACCATGATTCGAGAAGTGAGTATTTGACCTATGTTCTGTGTATTCTATATATTGTTTCCCTCCCCTTACAACCATGATTCGAGAAGTGAGTATTCGTCTATGTTTTTGGTTTTCTATATATTGTTTTCGTCCCCTTATAACCATGATTCGAGGAATGAGTATTCGTCTATGTGCTTGGGTTTCTCTCTCTCTCTATATATATACAGGATTGCTTTGCTCTCCTCACAACAATTATGCGAGAAGTGAGTATTCGTCTATATTCTTGGTTTTCTATATATATACTGTATTGTCTTGCTTGTCCCCTCAACCAAAGTATAATTAAGCTACCCACAATATTCGAGAAGTCAGTATTCGTCTGTGTTCTTCGTTTTCTAGATAGTGAATACAAGTTTTATATATATATATATATATATATATTTTTTTTTTTTTAAACATTGATAGTCTTTCGCTTCTGATTCTGTTATGTTTTCTAAAATACAATTTAAGTATTTCGTCTTTGGTCTTAATTTTCTTGAAAACGCCGGGTGTTTCAATCGCTCCCTCAAAAGAATGGTTTGTTAAGTATAAATATTACTATTTATTAAAAAAAAACAAAAAAAAATTAGACCCAAACTACGATCCTAGAGCGTCGCTAGATTTTTGCAGGAATGATTTGAGAAGCAAACAATAATCTTCCGCTGTTGACCTTGTTCATAAAATCAGCAATTTTAAGTTACTATCACTTTTTCTTCCTTGATAGTATTCAAATCTTTCCAACCATTACTCGCTTTATGTCGAAGAAGTGCCGAGTTAATGTCAGTCTCTCTACTGTATATGTCACATAAATTAACATTAGGGTTTCAGCGAATTATTGATTTTGGATAAAAATGAATTTGACACTCCTTCATGATATGAAGGAGTGTCAAGATAATATATTATATTATCTTTGCTTCCTATATTCATCATATATGTTACCTTTAAACTCATAATATACAGTATATGGTGATATTTATCATATCAGGATGGTGCAACCTCGATCTTCTGTTGTCTGTTCACGTGTGAAAATGGGATTAGGTCAGAAAGAAAGAAAACAACTTCTAAGCTAAGTTAACCTTTTCAGAACGATCAGACCTTGTTCGATATATTTTATAAATCTTATTGAATATGGCAAGTAGAATGACAAACAAAGTGTTGAATATCCAATGTTTTTACATGCACAAACAATAGTTTAAACTACGTTGTGCACTTTTGTAGGCTGCAATTTTTTTGTTATATGTGAGTGAGGGGAGACAAAAGGGGGAGTGCCTCTCCCAAAGTTGAAAGGGTGACAGGGCCAAAATCAAGGGACGTTCGAGTCAAAATGCCTGGACGCACGGAGTTTGAAGCAATTTAAGTCATAGGAAGAGGGAAAGACTAATTCTGGAAGAGAGTTCCAAAACTCAGCTGTTGAATAGAATCAAGAATAAGAACTATGAAATTCATGTTAAATACACGCTTCATTAATTATGTTTGCAGTAAACAAATAATTTCTTAGATTAATTAAGCATGATGAATATAATATAGTTAGTGCCAGCGAACTTGACAATAATCTTGACCCCTTAACTTCTTATAACTCGAAATTAATGAAAGCAATCGGGCTGACGTTTCTATCATTTGGGAAGAGTCCACCAGGAAATAGGTGTGGATATTTGCAGCCAGTTTGTTCTAAGCCCTTTTGAGTTACAGAGAGGTCAGGAATTAAGATTATTGTCAAGTTCGTTGGAGCTACCTATATTCATAATGAAAACCAAGAGTTCCATTAATTTGTTGTAATTGTGCCTCTCGTATTGAGTAGAGATCCTATAAAATGTTATATTATAGGGCATCTTGCTATAGGGTCTCTAGTATCGAGGCCGCCAAGCTTAGAGATCCTATAGTAACGCATCTCAGTCAACTCCTGAATATTTTCCTCTGGCATCATTTGGCTCTCGTTAAACTGAAATAATTGTCCACACCCTTCATAAATAATTGGCAAGACCTGTGTAGGGTATATTATTTATTCTTCTGATATATATATATATATATATATATATATATATATATATATATATATATATATATATATATATATATATATAACATCCCAAGTTGTTTGTTAATTACGGTCCTGATATGGCTTCCAAACCAAATATGGCCACTCTCTCTAACTACAGGATCTCTAGATAACTCAGTTCTCCTTCTGCAGGTGTTACTACTGATGGTGGTGGTGGTGGTGTTGTTGGTGTCGTCAGGAGGAGCGGCTCCCCTGGATGACCTTACTGCTGCGGCTACGGGTAAGAGGAAGAGAGAGACTTATCTTCAGTCTGGTGTTTTCGGAATTTGAGTATCTTATTTATTATTAATTTAAATTCATTATATAAGTTGGATTCAGCTACGGGTGCTTTTACATGATTTATAATTAATAGTATTCCCTTCCCCTCCTGACAACTGTCTTCCAACTACTGAAATCAAGGAAACGCTTGATTTGATATACTTTATTAAGG
The DNA here is from genome assembly GCA_032716605.1 of Paralithodes platypus. Taxonomy (NCBI): domain Eukaryota; kingdom Metazoa; phylum Arthropoda; class Malacostraca; order Decapoda; family Lithodidae; genus Paralithodes; species Paralithodes platypus. The sequence continues at coordinate 71,022,894 of CM064509.1, forward strand.
GCTAGTGGCTGTTATTTTGGTCTATTAATTAATTTATTTTTAGTTTCCTCGCTAGACCCCCCTCAAACTTAGAAAAACATCCCCTAGACCCCCCCTCAAGATAAATGTGTACATTTTTCAGTAGAGAAATTGTCCCGGCCGAAGACCGGTTCCTCTTATAACCCAATTAATGTGTATTATTTCCACCTCCTTCAGGGCACGGGGGTCACCACGGTCGGGTACAGATCAAGGTGTACCGAGGACCAACCAAGGGGCACGGCTACCACAAATTCGCTCCCTGGGGGTACTGGGTCAAACAGCCTAATGATGACCACGGCAAACACCACCACGGGGGAGGAGGAGGATATGATGACCACCATGATGACGGATACGACCACTAGTATATGACCTCATGACGACCATTACTCTTACTTCTCCTCTTGTGAACTTCAGGAACCAGGACCACTTTGCTAAACAACGACACCAAGAGGGCAGAGTATATGACACGGGGAGGGAAATGACCACTAGTGAAGGACCTTTATGACCACCACTACTCATGGATTTGTTCTCTTCTAGGAGCCAGGACAACCCAGTACTTTGCTAAACAACGACACCAAGAGGAAGAGAATATGACGCCTGCCATGGGGACAGATATGACTACTATACTCCGAGCCAGCCAAGTTGACAAACAAACTACGTCTTCTCAGATACTACCACTCAGAGTGCCGAGCTCTTTCTAAGCCCCAGATCATGAGTCAGGTGGCGTGGCTTAGTAAACAAGTTGGTTGGCACGGAGTATAGTGAATTACCTTGTAACGATTCTTACTCCTTCTTCTTCTTACTCTTCTTCTAAAATCCACCATGGGAGAGAAATGTATGAAACAGCTTCCTCTCTCTCCAACACCCCTTTTCCCCTCTCAACTCTCTTCGAAAAGTAACCTAGATATGAGGTGCCTATGTAAAAATCTATCCCTCATTTCTTTCACCTGACCTGACCTGACGACAGAGACAGATATGACAACTTAATGAACGACTTTACGACGATCATTACATTTTTGTTGTCCTCATTATTTTACCAACAGCCCCTGAACAACCTCCCCGAGCGTAATTTACCAAGGGAGGAAGGAGAATTTACTATAAGGAGAATATGCCGACTCCCCCCCCCCCCTCTCTCTCTCTCTCTCTCTCTCTCTCTCTCTCTCTCTCTCTCGTCGCCTATGCATATCCCTTCGATCTGGTTGTAGTTTCTCCCTTTTTGCCATTTTTCTCGTCTCTTCTAACTCCTTTTATTTCCCTGCTCGCCATTTTTGAAGATATTCAGTACTACACTTTTACAACTTACACAGGGTCCGTATGATGATCACCCTCAACGGTAAACGGTGAAACTCTCTCCCTCAATCAATCTTTCCTATGACTTAAACTGCTTTAAACTTTGCTTGTCAAGGCATTTTGACCCCAACGACCCTTGAATTTGGCTTTGTCACTCTTTTGGCTTTGGGGGAGACACTCGTTACTGGCAACCTGCCTTGTGTGTCCTTCATACACATAGGAAAAAAAAACGTGAAGTCGCCGCTCACATCGGTCTTATAACACTTTCAAGCCGACTTCGTCAATATTTATTATATTCTGGCATATATAACACGATTTTACTCAGCTTAAAAATGTTCTATATGAATAAAAGGGATAAACTCCACTTCAATTATCCCTCTAACTTCCACAATGCCTTCCTAAAGAAAAGAATATAGGTCACTAATAACCTTATAAAAATGTAACTGAAGGAGTTAAAGGTGTTTCCATATTGTGTCAAATGTACCCCCCGAATTGCCATCCCAGATTTTACGAGGTCACAGCCACCAAGGTCAAAGTCCTCCCCCACTGTCGATTTTTGAAGGTGCCACACGAGCGCATTTTCCGGCAATTTTCGATAAGCAAGTTTTTCTCTTATTAGTTTGATGCTCCTTTGCATTGGAATTGGAAACTAGATCGAGGGTAGATTGCGTTCAATTCTCATCAAGCTAAACAAATTTAAACTGCCAGAATACGTTTGTCCTTAAACATTGATGGAAAAATCGCTTGCGTGACACTGCCTGTACTGTGCACATAGCTATTATAGAGCTATACCGACCCCGTGCTGTACAGACACTCACAACAAATCGTGAACTTATGTTTTCGTGATGCATATGTATGTTTGTTAATCTTATTTATAAATATATTTTTGTATGCATTTATAATAGTAGCATATCTAGCTATCGTTTATCATACATCAATTTACATGCATAGATGAATATGGTTGTATTTGCCAAATTATAAACATAAGGGGGCCACGACCTTTTATATGTGACTGTACAATCATACACACATCCACTTCACTGAATTTTGTTATATATAAGGGATAATGCGAATTTATCTTTAAAAACAAAATTATATAGTGGTTTTCAGAATGAAATAGTAATATGTCACTGTATAGAATAACTTACTATAGACAAGCCTAACAAAACAAAATCTAACCTGCATACAATCGTCTAATGCTAGCCATTATGAGTTGTGCTGAATGGGTTAAGCCTACAACTAAGACATTTATTGTTTCTAGCTGCCTACAGACGATTTTACAATCTAATGGGGGATCTCTTGAAGTCAACGGGTTCAAATATTCGTTATATGCATGCTATACAATAATGATTGATTGTTATCCATAAGTGTATGCCAATATTGTTACAATTGAACACACAATATATACAGTGTGGTGTCGAACCCAAGTAACTGTGTCACCAGTACTGAACGTGGGGGTCAAAAGTAATGTAACACAAACTACAATTTTAACTTATATCTCATTGTTTACACCAATTTACTTTTTACACATCTGAACAGAGTAGGCTACTTACATTTATAAATTTATAGGCTGTGGTGACGGGACATTTTGTCTTGAATTAACCCTTTCAGTATGGCCCCGTCATATTGTCACATTATTTAGGCTATCAACTGACGATTGTAGGTAGCTTGGAAAGTACCTGGGGCAGACAGAGGGTTAATTGAGATTGTCATTTGTAATCGTCTGGTGTTAGCCAGAATACGATTAAAAGGGATCCAATCGTATTTAAAAAGAGTTAAAGAGAGTACTGCATCTGAGTACGTGGAAGTGTGTTAATACTTTTGACTGTGCCTGTATCCGACCAATAGCTGCTAGTATCGCCTATAATACTGCTATACCCGTAACCCATGCCACACGCCAGCAGTATCCAGTTACTGTATTCTTAGGAGAACTATTGGTGGGGAGAATTTGACTGCTGTAAACATTTTGGACACATAACTGTAGCAAATATGGTAAACAGTGTATGAGGACACATTAATTGTTTTGTTATCTGGCTATTATTATACGATTTTATTTAGATTAGGAAGGGTATATGGATGTCAGAGGGTTAACTGAGATCGTCTTTACTCTTTTACTTGCCACTTACTCAGATTGGGAAGGGTATATGGAAGTCACAGGGTTAATTGAGATAGTCTGTAGCCTACCCATTCCATTCCCACAGATTTTTCCTAAGCTGTATACAATTGTATAATGATAGCCAGAATAAACTGTCAAAACATGGGGTTAAACAAAATGTGTGTTTTTTTTTTGTTTTTTTTTTAATTAAGTGTATATTTCTACAATGCATGTGAAGTACCCCTCCCATCCCGGCTTTCCTTTTCCTTCATTTTCACTTATTTTTATTCTCCTCTCCTTGTTCCATTTTCTGTTCTTCTCTCCTCTTTTATTACCCCCTTCTTCCATTTACTTTTATCTTCTCGTTTTAAGTCCTTCTCTATTCTCATTTCATCATCTCTTCTTATCTACTTTCCTTTGTTACCTCTTCTCTTTTTATTTTGTTTGTATGTTCTCTTCTCTTCACTTATCTCTCTTCTTTTCTCTCTTTTTTCTCCTTCTCTCTCCTCTTATATTCTCTTCGCCTTTCCTCTTCTATTGTCTTATCTCCTCTTCTATTCACTTTTATATTTTCTTCTCTCCTCTCCTCTCTTCTCTTTCATTTTTTCTCTTCTCTTCTCTTCTCTTTTCCTCTTATCTTCTCTTCTCTTCTATTATCTTATTTAGTTTTCTCTTCTCTTATTTTTACCTCTTATCTTCTCTTCTCCTCTTTTATTATCTTGTTTCGTCTTTTCTTCTCTTATCTCCTCTTCTATTCTCTTTTCTACTCTTCTCTTCTCTTCTCCTCTTCTCTTATAGTATCTCCTCTTCTCTTCTCTTCGCTTCACATAACTTCTCTTCTCTTCTCATCTTTACTCTTCTCTTCTCTTCTCTTCTTCTCTCCTCTCTTCTCTTCACTTATTTCACTCCTCTTCTCTCCTACTATCATATCCAATCCCCTGCTTTCTCCTATTGTCTGTTCCCCGCTTTCTTTTCACTTGACCCATTTGTTCTCCTATTTTCAACGAGTTATAGATTTTCTGTTATTGTTAATGTTGTTGTGGTTATAATGACTGTATAAATGTTTGTTGGACCAAATAAAAGTTAGTAATGCTTTCTGTGTTTGTGCTGAGATATATTATTTATATTTGTATTTATATATTTACTTTTATAGTTTGTTTTGTATTTATTGTTACTATTATTATAATCATCATCAGTATTATTATTGAATGGGAAGAAATTTTTTGTACAGCCTGTATCATTTATATATTTGTTTGCTTGTCAGATATCTGAAAATCTTATATACGGATATAGAGATAATACAGTTACTATAATGGTTTAAATCCCCTCGATTTTATAAACTACTTATTTATATTTGCTGATGGCTTATCTCCTTAGATTTGTTATTGTATTTATTTATGTATTTTTACTGAACTTTTTATTGTATTTGATGATTATATAAGTGAGTCGAAGGTCACTATAGTATTGACTGCATACATTATATAAGTGAGTCACAGGTCACTATAGTATTGACTGCATACATTATATAAGTGAGTCGCAGGTCACTATAGTATTCACTGCATACATTATATAAGTGAGTCGCAGGTCACTATAGTATTGACTGCATACATTATATAAGTGAGTCGCAGGTCACTATAGTATTGACTGCATACATTATATAAGTGAGTCGCAGGTCACTATAGTATTGACTGCATACATTATATAAGTGAGTCACAGGTCACTATAGTATTGACTGCATACATTATCCGCCTCCACAAAATCAGTCTGTGTAACGTTGTCAGGTTTTTTCCCCAATGTTTATGGAGGAGACAAAGGGCAGGTTGCCTGTAACGAGTGTCTCCCCCAAAGTTAAAAGAGTGACAGAGCCAAATTCAAGGGACGTTGGAGTCAAAATGCCTGTTCACTCGAAGTTTAAAACAGTCTAAGACATAGGATGAAGGAAAGATCGATTGAGGGCGAGAGTTCCAGAGTTCACTTGTTGAGTAGGAGAAAGACTGAAATTTTTTGCCAATTCTTGGGTTGGAGAGCTGGACGGAATAGGAGTGGGACTGTATTGAAAGGCGGGTGCCTTGTACTCGCCTCAAGGGAGGGGGTATACACTGAGAGAGCTCTGAAGAACACTGATTGTTGTAATAGCGATAGAAGAGTGGAAGAGATGCAACACTGCGGCGTGCAGAAAGATATTGTAGAGAACTAGTAAGAGGAGGCGAGTTCATGAGGCGAAATGCTTTTGATTCTATGTTTTGACACCTTTCACTAGACCGGTTTTTCTTATACTGAATTAACCCTTTCAAGATCCAAAACGCACTCTTTTCTGCTTGCTGACTACTATTAGATGAGCTTATTCAGATTAGGTAGGGTATATGAAAGTCAGAGGGATAAATGAGATAGTCTGATCCCATATAATTCCCAAAGATCCGGAATAAACTGTCAACATGCGTCATAATCTTCAAAGGGTTAAATCCACTGAAAGTAGCAACTCAATTACTGAATACAATTTATATGCTGGATGTCTATCTATCTATATATCTATTTACTCAGGCCCAATCCCCACTTTTCCTATTTTTATTTTATTTTATTTTATTTTATTTTATTTTATTTTTTTGTGTTTTTTTTTTTTTTTTTGGGGGGGGCGACTCAAGACAGAGCAAGAACAGGGACAACAGAAAACAAATTCAAACACATGATGTAGTTATGTGAAATTGACAAGTTTCTCGTATGATTCTTATATAATTAATATTTCAACAAAGTGAGTTTCAAAGCAAAACAATTTTGAATAATTTTAGTGTTCTATGCACTCTCAATGTAAATATATTTGTTGTGAATATAATTTTCACAGTCATAATAAGTCTTCACAATACAAAAATACCAACTATGTAGTATGTGTACAACAAGTAATACAGCAGTGTCGTATTTTACATAATTGATGGGACCAGTGGTACTTCAACAGGTTTGGGCCTCTCCAACTTGCGCCTGTGCAGGTGTCACAATCTATAGTACACACACACCGACCTACTTCTGACATATTGGTGACATTGGTATCGATACCCACTATGGTATACATACGTGGTGAAGTCTAGAAGTCACTACATCAGTGGTGAAGTGTCCTGTAATGCCTCACATCTCTTTGTGTATTTTACACTAGCAAAAACAAAAAAATTAATATAAACTATTTACCTGCCCTACCGATTATAATACTAGAAATTATGAAAATATAATATATTATTATATACATAATACTTGATTTGAATAACCCGAGTGTTGCCGCTTGTGAAGGCATACTGGTGATTAGTAAGGCAAGTAACGATATTATAGCAGTGGTGACCTTAGTTTTTGTTCATATTAAAACAAATTATGCACATAAGCATATTTCAATACTATTTATATAATACATTTATTTAATTTGAATCATACATTGTATAATTTGATGTATACAGGTTAACCCTTTCTGTATTCGAGGCCGTGTTTTCATTTTTCTGGCTAACATTAGACGATATTATTTAGTTTGACATGGCCCTCAGGGAATCAACGGGGTAAAGTCTCTCAATTAACTTTCGGGTTCCCACAATTCCTTCCTAATCTGAAAACATTGCCTACTTAACTTATAGCCAGAATAAATGGAAAATGGAGTCCTCGTATCTTAAAGGGATTGATATAGTCCCACTTATAATAGTCCAACTTTAGTTATATTAGTAAAAACACCACAATTTTGACTAGGCTGGGATATGACCTATTTATTTATTTATTAGTTAGTTAGTCGGTCAGTCTATCTGTCTATCGATCTATCTATGCACATGTCTTTTTTTCTAACTAACTAAATAACTAACTATATATATATATTGTATCTATTTATCGGTCTGCTAGCCATTCACCAGACCAGAGTTTGTTGATGATTTCCCCTGGCCTAGTGCCTGCCTCCACGTGAGTCAGGCAGGCTACACCACACACACACAGGCACTCAGTCAGTCTTACCGCCGCTCTCTTACCGGTAACACGTGGTGATAATCGTTGTCTGGTACTGCGTGTAAACTTGCAGCCTGTGTATTCGTGCTAGCGTGAAGATAATTTGACACGAGTGTTTTCTCTAGCAAGTGTCTTTAGCTCCTCAATTCAAACTTTACACGAGTTATAACTTCCGAAAATAATCTAAATTAAATGTGTGTGGTCATTATTTTTAAGGGGATATTTTGTTCTATTAATTAATTAATTTATTAATTTATATATTAATTTATTTATTTATGCTAATAGTTTCCTTCCTAGACCTCCATCAAGCTTAAAAATAATACCCCCAAGATCCCCCTTTATAATGAATTTGTGCATTTTTCGGTAGAAAAATGCCCTCTTTGATTTAAGCAGGCTTGCTATCGCTCGCCAGAAAAAAATACGAACCCAACTGGTCCGAAAGATCTTAAAATTGACAAAGAAATGGGGCGAAAGGTCTTAAACTCTCCATACTAATGGAGCAAACGTCTAAAATATAAAAACTAATTGGGCTAAACGCGAGGGAGAAGGGGGTCCAGAAAAAAACCTTAACAATGACTGATCGAAAATATTTAACACTGGCAGATCATGCCACTTTCACTTTAACCCTTTCAGTACCGTGACGCCAATTTCCCCTTTTGTTTTGAGTATTATTGGCTGGTTTTATGCAACGTAAATGTCAGAGGGTTCACTGAGATGGAGTTTACCCTATTGACTTCGGACTACAGATCCTTCGTAAGCTGAATAAAATCGCTTAAACGTAACCAGAATACTATGACGAAATGAAGGGGTTAACATCTTCCTGGACTTGGTAGCCTATAAGTGGTTTATATATTGGATTTTATTTGTATTTATTTTATTTATTATTTATGTTTTGCTTTTAGCAATATGAACATTATTTCTATAATTCATATATTATATGGTTCTTAAAAGAAAATATATATACTGTATATATATGTATATACAGTATATACCGGTATATATAATTATATATATATATATATATATATATATATATATATATATATATATATATAAATATGGAGAGAGAGAGAGAGAGAGAGAGAAATAGATATTATAGATATTTTGTTTATGTGTGTCACGGGACCTATCATTAATTTCTTTGCATTAAATAGAGAGACAAAGTTGACATTATGGAGGTAGGAAACGACTTTTGATCATGCCTGTACACTTCCCCGTGCCCGGCCATGCACTAGATCGTTTAATATAGTGTAGTGTGGGTGGTCACTTCAGCCTCAGGTCACCTACAACCCTTGAGGGTTACATTACAGTGTTTTGGGTTGGCTTAGGTCAGGATAGTTTAGGTTATTAACCCTTAGCAGATACGTTGACGCATTTAATTTTTGTTGTTTTTTGTGTTTTTGGGGGCTATTATTAGACGGTTGGAATTTGATACCTAGGCAGGACCCAACATTAACCCCTTGAGGATCATGACGCATGTTGACGCATTATGGCTATCATTAGAGGATTGTATACAAATTAGGAAGGATCTGTGGAAGTGGAAAATATAGACTATATCAATTCAACCCCTGCTTTTCATAATCCCTTCCTAATCTGAATGCAATCGTCTAATAATAACAAACAAATATGAAAGATATGGGTCTTAGATCCTCAAGCCTTCTAACATCCTGTGCCTCTTCTAGCGGCAACTTTTAATCATTAGTTAATTGTGGCAACATCTTGAGACTACTTTGCAATGCAGGGTCTCCACACTATTCACTGATGCTGGCAACTATACCTGGAGGTAGAATTCCTATAAGAGTGTATTTCATTTACTCCAAGCTAAAGCTAAGGACAGATATACCTCAAAATAATCGTTAACGTGTATCGCAACACCAGACTCCGATAATAGCTAACGGTAAAGTAACTGTGTGACACCGGGGGGGGGGGGGGGGGGGTACTTCTCACTCTCGGCGTTTCCCCTGGACCCGTTTTCCTTCAAGCCTGCCTGTGTGGCCTTAACCTACAATCTAGCCTTAAGCAGGTGTCACAACAGATATTTCCCGGCACTGTTTATTCCGTCAACGTTTATATGTCAGTTTGTAAGCCAATCTTTAATTATGCTGATAACATATATTTGGTGTTAAGTATATCTCATAAATACATTAGAACTTTGAAGGGGGAGGGGGATTTATTTGGGTCCCTAGACCTCCATCAAGCTTTAAAAAAAAAAAAAAAAATCCCCATGACCCTCTTTCCAGATAAATTTGTACATTTTTCGAAAGAAAACTGTCCCGGTCGAACGCTGGCCCTTCTAAATTACAGGCTCAAAGAATTGGGGCTAAAGGTCTTACTATCACCAAACTAATGAGGCGAATGTCTTAAGATATGAACACTGATGGAGCTAAGGATGAAGGAGAAGGGGGTCCAGAAATAAACTTCCCCTTCATGTAGAATTGAATACAGTAAGTCTTATTATTTAACGTGAAGGGGTGACAATGCTGAAATAATTTTTTACCGATTTTAATTAAATGTTGTTGAAATGTGAATACTTTATAGCCAAATTAAATTAATTCAGACTGCTCTCTTAAACGCTTATGGGTAACTAAGCTGATTTTCTGTAAAAATTAAAGGTGACTGCAAATATGTTTGCTAGATTTAATATATGTTGGTTCTATTGTTATCTTTCTACATCAAGTTAAATTAAGTCAATATGTATATTTCTATTCTAAAGTGAGACCAAAAAAATATGTACTTCACTAATTTCAATTATTTTTGCCGACAATGTAAACCTTTATGTATACAAAATCGAATGGAGTCAACTTTCAAGGATGACTAAAATTAATTTTATTTTGTCACTAATTCCAATGTTTGTTTGCCAAATATTTTAACTTTGGGAAACGACAATGTTATAATATACTTTGGGAAACGACAATGTTATAATATACTTTTCCCAAATTTCTGAGATATGACATGAAGGAAGGGGAGAGACGGATTAGTAATGCATGTACAGTCGCTTAGTATATTATGCCATTTGTGGGAGATAAAAAGTTTCATAATTGATTAATTACCCATTCAATATATATTTAAGGGGAGGTATTTACTTTGTTCCCTAGACCTCCATCAAGCTTAAAATTACACCCCCTTGAGTCCCTTTCAAGATAAATTTGTAAATTTTTCGGTAGAAAAATGTCCCGGCCGAAGGCCGGTTCCTCTTAAATTACAGGCTTGCTATCGCTCGCCAGGATAAAATCGACACCTGAATTGCACGAAAGGTCTTAATATGGGGTGAAAGTTCTTAAAATCGCTAAACTAATAGGGCAAACGTTTTATAATATCAAAAGCAATGGGGCTAAACATGAGGGAGAAAAGGGTAAACAAAAAAATCCCTCAAGTGGAGATCTCCCCTTAATAGCTATGTAACATTGGCAACTGTCAGATTCAAAATTCCATAACCGAGTTGAATACAAGATAGCTCAGTAGAACGCATATCTCCATCATGTGTTCTATCTTTGGGAGCAGTGTTGCATGAAGGTGTAAAGTTATACTCAATCCTCAAAAAAATGTGTGTGTGAAGTAATTATATAACTAAAAATCGAGCCAAACCTTTATTTTATTTATTTAGGCTATTTATTTTATTATTTTATTATATATTTATATATTTATTTATTTATTTATATTATTATTATTATTATTATTATTATATTATTATTATTATTATTGTTTTTATTGTTTTTGTGAGGGGAGAGTGCTGGTTAATTATATGCTGGCCAAAAGTCTACAGTTTATTGTTTCTAAGTGGGTACAAGATGAAGGTAATGACGAAGTTTCATATAAATCCTTTTTTTTTTTTTTTTTTTTTTTTTTTTTTATTATGTGAACAAATAAACAGACAAACGGATAGCCAGGCAAGCATGCAAACAAAGACGGTCACAATATCACACTTTCTGCAACACTCATTTTTGGCGGACATAATAAGCCTTCACTGTAGCATAGGCTATATTTTGTTCTCTCCGATTTTGTAACCCAGAACATCCGGAGTTATTTTTTTTCTTTTGAAAGATCAGCTTAAGGGATCTGTTCTGAACTTTCTTGATTGTTTTTTTTTGAGATTATGTATTCTTCGTTGTGTTTATTGGTATGTAACCAGGATTTCGAAAATGAAGACAAATAAATACATAAATATAAATTTAAATACAAAATATCACGGACTGGTTTATATGAAACTTGGCTAGTATTCAATACCTCATTTGGTACCCCAATTAAACATATTACCCCCCACCACTTCCTCCTCCCAAGTAATTCTGTAAGGGGAGATGGGCTGTTTTTTTCTGACTCCCTTCTCCCTCGTGTTTAGCCCCATTGGTTTTTAAATTTTAAGATGTTCGGCTCATTAGTATGGCGATTTTAAGACTTTACACCCCATTTCTTTGTCAATATTTAGACTTTTCGTGCCATTTAGGTGTAGATTTTTTTCCTGGCGAGCGATAGCGAGCCTGTAGTTTTAAGAAATTTTTCTACCGAAAAATTTACAATTCAACCAGTAGACCATGGTCAAATGACCATGAAGGGTTTCGGCTCGATGTTTACTATGCTCATTATCATACCTACTGTTCACCCAATGACTACACATACAAATTGCTCTCGTCATGGCAGAAGTATGTGTTCTATCATCTCAACCAGTAGAACACTTCAACCAGTAGCTCTCAACCAGTGCCAAATTAACCCAGACCAACCAAACCAGTGCCAAAATATAGTACTAACCTAACCTAACCTAACCGTATTGGTTGATTTGGTACTGGTTGAAATGGTCTACTGGTTGAGTTGACCGGTCACCGTTCTATTGAGCACTCCGTTGTTTATACCTGTGTTATCCATGATGTTATAGATCTCCCAAAAGATTAGCGGCACCATAATAGTAGACACAAGTTAGTATGAAAGGTTAATTTATTTCGTATGCTAACATGGAAGAGCGTATACAGTTCTCTTAAGGGGAGGTTTTTAGCTTGTTTCCTACTCCTCCAGCAATCTAAAAATGTCACCCCCTTGACCCCCTCTCAAGATAAATTTGTACATTTTTCGGTAGAAAAATGTCCCAGCCAAAGGCCGGTTCCTCTTAAATTACAGGCTCGCTATCGCTCGCCAGGATAAATTTGACACCTAAATGGCACAAAAGGTCTTAATATGGGGTGAAAGTTCTTAAAATCGCTAAACTAATGGGGCAAACGTTTTATAATATCAAAAGCAATGGGGCTAAACATAAGGGAGAAAGGGGTCAAGAAAAAAAATCCTCAAGTGGAGACCTCCCCGGGGAGATGGGCCGTTTTTCTGGTCCCCCCACTTCCTCGTGTTTAACCCCATTAGTTTTGAGAATTAAGACGTTCGGCTCATTAGTTTGACGATTTTAGCACCTTTCACCCCATTTCTTTGTCAATTTTAAGAACTTTCGTGCCATTTTCATGTTATCCTGGCGAGCGATATCGAGCCTGTAATTTTAAGAGGAACCGGCCTTCGGTCGGAACATTTTTCTACCGAAAAACGTACAAATTTATCTTACAGGGGGGGGGGGGGTTCTAGGGGGTGTTTTCTTACAGCTTGATGGAGGTCTAGCGAGGAAACTAAACATTAAATGAATATATAAATGAATAGACTAAACAAATAGCCACTGTCCCCCTTAAGGAGCCGAGTGTTCCTTTATACTTTATAAAAGAGAACTTGCTATCCCCCCAGTTAATTTAGGCAACAATGTATTTTATCTTTGTTTCGTTCAAGACAATTGCTTTCACAGTGTCACGATTTAAAAATACGTATAAATATTTGCTAGGCGATCTATTGTTTTCTGCGCAAGTTAAGGGGGGTGACCTGATTTGTTTCTCCTTGTCTCTCTTTCTCTGGATTGTATCCATTCGGCCCTATTCAGCCTACGTTTATCCCCATCCAGGTGTCAATTTCTTCCTGGCGAGCGATAGCGAGCCAGCATTGTATGGAGAAATCTGGCTTCGCCGGAGACATTTTTCTATCGAAAAATTTACAAATTTAGCCTGCTGTCAAAAATATTTAAAATAAAATATGCTGGCTCGCTCCCGCTCGCCAGGAAAAAATCAACACCTGAATATGGGGATAAACGTCTTAAAACAGTATGCTGAATGGTGCCAAATGGATACAACACAGAGGATAACCTACAACCCAGAGAGAGAGGAAAAGAGAGAGAGCGATAAAAAAACAAAAACAAGGTGGGCCCCTCTAAATGAAATTGTGCTGTGGATTAATGGTTAATATTTTACATTCTCTATGGCACTGAACTAGTTTATTGATAGCGCTTGTTGTTACAGTATTTATATCCAAATAACTCCTAAAAGCTTTTCCCATTTTTAATAAGCTCGTTTGGCAGTAGACATCCTAAATTTACGAAACTGTTATCGTATGGACGGTGACTTTTCCTCGATCAGTGGAATATAACAATTTGGTGGCAGACAGCATAAACTTGAAAATCTATCCTATAAACTGTCTCTTTATTAGCTAAAACAGGTAAAAATCGTATGACATTAGAACAAATATAATCTGCTATCATCTCATGGACTTCCCCCGTTCAGCAGAATTAAATCAAGTTGCTGTAATTGGAATATTATGAAATAGCCGTGACTTTTCCTCGATCAGCAGAACAAGACTCATGTTGCGGTAGAGTGGAGACAACCGAAGAAGAACAAGAGGGAAAAGGTAGAAGGTAGAGAGGTAGAGTGGAAGCAACTGAAGAAAAAGATGATAAATAAGAGGCAACTGAAGAAAAAGACGGAAATAAGAGGCAACTGAAGAAAAAGCAGAAGGTAGAGTGAAGGCAACTGAAGCAGAAGCAGGTAGAGTGAAAGCAACTGAAGGAGAACAAGAAGGCGGTAGCTAGTGGAGTTGTTTTCCATGGTCAGTTGGCTCCATGGGTAACACCAGTGCTGTTGTCTGCTTCTCCTCCACCACCGGCACTACACCCAGACCCCGCAGCGCCGCCAGCAGGGCCACTGCAAGGTAATCACAAACACCATAATATTATAGATTTAGGCTGTATACACTAAATAAAATCTATTCATTCTAATTAGGCCAACATAATAACCACGAAGGGTTTTTTTCTGGTCCCCCTTCTCCCTCATGTCTAGCCCCATTAGTTTGGCGATTTTAGGACCTTTTGCTAGATTTCTTTGTAAATTTTCAGACATTTCGTGCCATTTAGATGTCGACTTTCCAAGCGATAGCGAACCTGTAATTTAAGAGGGACCGCCCTTCGACCAGGTAATTTTTCAACCGAAAAATTTCTGTGGGGGCGCTTGGTTATGGCCTTGGAATTGCTCGGGGCCTTGGGGCTGTTCGGCCAGGCAGCTTGGGGAACAACAACAACAACAACAACCGAAAAATTTACCAAAAGTATATCGAAGGGGTGTGGGGGATCTTGGGTGTGTTATTTTAAAGCTTGATAGAGGTCTAGGGAACACTAAACAAAAATCTTGAAACTCAATTAAAACTGAATCAAATGAGCTGTACACTTCTACACCTGTTTGTGTTTGACTCTTCCCAAATGGTACACACATCAGGTCGACTGCTATAATATTTTAGGGCTTACAAGAGACTACTCTGTTTATTTTCAGCTGATGATAAATTGAATCCCTTAGCAGCTAATTTCTCGATACTTAATGAAAATATATGAAACTACCGTGTCTGCATGATATTAAAAGACCAAGGTTGTATATTTAGCACCATATTTCACTACACAATATTTGAAATAACTGAGAAATCTTTATGGGAACTAAGCAATTTTACGTCAGTTGAAAAGGAGGGTCTTGGGTGCGTGTGTGTGTGTGGTTTTTTTTTAAGCTTGATGGAGGACTAGGGAGGAAACTAGAAAAATAGTGGTTAACATTTCTGACCTAATCATAATGAACAGACCATAGTACCAAGCTATATCTAACCACCCATGCAGTATATCTAAAAACTATTAATATATTTTGTTTTCATGTCTTACTTCTAGTGCAAGTTTAGTAGCTAGCCACCCAGTAAACACCCCATTGTTTATGATTATTGGAGAGAGAGAGAGAGAGTGAGTGAGTGTGAGATTGAGAGTGAGTGTTTGAGTGAGAGTGAGCCAGAGTGAGTGACTGACTGTCCATGTTTAAGATATATTATAATATCAGACTTTCCTTGAAGTAAATACATATGCTGAGAGAGCTCCAAGGACCGAGTATAATATATAGTTATGTGAAGGTTGTGGCGGGGTAATAGTCTATCTATCTATCTATTGCCTGACGCCGTGATCCCCGAAGGGGTGGCCACGAACGAACCGCCCCCCTGGGGGTTAGGGAATAGAATATGCCCCACGTGCCTTCTGCGTGTCGTAAGAGGCGACTAAAGAGGTTGGGTCGGTGGGCTTGCGACCCCCACCCGGAAAAAATATCTAAGCAAAGAAAAACGAACGGGGTAATAGTATTCCTAACAATTATATGTCGTTTCCAGAACTCCTTTATCGGTTAACATTGTTTGTAGGGGGAATGGAATTATAGATATTTTCAACAGAGAAGTCCTATCATCAGGAGCAATTTTGTTAAAAGACTTTAATTAATATTATTTTTATTAATCTCACCACCACACCCCCAATGAAATTAATTAAAGTATATATGATCCACCGGGATTCGAACCCGGGTTATCACACACATATTTTTGCCACCTTAACCATTACACCACCAGGAAGGAATACAAAGAAATTAACCTGAAATAGCATTGTTTTGGTCAGTTTATCACTTCCAAAGACATAATTTAAACTATAAACCACAATTTTATCTTTACATGCACAATAATAAAGACTTAAAATAATGGATTCGGCTTTCGTTTGACACCCTGCCTATTATGACTAATCAAAAATCATGTTTTTTATTACATTCGTATACCATTACAGTCTTAAATGTAGAGGTAATGACAGTAGATAGTGTACCTAAATTATAAGTAATTATTTTTGCCATGTAAGGTATAATACATTGCTTCTATTAGTTGATTCCGAATGTTGTATTGGCACAATGGAAATACCGGTACTTAAGAGGTTCACGAATATTATAAGTGGCATAAATGTACAAACGATTTATCTATCTATCTATCTATCTGTCTGTCTATATATCAATCAATATATCTAACTATTTATCTATCTATCTAGCTAGCTAGATATATAGATAGCTATGCATATGTTATCTATTATCCTATCCAACTTAACTATATCTATATATCTATCTATCTATCTTTCTATACATCCATCTATATATCTATATGCGAGAGTTACACAGATACTCAGACCATACAGACCTTGCGGTCCCTATTAGGTGGTCCGGCCTTAATACTACTAGACAGGGACAGTTAATAGTAGAAGAAAAGGACAGCAATGTAGAAGGCTCTCTCTCCAGAGAGAGAGAGGGATAGGAGAAAGTATTGGGCAAGCCGTGACCACAGGGAAGGGAAAAAGTCACTTCACTCATTATAACCGGCTGCTGTAAGACCGGGGGGGGGGGGGGGGGGGGGGAGACGAGGAAAGGGAGGAAACTAGACTCACTCATTAACACTTGGATTAAATAGGTCGCCGGACAACCTAAACAAAAAATATGTAAGTAGTTGAGAGAGAAATGCATTCATTTGATCGATGTTATCAGCAAATAAATAAATATATATATACATATATATACTCTATATTTATATATATATATATATATATATATATATACATATATATATACAGTATATATATATATATATATACGGTATATATATATATATATATATATATATATATATATATATATATATATATATTACAATAATATAGTACACTTTTCATATACTGTATATAAATTTGTTAAGCCAGATTACACCAAAGGGTTTCTATTAGTCCTGGTGGTGTAATGGTTAAGGTGGCAAAAATCTGTGTGTCATAACCTGGGTTCGAATCCCGGCGGATCATATATACTTTAATTAATTTCATTGGGGGTGTTTGGTGTTGTGGTGAAATTAATAAAATATAGATTATAAAATATGATGGTAGCTAGATTACAATGTAAAAAGTCACCGTCGTAATAATTATGAGGTTATCATATCCCCTCATACTCACGGACATCTTGAGAAACTCGAGGCTATTCTACTCTTCCACTGTCGCCAAAGAGGAAACATCGCACTCATTACCATGTTTATAATAGAGTTTATGTCCAAGGCCGCTTCACACCTCCTGCGATGTAATTTAGAAACTACTCTTACCAAACTACCCAATACAGTCACAATATATACTGGCACAAGGTAACACTGGTCTCCTCACATGTAGTATGGCAGATTATATATATATTTTAGTCACTGATATAAATGTGATATATATATATATATACAGTATATATATATATATATATATATATATATATATATATATATATATATATATATATATATATATTGACAATCTTAATCAATATGATCTACCCTTATAGGTGGAGTGTGTGTTAAGTCTATCTCTCTCTCTCTCTCTCTCTCTCCACACACACACACACACACCCACACACATGTAACTCTATACCGTGAACGTTACAGCAATAGTCATTATCAACCCACTCAAGCCTCCACCGGTCCCTCAAAACACAGATAGTAGACTACCCACACTATTAACCCTTTCAGTATCCTAGGACGCATTATTTTCCTTCTTAACAATATCTGGTCCGTCGTCTTGTGGGTAATTATGATATTTGGTTTAAGTGTTATTGAGGATTTTGCTTGCTTATGCCATTTTCGAGCAATGTATCTTAGTTTGCCCCCAAGGCTAACCAAAAAGCCTCCCCAAGTTTCCTCCAATTAAACAAATATGCCCCCCCCCCCCCCCCTTCAAGCTAAATTTTTACATTCTTCGATAGAGAAATGTCTCGGCTTCAATATTTTTAAAGATAACCCATTCATTACCGGTGACGTCCTTTTCATCACATTCTGGACGCTATTAGATGATTTTATTCAGCTTACATAGGGACATCAGCAATTAACAGGCATCGAACTGTCTCACTTAACCCTTTTTACTACCCAGATCCTTCTTAAACTGCAAAAAAATCGTATAAATATAACTAGAATAAAATTAAAAAGTCATCACCGGTACAGAAGGGGTTGGAGTTAAAGGCTTGCTATCGCTCGCCCAGAACAAAAATCGACACCTGAATGGGTTGAAGCGTCATCTGATTGAAATAGTTAAACCCTATTTCGAATATAAAGACCAACATTCTTGACTACTAAACTCTATACCTCACAAGCGACTTGATAATCGAGCTAATATTCTATAACTTGGCAAGGGTTAGCCAGATAATAGGTGTGAAAATTTACAGCCCATTTGCTCCAGCCCTTTATGAGTTAGAGGTTAGGGTTCACGATTTCTAGTCTGCCTATTTGGAACAGGGTATAACCACATTTCTTTATATCTCTACTGTCTCGGGTATGGCACGAGTATTGCCAACTTAACCCCTTTGAGGATCATGACGCGTTTTGACAGTTTAGTCTGGCTATCATTAGACGAGATTGTATACAGTTTTATTAGAGATCTGTGGGAATTATAAGGGTGAAGACTATCTCAATGAACCGTCTGACCTCCATGTACCCTTTCTAATCTTAATAAAATCGTCTAATAATAGCCGGAAAACAAACAAATATATACATAATTGATTTTGAATGGGTTCGAGACGGTCAAATTGTTCCAGGCCTGTCGAATTGGTCCCAGGCAGTCGATATGGCTACAGGCGGACGAATTGAGCTGAAACAATAGAATAGGTCTGAAGCAATCAAATCGGCCTGGGGCGGGTGAATCGATTCTAGAAATAGTCCGAGTCAAACTCGTCAAATTGTCTTTAGTAGTTGATTTTGAGCGATCAGTCGAATTGGGCTATGTGACACCCGAATAGGTCTTGTAAGGAGTACGCCTGTATATACCCAACTAGATACAAGACCAAGATGTGTGTAGTTGTCCAGTGGCAGATTAAGGAAGGCAGTAGAGCGAGATTTTGAGCAACTTTCATTGCCGGAGTT
The DNA here is from genome assembly GCA_032716605.1 of Paralithodes platypus. NCBI lineage: Eukaryota > Metazoa > Arthropoda > Malacostraca > Decapoda > Lithodidae > Paralithodes > Paralithodes platypus. The sequence continues at coordinate 71,042,299 of CM064509.1, forward strand.
TTCCGCAACTCACACCCACACGCCAGTACCCGCGCACACACGCACATACAGTATGTAGGCTGCAGAGGGGTACACATACACACACGTACGTATATAAATAAAAACACAGGTGCACATTTAAACATTTGACACACTCATTGACACACAATTTTCACCCCCCCCCCCCACACACACACATACACATACACACATATCTATACATCTCTCTCTCTCTATATATATATATATATATATATATATATATATATATATATATACCGGTATATACTTATACAGTATATATATATATATATATATATATATATATATATATATATATATATATATATATATATATATATATATATACTGTATATATATATATATATATATATATATATATATATATATATACTATTTTACAGAAGGCGCGCACGTATGAACGCTCTAATGCTCTAGTGCTGATCACGGCCATAAACGACAACCACAAACACACACATACACACCAATGCAGATACTTTCAATAAAACACGCACACGCACACACACACACACACACACACACACACACACACACACAATGCAAATACACATTAATCTTACTAAGTTAATCAATACACGGCAAGACTGCCACGTGCACACACGCGTGTAGCATTTTTTTTTCTATGTGAGTGAGGGAGACAAAAGGCAGAACTGCCTGTATCGAGTGCCTCCCCCAGAGTTGAAAGAGTGACAGGGCCAAAATCAAGGAATGTTCGACTCCGAGTTCGAGCCAAAATGCATGGACACACGGAGTTTGAAGCTATTTAAGTCATAGGAAGAGGGAAAGACTGATTCTGGGAGAGAGTTCCAGAGCTCAGCAGTTGAATAGAAGAAAGTCTGAGAATACCATTTCACTCTTGGGTTGGAGATTTGCACAGAGTAGGGGTGGGATTGTGTTGCAAGATATACTGTATATAGGCTACACGACAAAACAAATGTGGGGTTAAAGAAGGTATGAAAAGGTTAATGCAAGTGCCCATAATAATATACTATTTTGAATGTATATTGGTAGTATTACAAGGATAGAAAGGTACATCGTTGTTAATATATGCCAGATTATATTATAAACCCTTTAGATATCATTGATATTTTAGAGTGTAAATTGACAGCCAAATATAATGTACAGTCGCGTTCTTAATGTTATATGTACTTTACCTAAGCTATCTCTGGCTAAATTGAATATGTTTAATATTTGTTTAATTGCATTCCGGAGGCTAATCTTAATAAACCTCAAAATGAAATTATACAGAACTTATCCAGCAATACCGATAGTCTACATGTTATTTATATATTTATAGTAAGAATATCTCACAAATACACGTGAACTACTAAATGTTTTTATTTGTTTTACTCTCAGCTCGACTCAAACCACCGAGTGTCTATGCTTTAATCAATTATCCCACGCCGTGGTAGAGTTAATTGAGGATGGACACTTGTTCTCAATATCTGTGGTTCTAGAGAGAGAGAGAGAGAGAGAGAGAGAGAGACAGAGCGAGAGCGAGAGAGAGAGCAAAACAAGTTATATGGACTTTGTAAACAATCGAGCTGCCAAACTTATGCACAGTAACCTATAGTTTGTCCATTTATGTTCGATCGTGTCATGAACAGCAATCCCAGTCATTTTACTAGTGTTGTTGTTGTTGTTGTTGTTCCCCAAGCTGCCTGGCCGAACAGCCCCAAGGCCCCGAGTAAGGCCAAGGCCATAAACGAGCGCCCCCACAGAACCCTCCCTGCCGACCACAATAAAGCCTGGGTGACCGAAGCCACTCCATGGCGGGGAGCTGAGAGGGTGCGTAAACGCCCGGGAAACCAAAGCCCCACCCAGGGCCCTGTGCCCCACAGCAATTATGAAGAGAAAGTTGAGGGGCAAAGGAATAATGTGACGCTTTAGCTTCCAATCTTGGTAGATTGGGAGGTCAATCCACGGAAGAGACGCCGTCACTTGAGATTTAGAAAATATATAAGTAAAAGGAACAGTCCGAGTAAGCTATGGGTATGGCAGAGATCGCTCAGGTCTCACTCTGATAGACCAGCCCATCGCCAAATTTTACTAGTGTACGGAACTGTGCCTATTACTTCAGTCGAATCATTGAATAAGTTTACAATGATTAACTTATAATATTTACCCAATTGCAAATTACTAGGTAAATTGTCAACTATAGGCTACTAGGTAGATGTTATTAGTATCTGGTTAAATAGACAAGATTTGCTGTTATAAGTATAATCCCGAGTTTATCGCTTGAAGCTTCGATCATGAATTATTAACGCGGACTAGCGATGCATAATATACCTAAAATATATAGTATACAGAAGGCTATATAATATTTCAATTTGTTATCAACTATCTTAATTAATTTTGTGTGGGCGGGTGCCCAACCCCGAAAGGGGTTGAAATAGGGGAGCTATCCCCCCCGCCAAAGGCGGCTTTCTAGGGCCTTTCCTAGCTGATGCTGAGAGGATTGGGTTCTAGTCATGTGGTGATGGGCTGGTCTATCAGAGTGAGAACTGAGCGATCTCTGCCATACCCAAAGCTTACTCTGACTGTTCCTTTTACTTATATATTTTCTAGATCTCAAGTGACGGCGTCTCTTCCGTGGATTGACCTCCCAATCTACCAAGATTGGAAGCCAAAGCGTCACATTTTTCCTTTGCCCTTCAACTTTTTCTTCATAATTGTTGAGGGGCACTGGGTGGGGCTTTGGCTTCCTGGGCGTTTCCGCACCCTCCTCAGCTCCCCGCCATATGGAGTGGCTTCGCTCACCCAGGCTTTATTGTGGTCGGCAGGGAAGGTTCTGTGCGGGCGCTCGGTTATGGCCTTGGCCTTGCTCTGGACCTTGGGGCTGTTCGGCCAGGCTGCTTGGGGAACAACAACAACAACAACAACAACAACAACTAATTTTGTCCACACAAAAAAAGAAGAAAAACAAAAAAAAAGTTATATTTTATATGTTCCACAATTTTCTAACGGGTACCAAATTGATTCCATGTAGGTTACAAATTTATTAGGTTTGCATTAGTAAAAAATATATTTGGATAAGTTAGCATAGATTTAGAGGCAATTCAATCGTGATCACTACCTCGGGGATTATAACGTCTGCCAATGGATTGACAACATATATTTGGTTAGGCTAGTTAAAGTAAGTTAGGTTAGGTAAGTTAGTTTAGATTTGGTAAATTAGAGTTCTATTATAGGATAGACAGGTTAGTCTAACTTAGGTAACACGTGATTCCTGGCAGAATTTCAGAAAGGACTATCAAATTCGAATGAATCCCATAGCTATAAGCCGTAAGAAAAGCATAGTTTTCAAGTCCCAATGAATTATGAGAAACCTTTAAATATCACCAGAACATCTGTATACGTTTGTTAAATAAATGCAATTTAACAATCATCATAACTTCACAAGAAATAGTCGTATTATTGGGAATAATTATGTGAAAAATACATTAGTCACCCATCGAAATTGATAATGAATAGAAAAGAAAACGAAAATTGTATGGTAGGCTATTTTATATGTAGACCTGCCCACTCTCCATACACGTTGAGTTCCGTAGACAAATTCCCGGAAACAAGCCAACGGTTCTATATACACGGTGCATTATTATTCTAATTCAGCTCTTGATTCGCTATTGTTGAGACATCGACTTACTTGTAGCCTACAGTATATCAAACCTTTGATCTGAACATAATTAAATTTAGGATCTCGAAGTGACCATTTTCGATCAGTACTATTCAAACTTCCATTAATTTTCTTAACCCTTTGAGGATCATGACGCGTTTTGACAGTTTATTCTGGCTATCATTAGACGATTTTATAGAGCTCAAGGATCTGTGAAAATCAAAAGGGTAAAGATCAGCTATCTCAACGAACCCTCTGACCTCTATATACCCTTCCTAATCTGCATAACATATTCTACTTATAGCCAGAATACACTGTCAAAGCATGTCATAATCCTCAAGAAGTTAATTCAAACATAATCGGGTAAGCACACGTAGGTTACAATTATACGCTCACACTTTACACATAGACTACACTCTCGCCGTCATTCCCCAGAGTGAGGCAATTGTATTGAAGAGGAATACAGAATGAAGAATAGGCGTGCAGAGCCAATAAAGGCTTAACTGCATATCATTATTAATAATTTATGTTATACAACAAACATATAGGCTACACTATTATTTGAGGGTGCACACACGTAGGCTACACCCGCATATAGCCTACCCCTTCAAAAACAATGAATGTTATGAAATATTAATGACTATCGGAAAAATAATTAATACCATATTATTTTAATATATGTACGCTACAGTTGACCATATAAGGGCTCACATATGCAACATGAAATAACATATCCTGGAATATGGTAGATCATCTGTAATGAACTGTTTTTATGAATGCCTCACTCAAAACTACAACCTTGCATAGGATGTTATTTATTAAGTGATCCTTTCATAAGTAAATACATTATTGACAAATGATGGATGAACTGTTAGGCTATATACCAGAGCATAGTAGTGCAAGTTACATATAGCCAGCTCTACAAAAACTCGTAAAACATTCTAGGATTTAGGGTACCGCAAAGTAAGGCAAGTCTCATGAGCCCTGGGGGGGGGGGGGGGGGGGGGGGGCCTTTAAATTGACGCCTTTCTTCATTTTATTCTGGCTATTAATATTGTGTTTTAAGTTTAAGGACAATTGAGATTCAGGTTAATTTGAATATCTGATATTCTTTTAATATTACCAGATCTTCTTTAGTTGAGTATAATCGTGTATTGTTATCCATATACACTATCGTAGCCCAGTCTCATATGTTATTTCATAAATCGATTAGGTAAGCTACAGTATATTGGGTAAATTCGTAAAACATAGGCACTTCATATTATTTTAATAGTTGTAGACCACAAAATGAGTGAATAATTTAATAGTGGCGATTATTCTTAAGTCAGGATTCATACAAATTGGTCTAATGAATAAAACAATAACCAAGTTATTAATGCAAAAGTCGGCATCTTAATGATATGAGTTATTAGTTAATATCAATTATATTTCAAATTACTTATATGTTTGTATTGCTGAGAATAAAATGAAGATTGTATTAATTTATGACGTCATAAAGGTGCTACCTTATCAAATTGTTATAAATATATGTGTTTATGAAGGCACTACAACCGTATTTTAGCTGATAATTCTGCTAAATATTGATGTCTACAACTCCACCTTCCTTATAGCTCCAAATCTCGCAAGTGGTCAATTAACCACTTGCGTTTTTCAGGCTATAAGGAAGTTGAAACCGTAGGCCTAAGCATTGATATTAAACAGAAATACAGTAACAATGTAGGATTCTGATGGATAAAATATATTTAATTTGGTTTCATGTATATATAAAGGTTTTACATCTGGATTTTAGCTGGTAATTGTGTTAAATATCGATGTTTACAGGTTGAACGTCCATATAGCCTGAAACTCGCAAGTGGTCAATTGCACCCTTCAGTATGATAACGCCAATTTTAATTTAGAATTTATTCCTTTTCGGCTTAGAAAATACGTCTCATAGCCAAGTAAACTATAATTTACTTGGCTATGAGACGTATTTTATAGCCTAGTGTTTGCCACTGCCAGAATAAAATATAATGTATTGTGCTGAAGAATTTACGCATGATATATTATGCGTAAATTCTTCAGCACAATACATTATATTTTATTCTGGCAGTGGCAACACTATGTATTGTGTTGAAGAATTTACGGATGATATATCATGCGTAAATTCTTCAGCACAATACATTATATTGTATTCTGGCAGTGGAAAACACTAGGCTATATTATTAGATGATCAAAGTTCAATAAAAGCCTCTTGTACTAGCCTATACTACCGGTTAATGAGGAAATAGCTGATGCTTTTCATTCGTAAAATATAGGTTACCTTTAGAATTGTGTTGCGTGGATGTAATTATATGCATATGGTATCAGTTAGGGGGCATAATAAATGACATGATTGACATCCATGCAATACAAATGAGTGTAGTGACTAGCGTCTCGGACTTCCACCCAGAAGGCCCGGGTTCGCGCCCACGCTCGGCGCATTAAAGATTTTTCACAAGCACTGAGTCGTTACCATCCCTCATGAGCAAAGGGATGGGGTAGTAGTACAGGACCCCAATGGAAATACGCCTAATCGGCCTTATTGAGCTATCCTTAACTAGCTTAGCATGCGCTAGCTTTAAGAACTATTATTATTATTATTATAACCAATCGCGAACGGTTGCCTTGCATTGAGGTTGGTAGGCTATATTATAGTAGGCTTCTTCACGCCGATAGCATAAAGATAGGGCCATTTTCCAACTTGTCTTTGCTATAACGGCCATCAAACTTGTTTAATATAGACAGATACAAAACATAAGACCAATACCAGAGCAAATGTTAACAGCAATGCGTGGGCTAGAGGGGAAAATGGTTACGGTAATTTATGACGCCAGTTCGGTGTTTTCTCGGGAAAGTTATGGCCTTGTCCAACATAGTTTAGTCACACTGGTCAAAGCAGACTTCATTACATATGATTGAGGCATATTACAATAATATCAGAGAGGATATAATGATGCATCGCGGACGGAAAAATAAATATTGATGCGGCGAAGTTGTGGAAGATTTTGGCTGCATAGCGCCTGCGCGGTCGGCGGGGGATATGAAGCCAAGCAGACGACACCCTCACTACTTACCCGGTCGACAGGGACGGGAGTCGGTGTACGCTGTAAGGTATCTTTACTTAAGTGGCTTTTTCTACTAAACTACAGTCCCGATCATGTTCTCCGTAGCTCCTAGAGTGGCCCTGTAAGTTGCTGAATCTCATGTATACCGCGGGATTGGATAATTTTTAAGGCATGTGGGTTTAACATTGAAAAGTATAAGGGGGTTGAAGTTTTTTTTTGTTTCGTTAACCATAGCCCGGCATCAGCTGAGAGGAATAACAATCCAGTTGCCAGCAATAACCGAGCCATAACCAGGAGCTGTTCGGGTGACTTTTCAGTGTTTTCCGTTAACTCTACATCTATCAAGCATGTGGTAAAGGTAGAATAAATTGTGTTATTTTTACAGAATGATAACCCAAGTGCTTCGTCAGCGCTTTCAGTCGGTGTTCCTCGCTTCCTGCATCTTGCCTTGAACATTTTTTTTTTTTTTTTTTTTTTTTGTAGATGCACAGAACCGGCTTTGTGTTTGTCGCTTGAGCCTTGACATTAAATTATTTATAAGGTGTCCGTGACTGCCAGACTGTCTCATGTACTCGACTTATACCCAGTGGCTCTTTGTAGCACTTATAATGACACTACTATCAGAGTTATCGATTGCGTCATTTAGTTTTGCACGGCTTATTTGAGATGGTACAAAAAAAGACTCCTCACGGTGCAAGATATTTTTAGCATGTATAACAGTAGGCCTATAAATTGGACTTTTTGTGTGATTTGTAAAACTAAGTAGGCTAAGCCTACTTAGCCTAGCCTTAATTACATTCAAAGTTTGCATTGAGTTTGCTTTGGGTACCGGTAGGGTAATGTTAGGTTAGGGAAGTTACCTTGGTTGAGTCGGTTTGCTTTGATTGACTGAATTTCGGTTTTAACTGGGTTAAGGTATATGTTTTGCATAGGTTTTATTTAGTTTAAATATATATATACATATATAATGGATCTCCAAAAAATCACACCCAAATGATTCCACTCATAATATATAATGGCTACACATAGGGGGCCATCGTTCTGTAGGTTAGGAAGCTTAGGTCGAGCTAGGCCAAGTTCTAAGGTAGATTAGAACAGACTAATTAATGTGGATGGTTTCATTTTGTAGTAGGCCACTATAGTTATTTGGAAACGAGTTAGAAAAAGGGTAAAGCGGATTTGATAAGTTATACCAGGATTGGGAGTGGTAGGTTAGGAAAGAAACGTTAAACTTAGTTGGTTAGACAAGTTACATGCGAAATGAGGTTATCACTCAGTGCCTTACGTATTATGCCTAGTATGATTGAGATTTAGACCAGCTCAGATGATTATGGGTTTTGCAGGTGTTAAGTCACACACACACACCCACACATCCACTGATCCACACACACTACCGGGTGGGTTGAAGGTCGGTTCGATTTTAACAGCGAATTTAACATAATATTAACATAATATTAACATAATATTAACATAATATTAACTTAATATTAACTTGTTTCCCTATCTCGTTGAAATAAAGTGTCGTTAATTAATTAATGTCTTGTGTGTCGCATGTGTGTAACCTTTGCATACTGGTATGTAAATAATAATTATTTAGTAGTTTATGTATCAGTAGTGCTTAGGAGTGGAAAATATCTGGCAGTGAATACAAGATTAAAAATATAATAAAACATAGCTAACAAAACAAAACAAAAACTAACTAACACCACGTATCGAACAGTTTCGGCTCATCCTTAGCCCTTTTCAGGTGTGAAGTTGGGTTGATAAGAGTCGAAACTCGTTTTCTTAAATTGAAAACTATTTTCAATGTGTGGGTCTAGTTTTCCTGTAGTGCTTATACAATACATTATATTACTCGTAGATCCCGTTTTTCTAGGCTTTATTTGGCTTTTTAAAAACATGAATTAGGTTAGAACTTAAAACCCAACTACCTGCATTCTATACTTTACTGTACATTATGTATTTTGCTGTATGATTATGCAGTAGACTAGTTAATACACACCTTGGAGCTTTGACCGGTAACCTAATTTGGCTATTATACAGTATATATATTTTGTTCTTTTTAGTATGTTTCATTTACTGTTTGTTTAAATGCAGAACAGTACGGTAAGTAGTTGTACATCAGTATATATATATATATATATATATATATATATATATATATATATATATATATATATATATATATATATATCCGTTAATGTAAGTACCGGTAAATTCTGGCAGTTATTCCTGTGAGAGAGAGAGAGAGAGAGAGAGAGACAGACAGACAGACAGACAGACAGAGATAGACATTGACATGCAGTCTCTTCAACAATAAAGAGCTGTGGACCCCCCCCCCCCCCAACTGTGATGTCAGCCGATCACGCAAACATAACCCTTTCATGTTTGCAACTCGAACTCTTTAGGTGGCAGTATTATAACTATTTACAATTAGAACTTTACACGAATCATGTGACTATATATTACCGGTATTTTTTTTCTATAAGGTTTTGTATAGAATGTGAAGTCAATGAAAAACACATTGTTAAATAATTATATCAAGTACCGGTATATATTTTATATAGGCCATGGTGAAATGCTGGTTCGTGTATTTGTTTAATCTTCCATTCCTAGTGATTCTTCGTAAGCTGAATGATAGTCTGGCGGTTACTATAAAATATTGCTATTTAGCCTGAGGGGTTGTAGTTGATTATATGGAGGCACGGGGTATAGTCGTGGTTAAAAGTCCTGATCTCTCTATATATATATATATATATATTTTTTTTTTTTTTCCCAGTTAAATATGAGCTTCCTATTTATGGGGAGAAATATACATTTATAGACATATTTAATTATTAGTTTACGCCCTAGACCTCCATCAAACTTAGAAAATAACCCAAGACCACCCTTCAAGATAATTCTGTGCAATTTTCGGTAGAAACTTGGCCGGCGAATGGCCGGTTCCTCAAAAATTGCAGGCTCACAATCGCTCGTCAGGAAAAAGTCGACACTTGAGTTGCACGAAAGGTCATATATTTGACTAAGAAATACGGTGCTTGGTCTTAAAATCCAAACTAATGGGGCGAACTTATTAAAATATCAAAATTAATGGAAATAAATATGAGGGAGGAAGGGGTCCAGAAAAACAACACCCCCTTAACATACTAGGACAAAACACGAATACAATAGCTTAGTTCTTTAGTTTAGGTGTTTTTGGGAGCTACTGTTAATTAAAGCTTAAACAAATATAAAATTAAAGTTGAGAATGTTGGCACAATCTTTGATTCAAACAGTCTGTACGTAAGCAGAACACTGTTATTAACAAGCAAAATCAATATATTTTTTTCTCGCCGACTCATTTTTGGTTAGTCACTCGTTCCAGAATTTTGTTGGCCCATTTTCGTTGAACCAGTCTCACACGAACGCCTTTTTCGTGCAACTTTCTTCAGCGTGTCTTGTCTGTCCATCTCTAAATTAAGTTGTATACAGAATTCAGCTACCGTAAATACTCCACCTTCAGCTTTGTATTCGATACCAGTGTAAAAATCCCAGAAATGTAGCCGTAGAAAATTGACGATATACGCTCTCGTGTGATATCCCCTTTAACCTGTGGATATTGACAATTAAGTTACTCTGTGTGTGTATATATTTATATATTTTTTTTGTATATTAGTCAGAACTTCAGTTAATTCTTTTAAAGGATGGACCGACCTTGAACATCTTCATTTATAGTCAAGAAGGAAAACAAGACTCGCTGGATATAATGATTACTCATAGTTCAGAACTTTATATACTTTACTTATTTTATATATGTGCCGAGTACATGCATACAACATACATTCATTTTAGTTATGTACAAACTCCATTCAACCTTTAGAAAAACAAGTAATATTTTACCAATTACGACATTCTTGGCTAATGTCAATGTTGGCAAGATCCACATGAATTTAACGAGGTGATAAGTCTGGTGTTAGTTGCTAACCGAGAATAAGTCAATTAAAAAATGTATATACTACTTGAATGCAGATTTGTTATAATACGATAATACTACTACTAAATTAAATTAAATTATGGTAATGGTATTTTAGTACCAGGTAGATATAGTATACCAATTATATATACCGGGTATATATATATATATATATATATATATACAGTAATATATAATATATATATATATATATACAATATATATATATATATATATATATATATATATATCCCGGTATATATATATATATTATGAATATTATTTTGTATTATTATTATGAATATTATTTTTTTTGTAAACCCTAATTTTACGAAATTTCAGCCCCAAATATCAACATAGGGTATGCTAGGTGTGGGCGTGGTGGTGGGTGTGTCGAGTTCAGCTGCTGGCCTAGTAACTTGCTCTCAGCTGAGTATTGATCTGTACGGTAGGCTCTGTGTGTGTGAGAGAGAGAGAGAGAGAGAGAGAGAGAGAGAGAGAGAGAGAGAGAGAGAGAGAGAGAGAGAGAGAGAGAGAGAGAGAGAGAGAGAGAGAGAGAGAGAGAGAGAGAGAGAGAGAGAGAGAGAGAACACACAGAGAACACACAGACATTTAGAAGGTGAGTGAAAATGATCAGACATTTAGAAGGTTAGGGCTTTAGTCTTAAAAGTTTTGGGAAGAGTTCACTATCTACTTTCGTGTGTGAGTGTGTGCACGAGTAATTAGCTGGAAAGGGCCTTGGTGATAAAGTTCGTTTGGATTTTGTTTTATATACCCATTGTTGTGTGTGTGTGTGTGTGTGTGTGTGTGTGTGTGTGTGTGTGTGTGTGTGTGTGTGTGTGTGTGTGTGTGTGTGTGTGTGTGTGTGTGTGTGTGTGTGTTGTGTGTGTGTGTGTGGTGTGTGTGTGTTGTGGTGTGTGTGTGTGTGTGTGTGTGTGTGTGTGTGTGTGTGTGTGTGTGTGTGTGTGTGTGTGTGTGTGTGTGTGTGTGTGTGTGTGTGTGTGTGTGTGTGTGTGTGTTAAAATGTCAGACGGAGATAGCAAACCCCATGGTAACCTTTAAAAGAAACCCTAGGCCTAAGCTAGAGAGTTACATAGAAACGTAAGACTCGACCAAAGACCATATTGTCCATTCGGAACAGGCAGGTAGGCTATCGCACACACACACACACACACACACACACACACACACACACACACACATACACATAATATTTTCAGCTCATGAGGCTGCCATTCTTTAATAAACCTATTATTATTATTATTATTATTATTATTACATACATACATACACGGGGTGGGAGAGAGAGAGAGAGATAGAATAGAAGTCATTATGAAGGAAAGGCTGATAAAGAGAGAGCCAAAGAGAGGTAGGGAATAAAAGACAGGAAAATCATTATACAAGACGGGACAATCATTAGCTACAGTCACCCCCAAAAGTTCCTTGTCTACCTACGCTATGTTAATTTTAGTCTTGTTATAAAATAGAACCATAAATAACCCTTAAGGCGAGTTTTTTGTTGTTGTACCCCCTTCTCCCTCATGTTTAGCCCCATTAGTCTGGCGATTATAAGTCCTTTATCTCTATTTATGTGACAATTCGGCGTCGGATTTCTTCTGGCAACCGATAGGGAGCCTTTTATTTAAAAGGAGTCATTCTTGTACCGAAAATGTACAAATTGATCTTAACCCCCTCTCCCCTTAACACATATGGACATACCTTTTTATTATAAATTCATTTAATAACTATGTATCCCTTAATTAACACCATGGACACAACCTTTATATTCAAGTTCTATTAGGGTTTATTGGTTATCGTTATCAAGCAAGGAAAATGCATGTTAAATAAATAAAAAATATATATATATCTTAACACCATCAACATAGCTTCTATATTCAAGTTCTATTTGGTGTTATTGACTAATTTTATCAGTCGAGGAAAATAGTCAAAGTTGTGAATATAGCACACAATTTTTGAAGGTGAATGTACGGTGGACCAACTTAATTATGTCACAGTTGGCATTACGTTTCACTTTACCTTCTCTGTCATAATGTCTGCCAGATGTTGAGTAATGTGAATGATGAGTGGAGGAGCATTGGTAAGACTCCCACCTCTAGTTCATCTATTCGATACGGCCATTAACAAATGTTTCACAGGGATAGCAGGTTTCAGTTCTGCAAGATTCCTAATGAAAGAGGGATGCATTCAAAATTCACTAATCTTTATACAATAAGTCTGTCAACAAACAGCAAGTAACAAATAGTTTTTCCTTTTATTGGGTTGGGTGGGTACTTAAATCCTTCAGTTTTTGAGGACGCAGTTTACACTTTAACCTGGATATCAATAGACGATTTTATGCAATTTTGGGAGGATCTATAGGAATCGAAGGGGTAAAACATAATATATGTCTCTCTCTCTCTCTCTCTCTCTCTCTCTCTCTATATATATATATATATATATATATATATATATATATATATATATATATAATGATGATAATAATACTCATCCGTCCTCCCTGTTCCGTTGGTTGTGATAGTGGTGTTGCATGACAAGGAGGTCGGAATAGGGGCGGTCAGAAGCCACATCACCAATATAGTTTGTCCGAGTTGTTAGATTGGTGGCTAGATTTGGGCTTTAGTGACCATCAAAAGTCTTGCCAGGGCCATTCAATGTAATTTATAATCGGTTCTATGTTTAGCCTACCCCCAATTAAACAAAAAAGTAAAATAAAATGGGGTATGTGCCAGAGTATACAGAGAGAGAGAGCTAGATAGTTAGATATACTATGTTTACCGGTTAAACGTGGATGAAAGTTGAGCAAATATAAGCTTTTGAATGGACTCGATCAGCATATCACTTTATTTCGAATGCAATGTACGCATCTGTGGACGTTCCTATTTATCCGTTTGACATAGTCTTGAAATTACTGCAAGTCAGTTGAGTGATCAGAAATGCTACTACTACTACTGTACATATTTCTGGTAATTGGTTGTTTGTTTCGATCAATTTGTGACAAACCTTAACTTTTAATCGCGTACCGGTTTCTTGTTCAAGTTTATTGCAAGCATATTATTAATTAATATCATTCTTAACACCAATAACCCCCAAATGAAATTACTGAAAGCATATGATCCTGCTGAGATTCTGTCCAATGTTCTTGTGGTAGCTAGAATATAATGGAAAGGTCGTCAGCTGATATAGAGCGTATTGACATCTGGTGGTCAACCCCCAAAGCATAGCGGTAAAGTGCGAGTTTCAGGCTATGAGGAAGTTGGAGTCGTAAACATCGATATACTACATAAATACAGTAATTATGTAGGTTTCTGATGGATAGAAACTATAATGAATTTGGTTTTATATATTTATAAATGTACTATGCCCGTATTAGATCTGATAATTCTCCTTCATATTGATATCTACAGCTCCAATTTCCTTACAGCATGAACCTCGCAATTGTTTCCCTGACGACGTCTCTTTTACTTATTTAGACGATTGTGTGCAATTTAAGAAGGATCTGTGGTAGTAATGATGGTTAAGTGAGATAATTCGAAGCCTTTTGATAGTAGTCAGGGTAAATTTAAAAAGACGGCACTTGTAATGAATGGGTTAAAGAAGTAGTCTGTCAGCTACGCAAATAAACACCGCAGTTAAAATAGTATTATTACTTCGTTCACACTTCATGGACGCCTTTTTTCATTGTATTCTAGCTATCAGTAAACGAACTTATTCAGCTTAGGAAGGTATTTCGAAAGTCAGAGGTATAATTGAAGTAGATTTCACCCCTTTGATTCGTAGAGAGCCCGCCAAAACCGAGTAAATTTGTAGAAGGTTAGTCAGAAACAACTGCAAAATCCTCCTGGTATCGTGAAGGGGTTGGTCACCGATGTATTACGTACTGTACATTTGTACATACACATGCTTGTCCATAGTACCAAGTATATTTTAAACAAACAATACTATCTGGAATTTCTTGGCTCATTTTAGTGATTGAGAGTTTGACCGAATTAAAAATATCGCCGAAACTGTCTGAAATTACTACGGTATATATTTTTGTTTAAAGCTGGCGATAAATTGACTTATTCCCATCTCTATTACTCAGCTATTACAACGTATGTATTGCTAAATATGTTGTTAATTACGAAAACCTGGACATGATAGAGACATAGCAGATTCGTATTTGTCCATTAGTTATCGAAAAATGAGCTGCTAAAGGAGTAAAATATCCGCCAAGTTAAATATATGAAATAAAAACGAGTATAGGTAAGCAGTAGCCTACCTTGGCAAGCCTGTGACATGTATGTTTTAGTACTGTTGATTATATTTATTAGGGTGTATAATAAACCCACGTTGGAGTTCACGACCATAGTAACTCCTTCAGGACAACGACATACTGTATATTTCAATTTAATCTAGCTAGCTTTAGACAATTTAATTAAATATATATATATATATATATATATATATTTATATATATATATATATATATATATATATATATATATATATATATATATATATATATATATATTTATATAAGAGAGAGAGAGAGAGTAGGGAAAGCTAGGACACACTGTATATTTTAATAACGTTGACCATTGAGAGAGTGCGAGAGACTGAGAGTGAGTGAGTATGTGTGTGTGAGAGAGAGAGTGAGAGAGAGAGAGGAAGGGATCACCTGGTACATAGTAATGACCCAGAGACCATAAGCTATGACACTATGTACCAGGTTGGTTTGGCAAGGGGCTCGCTCCACCGGTGTCATCATTTGGGAGTCTGCCACCACCACCCCTGCCATCCTGTACCTTAGGCTCAGTGGTGGCAAGGTTGTGGCCTTATCCTATACTCGGTTTGATTTACTTCGACGTAAATTGGATATCTTAGCAGCTGATTTTTTTTATACTAAACCCCTTCAGCATCATGACGTTATTTCATCATATTCTGGTTACCATTAGACAATTTTTATTTAGCTTATAATCTACCTCTAGATTTTGTTTTGTTATACGATCTCAATAAACCCTCTGAATAACAAAGGTATTACTGTATTAACTGTATTAAATCGTGTAATGTTGGCCAGAATCAAAGGTAAAAAGGCGTTATGATGCTGAAGGGATTACTGGCAAAATATCAAATAGCTATATCTCTGCATCATAGACATACCGGTACCAAGTTTGTTTTTATAATAAACAATATATGTATCGCTATAAAATCTTAATATTTACTAGATATTCAAGATGAGAACATGAAAATTTACCGTCAGCTGAAAATATACAGCCTATAGTTTCTGATTTTACGCAGTTATGAAAGACCAATGTTATTTAGACGGTTTATTGATATATTATGTACCTTTTTCAACCTTAGAATATATTTAAAGAAAATCGTGTAATGGTAACCAGGATAAGACGATAAATGCATCCCCTTTCAGCCCTAGAAATATATTGTAAGCCAAAGAAGATCGTGTAATGGTAACCAGCTTAGACGAAGAATACATCATCGCACTGAAAGATTAAACTCCTTCTTTATCGGTGACGTCTTTTTTATTATATTCCGGCAACTAATAGACTATTGTATTCAACTTAGGAAAGATGTCTACACATTAAAAGCCTGCAGAATACCTCAATTAATCCTTTTAGCAAGACTATATCCTTCCTGAGCTTCATAAAATCGTCTAAATGTAGCTGAAGGTAAATAAAAAAGAAGTCTTCGGTACGGAAGGGGTTAAGGGAGCCCACCTCGCGTTTTTCTCTTTCTCTCCCTCTCTCTTTGGCTTGTATCCATTCGGCCCCATTCAACCTACTGTTTTAAGACGTTTACCCCCATCCAGGTGTCAATATTTTCCTGGCGAGCCAGCATATATATATTTTTGTTTTGACAGCAAGCTAAATTTGTACATTTTTCGATAGATTTTTTTTCCCGGCGAAGCCGAATTTCTCCATACAATGCTGGCTCGCTATCGCTCACCAGGAATAAATCGACACCTGGATGGGGATAAACGTCTTAAAACAGTTGGCTGAATGGGGCCGAATGGATACAAGTCAAGGAAGGAGAGAAAGATAAAAAAACAAAAAACAGTGACCCCCTTAATCACTCTGGCCACTACCGTCATTCTGGTCATTATCCTCACCTTTCTATATCCTGTGCCAATTAAGGGGGAGGTAGTCGCTTTTTCTGGATTCCCTTCTCCCTCATGTTTAGCATATCAGTTTTGAAATTTTAAGACTTACTTTTCGTTAGTTTGGCGATTTTGAGACCTTTCGTCCCATTTTTGTTGTCAATATTAAGATCTTTCGTGCCATTTAGGTGTAAAAAAAATCCTGGCGAGCGATAGCGAGCCTGTATTATTAGAATGAATTGGCCTTCGGCCGGGACATTTTTCTACCGAAAAATGTATAAAATTATCTAGAAAGGGGGTCTAGGGTGTGTTTAAGCTTGATGGAGGTCTACCAAGGAAACACAAAAATATAATAATCGATACAAAAAATATACTTAAAACCAAGCACCTACCCCCTTAAGTAGTCCAAATCTTGAACATTAACTTCGATCATTCACAAACGACTAAAGTAATCGAGCTAATATTTCTACCATTTCAGAAGGGTTAGTCAGGGAATAGATGTGGAAATGTACAACCCATTTGCTCTAGCCCTTCTTGAGTTACAGAGGCTATGGTTTCACGATTGCCGGACTATTAATTTGGAACAGGGTTTATTTTAGCCAACTTCACCTTCGTAACTCTGCTTAAGGGGAGATCTCCACTTGAGGGATTTTTTTCTTGACCCCTTTCTCCCTCATGTTTAGCCCCATTGCTGTTGATATTATAAAACGTTTGCCCCATTAGTTTAGCGATTTTAAGAACTTTCACCCCATATTAAGACCTTTCGTGCCATTCAGGTGTCGATTTTATCCTGGCGAGCGATAGCGAGCCTGTAATTTAAGAGGAACCGGCTTTCGGCCGGGACATTTTTCTACCGAAAAATGTACAAATTTATCTTGAAAGGGACTCAAGGGGGTGTAATTTTAAGCTTGATGGAGGTCTAGGGAACAAACTAAATACCTTCCCTTAACCCATTTTGTACTGGCGACGACTCTTTAATATCAATTTTGCTATTATTAGACGATTATATTCAGTTTAAAAAGGGCCTCCAGCAACTATCTCGCTTACCCTTTTACTACCATAGATCGTTCTTAAGCTGCACAAAATCGTATAAATATAGCTAGAATAAAAATTAATAGACGTCGCCGGTATAGAAGGGGTTAGGAGGGGCCGAAGTGACTAGAGCCGGATTGATTATTATTGGCCGAAGTAACCGGTTCTCTGTTAACTATCTTACTAATATTATAGCAGACTTATATCTGTCTATGCAAGCCAGTCTCTCTCTCTCTCTCTCTCTCTCTCTCTCTCTCTCTCTCTCTCTCTCTCTCTCTCTCTCTCTCTCTCTCTCTCTCTCTCTCTCTTCTCTCTCTCTCTCTCTCTCCTCTCTCTCTCCTCTCCATCTCTCCCTCCCCATCTTCTCTCTCTCTCTCTCTCTCTCTCTCTGCGTGAGTGAGTGAGTGTGCGTGTTAATTATTTTTAGTTTTCGTAGAAAACGGGGTCTGGCTATAGGCCTATCAACTAAATATAGGACAATGTATTGTTACAGAAAATGGAAGAAACAAGGGGTGACTTTACGTCAAAATCGTACACACACACACACACACACACACACATGTATTGGGACGGCCTTGAAAAACAGCTGTGCCTCATTGCAACCCCTTTAACACCCGACACGATCACAGTGCCCTCATATGTAAACCCGGCTATAGTGGCCAGGTGTCTTGATTCCTGAAGGGGTGGCCACTAATGAATCACCACCATGCACCCTGTAAGCCGGCGCCCCTCCTCCCATCCCATTCACAAGTACTGGCTCCTCCCACCCGGTACTTATGCTTGTGAATAAAATGGGCTGTTGCGCTTAAGCGGATGATAGCCAAGGTAACTCAAGGGTGTATGAAACAGGGTGTGGTATGCATTGTAGCGCGGGAGAGAGAGAGAGAGAGAGAGAGAGAGAGAGAGAGAGAGAGAGAGAGAGAGAGAATATCAACCTCTGACAGTAAAGAACCTTATAATAGCTATACCATTGGGTAACGTATACCTCCACTCATGATTGGCACTATTTGTAGACCAACAATAACACACACACACACACACACACATATAGAGAGTGAGTGTGATAGAGGGAGAGTGAGTGAGTAATGTGTGAGTGAGTTAGTTAGGAATGTGTGAGTAAGTGAGTTAGGAATGTGTGAGAGTTAGGAATGTGAGAGTAAGTGAGTTAGGAATGTGTGAGTAAGTGAGAGTTAGGAATGTGTGAGTAAGTGAGTTAGGAATGTGTGAATAAGTGAGTTAGGAATGTGTGAGTAAGTGAGTTAGGAATGTGTGAGAGTTAGGAATGTGAGAGTAAGTGAGTTAGGAATGTGTGAGTAAGTGAGAGTTAGGAATGTGTGAGTAAGTGAGTTAGGAATGTGTGAATAAGTGAGTTAGGAATGTGTGAGTAAGTGAGTTAGGAATGTGTGAGAGTTAGGAATGTGTGAGTAAGTGAGTTAGGAATGTGTGAGTAAGTGAGTTAGGAATGTGAGTGAGTGAGTTAGGAATGTGTGAGTAAGTGAGTTAGGAATGTGTGAGTAAGTGAGTTAGGAATGTGTGAGTAAGTGAGTTAGGAATGTGTGAGTAAGTGAGTTAGGAATGTGTGAGTAAGTGAGTTAGGAATGTGTGAGTGAGTTAGGAATGTGTGAGTAAGTGAGTTACGAATGTGTGAGTAAGTGAGTTACGAATGTGTGAGTAAGTGAGTTACGAATGTGTGAGTAAGTAAGTTAGGAATGTGTGAGTAAGTGAGTTAGGAATGTGTGAGTTAGGAATGTGTGAGTAAGTGAGTTGGGAATGTGAGTAAGTAAGTTAGGAATATGTGAGTAAGTGAGTTAGGAATGTGTGAGTAAGTGAGTTAGGAATGTGTGAGTAAGTGAGGTAGGAATGTGAGTAAGTGAGTTGGGAATGTGAGTAAGTGAGTTGGGAATGTGAGTAAGTGAGTTAGGAATGTGTGAGTAAGTGAGTTAGGAATGTGTGAGTAAGTGAGTTAGGAATGTGTGAGTAAGTGAGTTAGGAATGTGTGAGTAAGTGAGTTAGGAATGTGTGAGTAAGTGAGTTAGGAATGTGTGAGAGTTAGGAATGTGTGAGTAAGTGAGTTAGGAATGTGTGAGTAAGTGAGTTGATGGGGTGAGGGAGGGATGAGGAGGTGGGAGGGAGGAATGGGTGAGTGAGTTAGGATTTTAGTACTGCTTAGGAATGTGTGAGTGAGTTAGGAATGTGTGAGTAAGTGAGTTAGGAATGTGTGAGTGAGTTAGGAATGTGTGAGTAAGTGAGTTACGAATGTGTGAGTAAGTGAGTTAGGAATGTGCGAGTAAATAAAGCATCACCCCTCTGCTCTGCTTTTGCTACCTCAGCCTAATTAAGGGGGTAGTAATCGCTTTTTGTGGACCCCCTTCTCCCTCATGTTTAGCATATTAGTTTTGAGGTTTTAAGACGTTCGTTCAGTTAGTTTGTCGATTTTGAGACCTTTCGCTCATTTTTTTTGGTATCAATAATAAGACCTTTCGTGCCCTTTAGGTATATTTCCTGGCGAGCGATAGCGAGCCTCTAATTGTAGAAGGAATCCCTTCGGTCGAGACATTTTTCTACCGAAAAATGCACAAATTTATCTTGAAAGGTGGTCAAGGAGGTGTTTTTCTAAGCTTGATGGAAGTCGAGCAAGGAAACACAACAATATTTTAATGAATACATTTATAGACCAACAACCAAACACTACCCACTTAATAACAGTTTGCCTGGCACTGGGAGATGAATGGTCACCTACTGTGTTTACAACCTTGCCTAAAATAACTGAAGGGGTACAAAGGAGTACAAAGGAAATCAAGCAACAACAGATCTAGTGACCCTTCTAGGTTGCTTGTCCTCCACAACACTGAGGATCAAGTGTCCAAACAGTGGTTTAGAGTGGGTAAGGGAACATTGGAAAGGGAACTACTGCCCTGCCACTAACGTGGCAGGACTAGGAAGTTAGTAGGGGACATATGGGTTAGTAACTGAGGGGAGGATAAAGTTATTCATTTACAAACGCAGTCAGTCGCGGGTTTGATGCGAGATAATGGTCTAGGCGGAATTTAAATGAATCAACGGTGCTGCAGTCTATAACGTCTCGGGGAAGCCCATTCCACAAGTTGACAACTCGATTGAAGAAGAAATTCTTAGATTCGTGCGAGTTAAAAGATTTACCAATAATTTTGCAACCGTTTCCCCGCGTGTAATTAGATTGGTCGATAGTGAAGTACTTACTACAGTTCATATTGTCGATGCCTTTGATGATTTTGAACACTTGAAATTAAGTCGCCTCTTAATCTGCGCTGGGTTAAAGGAAATAGATTTTATTCTCTAAGACGCTCTTCGTATGGTTTGTTCTTTAGGCTAGGTAATCATTTTGGTAACTCTACGTTGAACTCGTTCTAGCTTGTTTATATCTTTTTGGTAATAAGGGCACCAGGATTGAACGCAGTATTCCAGAAGAGGGCGGACTAAGGAATTGTAAAGGGTTAGGATAACTTCTTTGGATTTATGCTCAAATGACCTGCCTATAAAGCCAATTATTTTGTTTGCCTTCTTAACAACTTCTGAACATTGTTGACTCCGGTTTTAGGTTACTCGATATTGTTACTCCCAGATCAGTTTCTCTGTTTACATTCTTAAGCTGAGTGCCATTCATCGAATAATTTGCTTTCTCATTTAGGTATCCGACATGTAGTACTTTACATTTATCCGCATTGAAACTCATTTGCCAAATTTGGGCCCAACATAACAATTTATCTAGATTGTGTTGCATATCGTCAACTTGTTCTTTTGAGAGTACGCTATTTGCAATTTTTGTATCGTCAGCAAATTTTGAGATTGTGCAGGTGAGACCCTCATCTAGTTCGTGGATGTAAATTAGAAAGAGAATTGGTCCTAGTACCGAACCCTGGGGTACCCCGCTACTTACATTGGTCCATTTAGATGCCTTACCGTTTATGACTACCCTTTGCTTTCTGTTGCTGAGCCAATTTTCTATCCATTTCAACACACCGTCTTGTATTCCATGCGCTTTTAGTTTTAGCAGTAAACGTTTGTGGGGAACTTTGTCAAAGGCCTTTTGAAAATCAAGGTATATAATATCTACAGCTTTACTCTCATCGTAGAGGTTGAGGATATCGTGGCAGTGGTCTAAGAGGTTTGTTAAGCAGGAACGTTTGTTATGAAAGCCGTGTTGAGTATTCTTTAAGTATGTTATTTTCCCCTCAGTGATTTACGAGTCTGTCTCGTATGACCGTTTCTAGCATTTTACATACAAATGAGGTTAAGCTAATTGGACGATAGTTACTGGGTAGGGATTTGCTGCCTTTTTTGAATATCGGTGTTACGTTGGCTAGCTTCCACTGATCAGGCATAGTTCCAGACTGCAAGGATTTATTGAATAGTAATGTCAAGTGGTTTGGAGATCTCATTCTTAGCTTCCTTTAGAACTCTAGGCGAGATTGTATCAGGTCCTGGCGTTTTATTTACCTTGAGTTTATCTAAACAATTCAATACTTCTCTCTCTGTAACGGTGATATTGCTTAGAACATCTGAATTATCAATCTGAATCGGCGATGGTGTAGGGATATCACTGAGGTCTTCTGTTGTAAAAACTGATGCAAAGAAGGTATTGAGGGCATTACTCATTTGTACTTCGTCTTTGGTGTATTCTCCTTTTTCATCGACTAACGGTCCAACAGTTGAAGTAACTACTTTTTTCTTTCTGATATAACTATAGAATTCTTTCGGGTTTGTTTTACTTTGATTCGCAATATGTAACTCTAGGGTCTTTTTACTTTGCTTAATTAACTTTTTGGCTTTGCGTCATAGCTCTACAAATTTCACCCGTTCTTCGTCATTTGTGAGGATTTTAATCTATCATTAGCAAATTTTTTAGCAAGCAGGCAGTTTGAAATATCTTTATTCCACCATTTGGGCTTATTATTATGGCCTGGACGCCGTATTTTCGATGGTATGCAGTCTTTATACTGCTTTTAGGTAAGTGGTTTCGAATAACTTCCAAGATGTATTTATGTCGTTATTGTTAATTAAAAAGCTCCAGTCAGTTTCTTTAAACATAGCTCTAAGTTTATGGAAGTTTGCTTTTCTTGAAATTAGGGACTTTTTCGATGCTACTATTTGGTTCGTTACTAGTAAACTTTAAAGTGAAAGTTATCGTACGATGGTCGCTGTTACTGAATTCATCACCAACATTCAAATTCTCTATCAATTCTTCTTTTGTTGCAAGTACAATGTCAAGAACGTTATTACCACGGGTCGGCATTCGAACAAATTGATAAAGCGAACTCTCTTGCAAGTTCGTATACAAGTCATGTCCGGAGTGTGAAGTAAGAGTATCGCCCCATTTGGTCACAGGTAAATTAAAGTCGCCAAAAATTACGGTATCTTGTGAGTTACTTACATCTGCAATTTGTTCGTAAATTTCTCGGTCAGTTTGCACTGATTGAGCTGGAGGTCTGTATATTAATGCAAGTATTATTTTTGTACCTTTATTATTCTTTATTAGCACAAAAGATGTGTCGACGTTCACAATTTGAGGTTTTGACACGAGTGTCGGATTAAGACTTTCTTTGATATAAAATAAAACGCCACCTCCATTTTTATTTATTCGGCTGTTCTCAAACATTACATAACCAGGAGGTGAATACTCTGCTAAAAAGTCTCTATCTTGTGTATTGAGCCAAGATTCTGTTATGCCAATCACATCATAATTTTCTGTAAACACTAGTTCCTCTAAATCTGAAAATTTATTGCGTATGCTACGAGCGTTTGCATAGAAAACATTCAAAGTTTTGGATTTGGGATTCAAGGAACGGTCTTTATTCAAATTATTGGTTCTGGTCGGATCTACATTTACATTCATGGCTGTCCTCGGTCCTCGGTCGTTATCCCTGACGGTTTTGAATTTGGGTCGTGTTGGTGGAGCTTTATCCAAATTCGCGGTTCTTGACGGATTAGTATTTAATTCCTTTGTAGATTGCCGTCCTCGCTGTCTTCGGTCCTCCTTCCTGGTTGTCCTGTGCTGAGTCGATTTCTTCTCCGAAAATCCTTCACCGCATCGTTGAGATGACGCCCAAAACGCGCTGCTCCCACCTGGTTCAGATGAACTCCATCGTCCGAAAACAAATAGTCATCGTAGTAGAAGTTGTCCCAGGTGTCGACGAATCCCACGTTCTCCTTCCTGCAGAGGTTTGCTAGACAACGATTTGTGCTGGTGGCTATGTTGTAAAATCGGCTCTCTACACCGAGCCGGGGGACGATTCCTGAGACGATGATCCTTGATGACTTCTCCTTAAACGACTTGATCAGCTGCTGGTACTTTAAAAGCAAATCTTCCGACCGGGTTCGCTGTACATCGTTGGATCCAACGTGGATGACGTACATTGTATTAGCTGGGGCCAGCTTTGATACTTCGTCAACTGCTGCAACTACGTCATCCACACCACCACCAGGGATACAAAAACGCTTCCTGGTCTTAGGTGCCCTGGCGCAAAACTCTGTGAGCTGACCACGTATCATCGAGTCTCCCACGAGCCGGACTTCTTCTATTTCCTCTTCGTCATCTGAGTCTGCGAGTATCTGGAAACGGTTTTGACACTCGGTAATCGGTATGTGTTTCCTGGTCTTGGGGCAAACGTTGTTCCTCACGACACGGAAGTTGTCTTGAGGGGGAAGAGAGTCGCTATTTGTTTCTTGAGTATCGGAAACATCAGCTGAGATGGCTACTGTAGACGTTGAATTGTTGGCAGTTGACGTTGGTGTGTGTTTGCTTCTCTTCTCCTCTCATCTCTCTCTCTCTCCTCTCTCTCTCTATCTTCCTCTCTCTCTCTCTATCTTCTCTCTCTCTCTCTCTCTCTCTCTCTCTCTCTCTCTCTCTCTCTATATATATATATTATATATACCGGTATATATATATATATATATATATATATATTTATATAGGCCTATATATATTATACTGTATACCGGTATATAGGCCTATATATACAGTATATATAAGATAAATCGAATAAAATGTCTGGTCTTAATAGTACGTATTACCGGTATTTACGGTGGTTAAAGGGCAAAGTTTGCCCCCGTTTCCCTACAGTGCATATAGACTACGGCGGCCCCCAGCAACTACAGTATGGCACGGGGGTATTTATAGCCCCCCTCACGCCCCCTACCTACCCTTCAACACCATAACCCTTTTCCTGCCTTCTCCTTCCCTTTTACTTGTTACACTTTTATACTTACTCTTCACCACTTTATTTAAAGGGAGGATTTTGTTTATTTTTTCTCTGGACCCTCTTCTCCCTCATGTTTAGCCCTAATAGTTTTGAGATTTAAGACATTCGCCAACCTAGTTTGAACATTTTAAGACTTAAATGTCTCCTTTACTACATGTATATTTTCTCTGCATCAATTATCTTGTCTCGTGAGAAGGAGTACCGCAATACATGTATATGTATGTATGTATGTATATAACATTGTACATACAGTACACAGGCACATACCCCATAGCTAGGTATGGCTGACTCGAGACATTATCTTCTGTATTAACTACCCTTAAAACGGGCCAAACCGCTTACTAATTTTCAACTCTCCTTCTTTATCTCTCTTTATGATTTAGTTACTAATACTTCCCTCTTTACACAATTTTCCATACCTCTTGTAAATAAACTACGGAAAATGTACAATGGTGCTAAATCCAAGTATGTTCTCGTTCTCTCTCTCTCTCTCTCTCGTTCCTTTTAGCCACTTCCGTCCTTCACCCCCACCTCCTTAATCGTTTCCTACCCCCCACCCCACACACACCTACCTCTTTCTCACCCTTTTATTTCTATTTACTAGTTCTCTCTCTCACCTTCTCTCTATCTCGTCAGCTATATATTTTTCTGTTATTCTTTTTCTCTCTACTCTTTTTGCTTATCTTATTATCCAACTCCTTGTTCTCTCATCAGCTTTCTCTCTGCATTTCATCCTATTTTTCCCTTTCTCTTCTATTTTGTTTCTTCTCTCCCCCATCTTCTTCTTCTGTCTCCTTAGCTATCTTTCTCAATTTTCTTCTCACGCTCTGTTATTCTTTCCCTCACTTTCTCTAACCTAGCCTATCCAACCTAACCTATCCAATTTAACCTAAATAAGCTAGCCTAATCTAACCCAACCTATCCTAGCCTATCCAACCTAACCTAGCCTATCCAACCTAACCTAGCCTATCCAACCTAACCTAACCCAGCCTATCTAACCTAACCTAGCCTATCTAACCTAACCTAGCCAATCCAACCTAACCTAGCCAATCCAACCTAACCTAGCCAATCCAACCTAACCTAGCCAATCCAACCTAACCAAGCCTATCCAACCTAACCTAATAAATCCAACCTAACCTAATATATCCAACCTAACTTAACTTATCCAACCTAGCCTAGCCAATCCGACCTAACCTAGCATATCCAACCTAACCTAATCATTCCAACCTAACCTATCCAACCTGACCTAATAAATTCAACCTAACCTAACCTATCCAACCTAACCTAGCCTATGCAACCTGACCTAATTAATCCAACCTAACCTAGCCTATCCAACCTACCCTACCCTAACCTAAATAGCGTTAGCGAACCTCTATATATTGATAAGGTTGCGGCATTGACAGAGCGTCAATAGCATGAGTTTCATTTATGGTGGCAATATTGGCGATTGCATATTTCATGGACTATGAAAAATACCTTGATTGGAATGTTGACATTTGCACCACTAGCAATGCATTGCAATAAAGAGTTCAAAGGTAAAATAAAGAGAACGAGGTCATTCCCAAACACAGTACGGTAGCATATTCTTCCTAAGCTGAACAGAATCGTCTAATATTATGGGCGGGTTTTATAGTTTGCTCCCTAGACCTCAATCAAGCTATAACTAAAACCGCAACACATCCCTTCCAGATAAATATACTGTATACATTTTTCGGTAGACAATTAATAATATAATGAATAAACCTCCCGGTGAAAACAGACTAGGCTATAGTGCTTGTGTATCCAACATATACATAACAGTACCGGTAGCCTTTCCTATCAATCAGGCCGTTCAAACGTGATCGTAACCTCAAATATTCTAATCAACAGTAGATAAATAAGCCACAATTCGCCCCTGAGTGAATCATAGTGTGTTTTGTACTCTTTAACCCTTTCACTACGATGGCGTCATTTTCATTTTGTTCTGGCTAATATTACATGAATTTATTCAACTTTGGAGGAATCTCTGGGAAGCATAGATATAAAAAATACCGCTATGACGAAGATTTTGAAGCGAAATATGTTGCTATTATGAAAATTTGGCCTTATTGTGACGCAGAGACATGATAAGATAGGTATTTTACCATTACGACAAGTAATACAAAATCAAGTGCCAAGGAATTCAATGTATCGTTATCTGAAATAAAACAGACAAACACAAACATTACTACAGTGGTGATTAAAATTGTTCAGATATATATATATATATATATATATATATACACGAGAGAGAGAGAGAGAGAGAGAGAGAGAGAGAGAGAGAGAGAGAGAGAGAGAGAGAGAGAGAGAGAGCAAGTAGCACTCTCCCTTTGTGTATCCAAAACAATCTGTATTACAATATGTATCGCCTCCTATCTACACCATCAAGGTTGGGTAAATATAGATGAGCTATACAGATTCCTGGCGTGTTTATCAGTGTGAGATCAGCTGTTTGTGAAATGTGTGATATCTGGTACCGGTACCGGTATAGACGCTACTAATAATAACACCCACAAACGTTGGAATAACACTTTTCTCGGATAGCCTATACATTGTCTTCTTCGCTGTAAAATAATGAAGGGTATAAAAATTGCATGAACAAAATTATAAGATCATTACTGTAGGTATATTGATAGTGATATAATTATGTTTCTATCCTTGTATTATATGGAGTTATTACAATCAATATAGCATCAATTACCATCAATGGGTGGATTATTTTGAACAGTTTATTTACCATCTGCATGCCCATATTTTAGTGTAGGTTATTTAGTTTCCTTCATCCTATGACTTAAAACTTCTTTAAACTCTGTGTGTCCAGGTATTTTGACCCCAACGTCCCTTGAATTTGGCTCTGTCACTCTTTTGGCTTTGAAAGACACTTGTTACAAAACCTGTTGTCTCCTTCATACACATATACAAAAATATACTCACAAACCGATAGAGTAATCGAGTTAATATTTGTATCATTTGGGAAGGGTCAGCCAGGGAATAGGTGTGGAAATTTACAGCCCTTTTGCTCTAGCCCTTTTTTAGTTACAGTGGTTGGGGTTCACAATTTCTGGCCGACCTATTTGGAACAGGGTATATAGTATGCCACCACCTTTAGCGACAAGTTACGGTGCGTTACGTAAGAGTGTGTGTGCGTGTGTGTTCGGTGTTCTTTGGTGCAGTCCCTTAGTACGGTAACTCCGCCTTCAGACGACTATGTTATTATCCTCTTGTCAGGGATGATGTTGGTCAAGTGTGTGTGTGTGTGTGTGTGTGTGTGTGTGTGTGTGTGTGTGTGTGTGTGTGTGTGTGTGTGTGTGTGTGTGAGAGAGAGAGAGAGTTATGTTGTGCTGTTATGTACGGATTGTAATCTTCCCATGTTGTGACTAGGCCTGCGGTGATGCAAAGCTGGTATTGTTGTTATTGGTGAGAGAGAGAGAGAGAATGAGAGTGAGTTCTGTTGTGCTGTATAGTGTTGCAATAATAACGTTGTTGTACTTGTATGTGTGTGTTAAGCCGATATCACGCGAGCGCTTTTTCCCTCAAAATATTTCCTTAACACTGGTCTGGCAGCTTATGAGGTTAACATTTATAATAATTGTGCTACCTAAATTCATCTATCATCAGTCTAGTTTCCGATACCAGTGCAAAATATTCCAGAAATGTTGCCAGAAAAATGTTGACTAGGCTATAAAAGCTCTGTGATACCGGCGTTAGGAGTGTCACGTAACGCTATGATATTGCACAGTATCTACCATTGCGGATACCAGTACGGTGCTGAGAATACTGTTGAATTGTATCGCTTATCCTTATGGGCCAAATATTGTCTGGGTAGCCATGTTAAGGGGATAGTGGCTATATTGTTGGTCTATTAATTTATATAATCATATATGTTTTAGTTTCCTCGTTTAGTTAGACCTCCAAAAAAAAAAAAAAAAAAAAAAAAAAAAAAAAAAAAAATTGACCCCCCTTCAAAGATAAATGTGCAAAAAAATTAAAGGCTCGCTTTCGCTCGCCAGGAAAAAATCGAAACCTAAATGGCACAAAAGGTCTTGCCATAGATATAGAAATGGGACGAAAGGTTTTAAAATAGACAAACTAATAGGGTGAACGTCTTAAAATCTGCAAACTAATGGGGCTAAACATGAAGAAGGAAGACCAGAAAAACGACCCATCTCCCCTTAACCCTCTCACGTTCTTGACGCAATTTTGAGCCTACTAGGGATACTTTAAAGCCTTTGTTACCATCAGGGGTATTTAGAAACCTTTAGTTTAGTTACTTCAACCTCTGCAGTTGTGTTTGAGTTAGCTGTGGGCAGAAAACTAATTTTGGAGAGGTAATTATAAGAGTGAGAGAACTCTAGTATTGCTAATCTGGCAACCTCTGCGTCATATGGTCGTGAGAGGGGTCAATGGGGAAGACTTTTTCAACCACCAGACGCCTCCATCGTCACTCAGGTGGTCTTTGGGAATCTATTATATCTGGCATTGTGATGGGGTGAAATCAATAAAATATAGATTGTGTGTCCAAAAGTCTAAATCCCATGGCCTTACTGGGCTTTGGTTTCAGGAGGTCGTTGGTTCTATCCCCAAATGTCCTTGCTATTTCTTCATCCTCCAGGACCTAGGGATTTGTTTTGGTTCCTCTCGGTTCCAAAACAAACACACACACACACTCTCTCTCTTTCTCTCCCTCTCTCACAACTAACCCATCGCCAGCTTCCCACCTACCCTACACCTACCTAAACAACCGCAAATCGCACACACGCACACACTCTCTCTCTCTCTCTCTCAACTAACCCATCGCCAGTTTCCCACCTACCCAAACAACCGCAAATCCTGTACTGCTATAGTCTATTTTTGTTTCCAGCTGAGGGTAAATTGCCATGTTACTGTCTTGATTACTCAGTTATTATGTAGATTTTGTAGTGATTTTTGTTGTTAATTACGAATAACTTGGCATTAAGGGGAGATTTCCACTTGAGGGACTTTTTTCTGGACCCCTTTCTTCCTCATGTCTAGCCCCATTGCTTTTGAGATTTTAAGACGTTCGCCCCATCAGTTTGGCGATTTTTAAGAATTTCCGCCCATTCTGTCAATTTTAAGACCTTTCGTGCCATTTAGGTGTCGATTTTATCCTGGCGAGCGATAGCGAGCCTGTAATTTAAGAGTAATCGGCCTTCGGCCGGAACATTTTTCTACCGAAAATGTACAAATTTAACTTGAAAGGGGGTCAAGGGGTGAAATTTTAAGATTGCTGGAGGAGTAGGAAACAATTAGAAACCTCCCCTTAATACGACCCACATATAGAGTAAATTCATATTTTTCCATTAATTATCGAGAACTCCGCTGATAAGGGATTCAATTTACCATCAGCTGGAAACAAATAGACTATAGCCATAATAAGATGCTACAAGGCGCCGGTGTACAGAGAAGGTTGGCTATAATCTGAGACAAGAGAGGAGTGTGCCAAGATCACTCAGGCGGAGCTTATATTATCAGGATTACGGGGCTGTGTGTATTTGTATAAGTGTAAGTGTGTGTGTGTGTGTTGTGTGTGTGTGTGTGTGTGTGTGTGTGTGTGTGTGTGTGTGTGTGTGTGTGTGTGTGTGTGTGTGTGTGTGAGAGAGAGAGAGAGTTATGTTGTGCTGTTATGTACGGATTGTAATCTTCCCATGTTGTGACTAGGCCTGCGGTGATGCAAAGCTGGTATTGTTGTTATTGGTGAGAGAGAGAGAGAGAGAATGAGAGTGAGTTCTGTTGTGCTGTATAGTGTTGCAATAATAACGTTGTTGTACTTGTTGTATGTGTGTGTGTTAAGCCGATATCACGCGAGCGCTTTTTCCCTCAAAATATTTCCTTAACACTGGTCTGGCAGCTTATGAGGTTAACATTTATAATAATTGTGCTACCTAAATTCATCTATCATCAGTCTAGTTTCCGATACCAGTGCAAAATATTCCAGAAATGTTGCCAGAAAAATGTTGACTAGGCTATAAAAGCTCTGTGATACCGGCGTTAGGAGTGTCACGTAACGCTATGATATTGCACAGTATCTACCATTGCGGATACCAGTACGGTGCTGAGAATACTGTTGAATTGTATCGCTTATCCTTATGGGCCAAATATTGTCTGGGTAGCCATGTTAAGGGGATAGTGGCTATATTGTTGGTCTATTAATTTATATAATCATATATGTTTTAGTTTCCTCGTTTAGTTAGACCTCCCAAAAAAAAAAAAAAAAAAAAAAAAAAAAAAAAAAATTGACCCCCCTTCAAAGATAAATGTGCAAAAAAATTAAAGGCTCGCTTTCGCTCGCCAGGAAAAAATCGAAACCTAAATGGCACAAAAGGTCTTGCCATAGATATAGAAATGGGACGAAAGGTTTTAAAATAGACAAACTAATAGGGTGAACGTCTTAAAATCTGCAAACTAATGGGGCTAAACATGAAGAAGGAAGACCAGAAAAACGACCCATCTCCCCTTAACCCTCTCACGTTCTTGACGCAATTTTGAGCCTACTAGGGATACTTTAAAGCCTTTGTTACCATCAGGGGTATTTAGAAACCTTTAGTTTAGTTACTTCAACCTCTGCAGTTGTGTTTGAGTTAGCTGTGGGCAGAAAACTAATTTTGGAGAGGTAATTATAAGAGTGAGAGAACTCTATTTAGTATTGCTAATCTGGCAACCTCTGCGTCATATGGTCGTGAGAGGGGTCAATGGGGAAGACTTTTTCAACCACCAGACGCCTCCATCGTCACTCAGGTGGTCTTTGGGAATCTATTATATCTGGCATTGTGATGGGGTGAAATCAATAAAATATAGATTGTGTGGCCAAAAGTCTAAATCCCATGGCCTTACTGGGCTTTGGTTTCATGAGGTCGTTGGTTCTATCCCCAAGTGTCCTTGCTATTTCTTCATCCTCCAGGACCTAGGGATTTGTTTTGGTTCCTCTCGGTTCCAAAACAAACACACACACACACACACTCTCTCTCTTTCTCTCCCTCTCTCACAACTAACCCATCGCCAGCTTCCCACCTACCCTACACCTACCTAAACAACCGCAAATCGCACACACGCACACACTCTCTCTCTCTCTCTCAACTAACCCATCGCCAGTTTCCCACCTACCCAAACAACCGCAAATCCTGTACTGCTATAGTCTATTTTTGTTTCCAGCTGAGGGTAAATTGCCATGTTACTGTCTTGATTACTCAGCTATTATGTAGATTTTGTAGTGATTTTTGTTGTTAATTACGAATAACTTGGCATTAAGGGGAGATTTCCACTTGAGGGACTTTTTTCTGGACCCCTTTCTTCCTCATGTCTAGCCCCATTGCTTTTGAGATTTTAAGACGTTCGCCCCATCAGTTTGGCGATTTTTAAGAATTTCCGCCCCATTCTGTCAATTTTAAGACCTTTCGTGCCATTTAGGTGTCGATTTTATCCTGGCGAGCGATAGCGAGCCTGTAATTTAAGAGTAATCGGCCTTCGGCCGGAACATTTTTCTACCGAAAAATTTACAAATTTATCTTGAAAGGGGGTCAAAGGGGTGAAATTTTAAGATTGCTGGAGGAGTAGGAAACAAATTAGAAACCTCCCCTTAATACGACCCACATATAGAGTAAATTCATATTTTTCCATTAATTATCGAGAACTCCGCTGATAAGGGATTCAATTTACCATCAGCTGGAAACAAATAGACTATAGCCATAATAAGATGCTACAAGGCGCCGGTGTACAGAGAAGGTTGGCTATAATCTGAGACAAGAGAGGAGTGTGCCAAGATCACTCAGGCGGAGCTTATATTATCAGGATTACGGGGCTGTGTGTATTTGTATAAGTGTAAGTGTGTGTGTGTGTGTGTGTGTGTGTGTGTGTGTGTGTGTGTGTGTGTGTGTGTGTGTGTGTGTGTGTGTGTGTGTGTGTGTGTGTGTGTGTGTGTGTGAGTGGTGTGTTAAAATGTAAAACTTGCAAAACAAACAAACCAAAAGCGGAACCGCACACTTTAAAAAAAAAAAAAAAAAAAAAAAAAAAATGATATACTGTATAGCCTACATAATTAGACATATGGATAGATATAGATAAACAAACAGTACATACGGTTTATCAGTGTGTGTTTAGGAGTATGTTAATGTGAGTAAGAGTGAGTTATGGTAGTTACAAGGCGGGACGAAGCGTGCTAAGATCACTCACACGTGTCTTAAATTGATACCATTACGTAAAGAGAGTTCTGGGTTCGAATTCATTTATCCTAGCCTATACTCAAGAGACAGTCAGGTTATCTCTATCTCTCTCTCTCTCTCTCATATGCGGCATATCCATCCCGGAGGACTACTAGTATCTTCCTTCTGAATATTGTTTTGCTACTAAACTTAATTGAATCTTGATCTTTGCACGCATACAGTTTCCTTCCCTACTTATTGATATGTTGTGTCAGGTACGATGAAGCGATACTGCCGATATCTGTAGACTTGCGTTGAAATTCAAACTTTCCCTTTTAAGATTTTTTTTTTTTTTTTTTTTTTTTTTTTTTGTACTACCATATTTATCTTCAGTACTATCGCTGGCCTTAAACAACTTATTTATATGTAGTATGTCCCACCCTCCCCAACACATACACACACACACACACCTCCCCTCTCACACTTTCCTCCTCCCTGGAGTACCTTACCTCCTCC
Source organism: Paralithodes platypus (assembly GCA_032716605.1). NCBI lineage: Eukaryota > Metazoa > Arthropoda > Malacostraca > Decapoda > Lithodidae > Paralithodes > Paralithodes platypus. The sequence continues at coordinate 71,076,046 of CM064509.1, forward strand.
TCCTCCCCCCCCCCCTACTCCTCCTCCCCGTCCACCCATTCCTCTACCTCCTACAAAACCCCTAACCATACTGCTGTATTGTCCTCAATATTCTCGGCTAATGGCTTGATGTACAAGTACCTCCGGATATGCGGCACTGTCCCTCCCGGAGGACCACTTGCACCTTCCCTCCGAATATTATTTTATGGAAATAAAATAATTTGAATATGAATCTGAATCTGTGTGGCTGTGTGTTTTGGGTGCTGGGGCAATGCCTTCTCTATACATAATTATGTATAGAGAAGGCATTGGCTGGGGTCTGGTGACTGGGTCACGACAGGTAGGGTCCCTCTAGGATGTTTAACCCTCTCCGACATATGACGCAATTTTGAGCCGATTAGGGATACTTTAAAGCCTTTGTTACCATCAGGGGTATTTAGAAACCTTTAGTTTAGTTACTTTAACCTCCACAGTTGTCTTTGAGTTAGCTGTGGGCAGAAAACTAATTTTGGAGAGGTAATTATAAGAGTGAGAGAACTCTATTTCTTATTGCTAATCTGGCAACCTCTGCGTCATATGAATCTGAAGGGGTTAAGAAGGGACATACACACACACACACCTCCCCTCTCACACTTTCCTCCTCCCTGGAGTACCTTACCTCCTCCTCCCCCCCCCCCCCTACTCCTCCTCCTCTCCCACCCATTCCTCTACCTCCTACAACCCCCCTCCCTCTCTCCCATAACCACACACCCTACTAAATATTATATTACTATCGGCATGTAAACTTCTCCACTGGTCATATTGCGCTAACTATCCCCTCAATAACCATTATTGTAATAAGAATTTGAACCATGTAACTCATCTTTGTAAAATATTTGTATTACTATAATTCCATTATAACTTCGGTAGTTGGTAATATTAGTCACATTATGTATGTGACTCTTGTATTCAGCTAACTATGACCTCAATAACCGTTGATGTAATGAAGAATGTGAAGTGTCCCTCATATGATTGTAATATATTTGTGGTACTATTATTACATAATAATTAATGTAGTTCGAAATATTAGTCACATCTTGTATGTAATAATTGTATTCAGCTACCTATGATCTCAATAACTATTGATGTAAGAAAACATGAATAGACTCCTCATATGATTGCACTAGTTTTGTAGTGCTATTATTTACCTGTCAATTAATAATTCAGTCATTTTTTTTTTTTTTTTTTTTTTCCATGAGCACGTATATACAGCATATGTGGCAATCAAATGAGGAAACTATAACACCAGACGACGATACTGTTGTTACAGTAGAATAATGGCTCTTTGAGCAGTATGTATTGCCTTACCAGTGGTTGTCCCCTTATTATTATTATTATTTTATTATTATTATTGAAATACCACAGGAACAAAAATTCCTGGGAGCGAAATTTCCACCCCCAACGAGATCCCTCTCTTTCTACCACCTCCCTCCACATGTTACACGTCTCGTTAATCACAGTCTTCTAATATACAAATCACATTTCCTTACCCCCTGACATTCTTGAAATACCCACTAAGTATATTCAATTAGATACCAACCATGCAGACTATAATACGTTCGTTGTGTATGGGTACGAGGCGATCTCAAGACACCTTAGCTCCCAGTGCACAACGAACCGGATCATGATTATGTCCGCCTGTATTAAATTATGTATTATGTTGATTTATACCATTGCCTATTTTTGTAATAATTGTATTCAGCTAACTATGATCTCAATAATCATTGATGTAATGAAAATATGAATAGTCTCCTCATACGATTGCACTAGTTCTGTAGTGCTATTATTTACAACCTGTCAATTAATAATTCAGTCACTACAAGCTTGCTTGCTTGCTTTTTTTTTTTTTTTTTTTTTTTTTTTTTACAGACCATGTGACAATTAAATGAGGAAACTATAATAACACATCTGAATAATGCCAACCTGACTTATAAACACAAATATGAATGTAACCAGACGACGATGCTGTTGTTTCAGTGGAATAATGGCTCTTTGAGCAGTATGTATCGCCTTACTAGTGGTTGTCCCCTCACAGGATGGGGGGCGCTGCTCAATAAACTCGCCCCTCGGGGCAAAATCAAATCTCTCTCTCTCTCTCTCTCTAATTTACCTCCTCTCTCTCACTCTCTCTCTCTCTGTGAGTGAGTGTGTAAGTGAGTGTGTGTGTGTGTGTGTGTGTGTGCTATCGGATTAAGCTACCGGTTAGTCGACATTTTCTAAAGTTATATACCGGAATTCGCATTTTTCAGTTACTTATAATCAGCTCACTTCAGTAGCTATCTAGGTTAGTAGTATCGTAACTTGTCTTGGTAAATTCGGTCGAAATTTGTCAGCTTTGAACTGTAAATCAGGTCAAGAAAAGCATCTATCAGTAGTCAGTAATGTATATTATGACGCATTCGTTCATTTTATTATGGCTTTTATTGGGATATTTATACAGTTCAGTTCGCGTATTGTTATGATTTGTATACTCATTATAACAAAAACAAATCGCGTATTAATTGGAGCAGCGCGTACGAATTGGCATATAAACCGTAGACTGTAAACCCCTGGTATAGAATAAAAGAATAAGTTGGCTGCATCATTCTGATGGCTGAATTACGGTATAGAATAATAATAATCTATAGTTAAACGATTTTGACTCCGACCTTCAGACTTAATAGGTCAAGGCAAAAGCAATGTACCGTTAGGCCTACCCTTTGTAGTATGAACGTATAGGCCTAGGTTACACGATAATAACCTACCCCCAAGGCTATTACCAGTACCGGTATATTTTTTCTATGCGAGTGAAGGAGACAAAAGGCATATCTGCCTGTAATAAGTGTCTCCCCCAAAGTTGACAAAGAGGTAAATTCAAGGTACGGTACGTTAGAAACAAAATGCCTGGACACACGGAGCTTGAAGCAGTTTAAGTCATAGAATGAGGGAAAAACAGATTGAGGAAGTTATAAAGTTTACTTAATCTCTCTCTCTCTCTCCCTATATATATATATATATATATATATATACCGGTATATATATACCGGTATATATACGGTATATATATATATCGGTGTCTACAATGTTGGTGTCATTAAACATTCACTGACACGTGTAGCTATTTGAATAAGTTATCCTCTTTATCTATAGTTAGGCCTATATGCACTCCCTTTACTAATCTCTACTAATATAACCTATAATGCTAAACATTATACTGTTCAGAGTAATACTGGTGACAGAATTAGGAAATACGATGTGCCAATTAAAAGTAGGTCAGATTAGTAATGAATGACTAAGACACACGACACTGACGACAGCACTAATATTTACAAACCAACGCCTGGAGCCATAACTAGGGCGCTTATTCTGCTATGTCAACACGTGAATTAACGTATTTACAGGCTAGTCATATCTTTAAGGCAAATTGTAAGGTTAAACGGGGTGACCTGCTTTCTTTCTCCTTTTCTCTTTCTCTGGCTTGTATCCATTCGGCCCCATTCAGCCTACTGTTTTAAAACGTTTATCCCCATCGACGTGTTGATTTAGAGCCAGCATTGTATGGAGAAATCCGGCTTCGCCGGACACATTTTGCTATCGAAAAATTTACAAATTTAGCCTGCTGTCAAAAACATACCATATGAAAACATATGCTGGTTCGCTACCGCTTGCCAGGCAAATATCGACACTTGGATGGGGATAAACGTCTTAAAACAGTAAGCTAAATGGGGCCGAATGGATACAACCCAGAGAGAGGAAAAAACGAGGTGGGCCCCCTTAAGTAAATACAGTGAGAAGAATTAAGATATGATGGATACCTGTACATGCTTTTCGAAATAAGTGTTGCTAGCCCCGACCACGCGATCAGCTGTACCTTTCAACCATCCGACACATCCCCTTTTATTCCTGTAAATAATAATAGTTTTCAGAGGTATAACTGTCAGATTTCTCTCCAAGGTGTACGGTAACCCATTTATGAGCGGGGATGACAGAGGTTGGCCAAGTGGGAGTCCTCACTCACGACAGATACCGGTAACACAGATAGGACGACAAGTGAGGTATTTAGTTTGGCGATATAAAGACCTGTTGTGCCATTTAGGTGTATTTTTTCCTGGCGAGCGATAGTCAGACTATTTAGGAGGAATTTATTTACCGAAACATGTGACAATTTATCTCGAAGTAGGGATCTTAGGGGTATTATTTTAAGCTTGATGGAGGTCTTGGGAGGAAACCAAGAAAATTATAATGTATATACAGAAATAAATGAACGAGAAGTATAAATCTCCCCTTAACCCATTTATGACAGAGGTTGGCCGCGTGTGGGTTCTTACTCACGGCAGATAGCACAGATACGACGACACGTGATGTATTTAGTGTAAACAGGCAAACAGGGGTTGGGTGGTGGGCTGGGGCGGGTTGGAACATACCGGTATTTATCCCTGGGTCCTCACTTAGAACAGATAGCACAGATACGACGACACGTGATGTATTTAGTGTAAACAGGCAAACAGGGGTTGGGTGGTGGGCTGGTTGGAACATACCGGTATTTATCCCTGGGTCCTCACTTAGAACAGATAGCACAGATACGACGACACGTGATGTATTTAGTGTAAACAGGCAAACAGGGGTTGGGTGGTGGGCTGGGGTGGGTTGGAACATACCGGTATTTATCCCTGGGTCCTCACTTAGAACAGATAGCACAGATACGACGACACGTGATGTATTTAGTGTAAACAGACAAACAGGGGTTGGGTGGTGGGCTGGGGCGGGTTGGAACATATTTATCCCTGGGTCCTCATTTAAGGTGAGATTTCCACTTGAGTTTTTTTTTCTTGACCCCTTTCTCCCTCATGTTTAGCCCCATTGCTTTTGAGATTTTAAGACGTTCGCCCCATTAGTTTGGCGATTTTAAGAACTTTCACCCCATTTATGTCACTTTTAAGACCTTTAGTGCCATTTAGGTGTCGATTTTATCCTGGCGAGCGATAGCGAGCCTGTAATTTAAGAGGAACCGGCCTTCGGCCGGGACATTTTTCTATCGAAAAATTTACAAATTTATCTTGAAAGGGGGTCAAGGGAGTGTAATTTCAAGCTTGATGGAAGTCTAGGAAACACAGTAAAAAGCTTCCCTTAAAACAGATAGCACAGTCTGCACAGATAAGACGACACGTGATGTATTTAGTGTAAACAGACAAACATGGGTTGGTGGTGGGTTGGGGCGGGTTGGAACATATTTATCCCTATCTGATTCGCCGCCTTGTGGGTTATTATGATATTTTGTTTAATTATTATTGAGAATTTTGCTTGCTTTTGCCCTTTTCGAGTAATGTATTTTAGTTTGCCCCCTAGGCTATCACACATCTCTTCCCAGACCTCCTTCAAACTAAACAAATGCCCACCCAGACTCCCTTCAAGCTAAATTTGTAAAAAAAATCCGACAGAAAAATGTCCCGGCCTCTTTCAGCCAAGTTTCGGTCGGCTGGAAACAAAAATAAATAAAAAATAAATAAATAAATAAAATAATAATCGACACTTGAATGGGGTGACCAGTGAAGCGTATTATTATCGCCAATCCAATCCACGAAACGTCTTAAAATCTCCAAACTAATAGAGAAAAACAAATGAGATCCAAAATAAAAAAAAAAAAAAAAAACCCACCCTCGGTCCAAATAGGGTTAATCAGATGACTTTTACTTGTGTTATATTCTAGCTACCCTTCCTCCTGACGATGTGATTCTAATTGAAGAGTGTGGGTCCTCACTTACAACAGATAACACTGATTGGACGACACGTGATGTATAGGTTTTCTAATTTTATAGTTTTTAGTGACTATTGATTGTTTTTTTTTTTTGTTTTTTTTTTGTCAGCTATATTTGAACTTAATTTTATCCTGGGCTATAATATATATTGCATCGACATCTATCTATCTATCTATCTATCTATCTATCTATCTATCTATCTATCTATCTATCTATCTATCTATCTATCTATCTATCTATCTATCTATCTATCTATCTCTAGTGTAAACAGACGCGTCGCTAAGAACGGGGGCAGGTTTGAACGTATTTAATCAGAGGACTTCCATTTGTGCTACATTCTAGCTAACATGCCATCAGACGATTTTATGCTAATTCAGGAATGGGTCCACAAATGTGACTGTGTGGGTCCTTACTCAGATCAGACAATATAGATAGGACGACACGTGATGTACTTGGTGCAAACAGACTCGTCAAAGGGGCGTGAACTGGTGCATATGTACTGCTCGAGGATATAATTTTCTGGCTGTTATCATAAACGTACGGTATACAAATCGTCGTGTGCTAGAAGGGATAAAGAAATGTTTGTAGCAATTGGCTTTAAGGGGAGATTTTCACTTAAGGAACGTTTTTTCTCGAAATTCCTTCTCCCTCGTATTTAGCCTCATTAGTTTAAAGATTTTAAGACGGTCGCCCCGTTAGTTTGGCGGTTTTAAGACATTTCGCCCAATTGCTGTCAAATGTAAGACCTTTCGTGCCATTTAGGTATCGATTTTTTCCTGTACAAATTAATCTTGAGGCAGGGTCTTTGGGGGTGTTTTGTAAGCTTGATGGGAGGTCTAGGGAGGAAACCAAAACAATAATAAAAATAGAAGTTAATGAGCAAATAAATACCCCCCCCCCCTTCAATGACAACAATAAGGGTTAAAGTTTGGTGGAACTGGTGTGGATTGAAGCGTAGGTGGAAAGTTACTGTGAGGAAGTCCGGTCCATATTAGAGATTACCGGTACAGTAGTCAAAAGGTCATCACCGTAGTCTTATCTCCACTGTAGCTGTCGAAAATACATGACATTAGGCCTATATGAAACCTTAAGGGGAGATTTCCACTTGAGGGATTTTTTTCTTCACCCCTTTCTCTCTCATGTTTAGCCCCATTGCTATTGAGATTTTAAGATGTTCGCCCCATTAGTTTGGCGATTTTAAGAACTTTCACCCCATTTATGTAACTTTTAAGACCTTTCGTGCCATTTAGGTGTCGATTTTTTCCTGGCGAGCGAAAGCGAGCCTGTAATTTAAGAAGAACCGGCCTTCGGCCGGGAAATTTTTCTACCAAAAAATGTACAAATTTGAAAGGGGGTCAAGGGGGTATAATTTCAAGCTTGATGGAAATCTAGGAAACACACTAAAAACTTCCCCTTAACCAAATTGATTGAATCCCAATGCGAAAAAATGCTACTCCTTTAAAGCTCATAAGGAGAGGATAATTTTCGTTTTATACATAAAATGAAAAAGGGACGATTATCAAAATATAACACTAATAATATTTAATATAAGTTTATACCGTATATTTGAGGTATCGGTACATAAAAAAAATATAGCCTTTAAATAATGACAACTAATTTCGCATACAGTAATTGAAAAGTTGTTGAAAGTAAATTAAATATCTCACGAGTAGAGATTGAATGAAGCAATCCTTCAGTCTTATAACCAGGAGTTAGTAAACTAAAACCAGTCGTATTTAAATGAAGCAGTGAGTAAATGAAGCAATCCTTTCTGTTTTATAACCACGCACGACAACACTAGTGCTCGTGGAATATTACCAGTGCATCTCCATCAACAACTTCATATATAGGTAAGTCTATCATTGTCCTAAATATTACCAGTGCATCTCCATCAACAACTTCATATATAGGTAAGTCTATCATTGTCCTCATCTCCATCAACAACTTCATATATAGGTAAGTCTATCATTGTCCTCATCTCCATCAACAACTTCATATATAGGTAAGTCTATCATTGTCCTAAATATTACCAGTGCATCTCCATCAACAACTTCATATATAGGTAAGTCTATCATTGTCCTCATCTCCATCAACAACTTCATATATAGGTAAGTCTATCATTGTCCTCATCTCCATCAACAACTTCATATAGGTAAGTCTATCATTGTCCTCATCTCCATCAACAACTTCATATATAGGTAAGTCTATCATTGTCCTCATCTCCATCAACAACTTCATATATAGGTAAGTCTATCATTGTCCTCATCTCCATCAACAACTTCATATATAGGTAAGTCTATCATTGTCCTCATCTCCATCAACAACTTCATATATAGGTAAGTCTATCATTGTCCTCATCTCCATCAACAACTTCATATATAGGTAAGTCTATCATTGTCCTCATCTCCATCAACAACTTCATATATAGGTAAGTTTATCATTGTCCTCATCTCCATCAACAACTTCATATATAGGTAAGTCTATCATTGTCCTCATCTCCATCAACAACTTCATATATAGGTAAGTCTATCATTGTCCTCATCTCCATCAACAACTTCATATATAGGTAAGTTATCATTGTCCTCATCTCCATCAACAACTTCATATATAGGTAAGTCTATCATTGTCCTCATCTCCATCAACAACTTCATATATAGGTAAGTCTATCATTGTCCTCATCTCCATCAACAACTTCATATATAGGTAAGTTTATCATTGTCCTCATCTCCATCAACAACTTCATATATAGGTAAGTCTATCATTGTCCTCATTCATTTGTGGACTATTTATATGTTAGACAACGTCTGTTTCTTAGCTTGTTGGCCAATGGGTTAGGTAGGACGAATATAACTATTGCGTTTGGGGATGACATTAAAACTTGTATGTATCCTCGTTATGAAGCACAACAACAAAAAACTAAAGGTAATTAAACACCGCGCATTTTAATAGAATAGTAATTACGCTGAATAAGTATATCTCGTTTATGGAAATAAAATTAACTTAACGTAACACAATATAATATATATGTATTATTATCTTGTTACAGTAATGGCTTCTCGATCCTGTGTCTAAAACTCATCACAACTCAGAGCTTTGCAGTCGAACCGAAACTCGTAAACGTTCTCCAATATTTGTGTTAATTCTGTTAAATTACAAATTGTTCAGTATAGTGTTGGTGGTCTCCTATAGTTGAGCCCTGATAATTACTGAACAGGTAAGATCCTGTGTAGCGGGAGGAACTGTTTTTCAGATGCCTAAATAAGAAACATTGAACAATATCTTTAACCTATCCTAACCTAACCTAGTATAATAGTGGACTATTTCTGAATGTATAATGTAAAAATATATTTTAACATTACCAAATTTTTGAGATATATGTACAGGTCCACCCGCTACACAGGATTATACCTTAGACCTATTCAATGAGACCATTACTTTAGAAACATCAGAAATCATGCCAAAACTGTATTAAACCTAACTAAATCAAACTTTCTCCACAAGCAGGCAAATAAACTTCTAAATAATCCAAATGATAACAAAATATTTTGGTCTACTCTTAACTCATTTAAATCCAACTTCACTACTGCTTCATCCATTCCACCATTAAAATCTCCGACTGGCAATCTTGTAAGTGACCCACGAGGAAAAGCTAACCTTCTTGCGGATATTTTCTCCACCAACTCAACCTTAGATGAAATAAATCAAGATGTCCCTGTACTTAATTTTAATTCGCCTGAAATTCCCTCACTTAAGATCCACACCAGACATGTCAAAACTATTTTGCAGAATCTCTCGGTAGATAAGGCTCCTGGTCCAGATGAAATTCCTCCAATAGTACTTAAGAATTGCTCCTTGGTGCTCGCTCCTGTATTGGCAAAATTTTTCCGTCTGTGTACTCATACCTCATGCTTCCCAGTACCCTGGAAAGAAGCAAACATCCATCCAGTTCCTAAAAAAGGTGCCTCTTCAGATCCATCAAACTACAGACCAATAGCTATAACTTCCACTCTTGGTAAAGTCTTTGAAATTATATTAAATAATCACATAATTAAGCATCTTGAGAATAATAAATTAATCAGTGATAGGCAATATGGTTTTAGACGATGTCGATCAACTGCAGACATGCTATGCCTTCTTACGCATCAAATCAACCAAGCTACAGACCAACATGGTGAAACACATACAATAGCACTGGATATATCAAAGGCATTTGATAGAGTCTGGCATCAATCCTTATTGTCGAAGATGTCACACTACGGCCTTGCATCATTAGTTCCACTAATTTCTTCTTATCTTCATAACAGAAAAATACGTGTAATGGTAGATGGCCTTTATTCTCAATTTCACTCAATAAATGCTGGTGTTCCCCAGGGATCAGTTTTGGCCCCAATTCTGTTCCTCATTCATATCAATGATCTCATATCTACCACTCATAATCCAATACATTCCTACGCAGATGACTCAACACTCCACAGTTCCTTCACATTTACCAATTCTTTCACCCAACCCGATCTTATAAATTCAAAAATAAACACTGCAATTTCTCTGAACCAGGACCTTTCTAGAATTGATGGATGGGGACAAAAGAATCTAGTTTCCTTTAATGCACAGAAAACCAAGTACATTCAATTTTCTAACCGACAGAATCTCACTGACTCCCATATATTTTTTAATGATGTAAATATTCCCACTTCCCCTAGTATTGACATTCTCGGTGTAACATTAACTACTAACTTGAGCTGGACACATTATGTTAGAAGCATTGCTAAGAATGCCTCTAAAAAACTGGGACTCCTGTACAGAGTTCGAGAATTCTTCACTGACGAGCAGTTGGCCGTGATATATAAAAGTCATGTGCGTTCTCAGATGGATTACTGTTCACCTCTGTGGGGTGGAAGTGGAGTGGTTTGCATTGAGGCAGTTGGACAAAATTCAAAATAAAGCTATTAGATTAATCAATAACCCTGCAATCACACAGGACCTTCCTACATTATCCATACGAAGAAACGTTGCATCCCTTGCATTATTCTACAGATATTTTCACAGCAATTGTTCCGAGGAACTTGCTTCAATTGTGCCGCCTCTCCACATCTTTCCCCGTAGAACTAGGGCAGCTGAGAGCGCCCATGAATTTACACTTTCTCCTCCACAATGCAGAACTTCTGCTTATCAGAATTCATTTATCCCCAGAGCTACTACTCTTTGGAATTCACTTCCCTCGAATTGCTTTCCACAAACTTACAATCTACAATTGTTTAAATCCAGTTGTTACAAACATTTTATGAATGGAGGATGCCTTTAGGCACATGGACCTTTTTGTTTTATCTGTGTTTTTCCTTCCTCCGTTCATTGTCTCTTAAAAAAAAAAAAAAAAAAAAATGTACCGTACCGGTACTATATTATGGCAGTACAGTTTGAATTTGAATTTGAATTAGCGATACCGTACCGGTACCTTAAGGGGAGATGGGTAGTTTTTTTGTTATTTATTTATTTATTTATTATATATATAGGGGAGATGGGTAGTTTTTTTGTTATTTATTTATTTATTTATTTATTTATTTATTTATTATATATATATATATATATATATATATATATATATATATATATATATATATATATATATTTTTTTTTTGGTCTTCCTCATGATCAGCCCCAATAGTTTTTCAGATAATCAGAAGTTCGGCCCATTACTTTGGCAATTTTAAGACCATCCCCCCCTCCCTTTCAATATTAAGAGTTTTGTGTCATTTAGGTGTCGATATTTTTTCCTGGCCTAGCGATAGCGAGCCTGTAATTTAGGAGGAACCAGCCTTTGCCGGGAAATTTTTCTGACAAAAAATGTACAAATATATCTTGAAGGAGGATCCTGGGGTTATTGTTTTTTTAATGTTTAATGGAGGCCTAGGGAGGAAACTAAAAATATAATAAATCGGTGAAAATATCGAAACAAAAAATGAACCATCCCCCCTTACTTAAATTCTGACAGCTTCTTCCGTAACTATATAGGCCTATAATCTAATGCTAGCCGTAATAGATGGTTCAATCCCAGCCAAGGTGGACATTTAGTGGGTGTTGTAGTACGGTACGTCCTAGCATGTTTCACACGTCGGGGGACACCTCGATGACGTATACAGACTAATAACACACATAACAAAGCCACTCCAACAGCTTCCTCTCTCTCCAACACCTCTTCTCCCCTCTCTACACTTCAGAAAACTAGGAAAAGTAGAAAGTAGCTACGAGGTGCCGTTGTAAAGGCTTATCCCTTATTACCTTCACCTGACCACCTGATGGAAGAATGCGTCATGGTTTAGGCCTACTGAAATGACTATAATACTAAATTATTAAGCCTAGTTTCCTACACTTTCTCACTTCCAACGTAAAGGTAGCTTCACCTTTAGCACGAACTGGATTGCATAAGGAGGTTCCCCCTCCCCCCTTAAACCTTCTATCGCCAAGTACCAAGTTATACAACAGGAGATTGTCGTACAAAATGTACCTCCGTCCCCCCCCCCCCCTTTTTTCCCCCGTGTGTCTCCCCCTCCTCCCGTGTCCCTCCCTTCATCCCCCCCCCCCCCCCCCCCCCCCACACACACACTTCCCCTATATGCCATGCCTGATAATAATATGCCAGGCACAGATATTCAAAAATACTAGGCCATCGTAAGTTCGCATCCTCCTGCGATCGTCGTATCGTGACAACTGACATAGTAATGATTCTCGTACTATTGTGCCTTTCTCAGCCACAATGGATGATCAGAAATGGGTGAAGATTTTAATGCCGGACTGTGAACGTGTGGGGAGCTGCGCGTAAGTGTAGACCTAGAAAGACGGGGTATCAGGTACTCCAGTCCGATCTCAAAAATAAAGAACTTGACAACAGAGGCAGCCCTTGATAGGGTCGCCTGGAATCCTTCCTTAAGGACATGAGATTGTGACCACACTCTCTGTGGACGAAGCGGTCTTTAAACTTGTATGTAGGTACAGTATACTACCGTACTCTACGACGCCTAATCATTTAATGGAAGATATTGGATATGATGTAGAAAACGCTTACTGACCAAACTTAATTTGAATAACCAATATCAAATTAGTACAACCCAACATATATATAATATAATAGCCTAACTTTATGTAGCTTCCGGTAATGAAGTTCACAGCCAGTGCCATGGATATTTGAATGTATACAGTTATATCTAGCAAATCAACCTTGTTCTAAATATACCGGTAATGAATCTAAACTAAATTAACTTAAGGGGAAATGAGCGTATTTAATTGCTTATTGTTTCATCTTGTATTATTGTTTAGTTTCCTCCGTAGACCTCCATCAAGCTGTAAAAAACACCACCTAACCCCCCCCCTCAAGATAAATGTGTACATTTTTCGATAGGCCTACCGGTAAATAAATATCCCGGCCGTAAGCCAGTTCTTCCTAAAATTACAGGCTAGCTAACGCTCGGCAGGAAAAAATCGACACCTAAATGACACGAAAGGTCTTAATATTGACAAAGAAATGGGGCGTAAAGTCTTAAAATCGCCAAACTAATGAGCCGAACATCCTAAAATCTAAATAGCAATGGGGCAAAACACGATGAAGAAGGGAGACCAGAAAAACGACCCATCTCCCCTTAAATAGCCAAGCAGAAACTATCCGTGTGAGTGATTCCAACTGATAAGGATAGCTTTTCTGACTCGCCGGTTTTTGTTTCGTGGAATAATTATTACCTTCCGGAATAAAGTGTGATACTCGATTCAGGTCTATTCCAAAGCATATTAACCCCTTCTGTACCAGCACCGTCTTTTTAATCATATTTTAGCTATATTTAGACTATTTTATTCAGTTTAGAATGGGGCTCAAGCAAGTAACAGGTTTCCAACTATCTCGCTGAACTCTTTTTACTACCGCAGATCCTTCTTAAACTGCACAAAATCGTCTAAATATAGCTAGAGTACAATACAAAACACGTCGCTGGTACATAAGAGGTCAACGGTCTCATATTTAACCTATTTAGTACGGGTGACGCCCTTTTCATTATATTCTAGACATTATTAGAAGTTTTTAATCAGCATAGGAAGGACGTATACCATACCAATTAAAAGACTACAAACCATATCAATTAATCTGTCTAGCTACCATATAGCCTTCCTAAGCTTAATACAATCGTCTAAATGTATCTGAAATCCAATAAAAGAAATAAGTCAGCGCTGCGGTACTCAAAGGGTTAATTTGTTAGGCGTTCACGGAAATTAGCATATTCTTAACTATAGTCCATTTATTATACGAAGGCCACAAATCTTAACCACTAACCCCTTTATATAACTCAAAAACGGTCAGGAGTAATCGCGCTTATGTTAGTTGCTACCATTTATGGACAGTCGGCCAGGGAAGGTGTGAGGAAATGTACAGCCCATTTGCTCCAGCCCTTTTTTAATTACAGAGCATAGGGGTCATGATTTCTGGCCAACCTATAATGAACAGGGTATAGCTTAGGCCTTTATCCTCCCTTTATATAGTCATGATGTAACGGCACTTAACAAATCTACCATGTGTGTGTGTGTTTCGTGTTGTGTAACTGTGAGTATGTGTTCTGGGTTGTGTGTGTATGTGTTTAGCGTTTTGCGTGCGTGTGTGTGTGTGGGTGTATGTGTTCTGAGTTGCGTGTGTATGTTTTTCGTTTGCATGAGTGTGTGTGTGTGTTTTGCGTTTTCGTGTGTGTTTTTTCGCGTTTCTGTGTGCTTTTTGTCACATGCCAACCTCATCTATTCTATTATACTCTAGTTATCTCAAGTCTCCAATTGCCACCCCACACTGGGTTTTCTGTCAGTCTGTGTGTTTATAGAGCTTTATATAGGGTACCCTGTTGCCTACCCTATATACCAGTTACATAACCCGGAGATAACACTGTAGGATTTAGGTCTGTACACACACTCGATCTCATTCTCACATTCACTCACTCACTCACTCACACAAACATTCTCTCTCTGCTTTAGTATCTATTTTGCCGGCATTTTATCCATTTTATTTGCATTAAGATGTGGTATGAACTCACTTAGCCTAGTGAAGAAGATACGGTACCGTAATAAGTTAGCCTATATTTATATCCTGGGATGTTTGGGCCAATACTATAGTCTATTAATTATAATTAGGCCAGACATCTTTATTCCTAACCTTTGTAACTCAAAGAGCTAGAACAATAGGGCTGTAAATGTCCATAACTATTCCCTGGCTGACTCTTCCCAAATGGTAGAAATATTAGTTCGATTACTTTAGTTTTTTGGGGATTACAGAGGTTAGTACCGGTAATTTCTGGCCTAAATATAGTGAATACCGGTAGGCCTACTTTAGAATATAGATGCTTTATTATGTTTATGAATGGTGGAGGGCTCTTCTTGTTTACAATAATAACATGTCAAGGGGTTGATTTCATTTAATATTCTAGGTACCGGTAGTAACTAGTAATATGAACAACAACGTCTTATGAATTATTCAGGGAGATAAAATATATATTATACCTTAGGAAGAAATATTTCAAACTTTTTAGATTACTGATGATGACATCCCGAACATGTCGAAACGTCTGAAAATAGACATGTGTTTCGTTGTCTCTCTATTATAGCCTATTCCTGCTGAAACTAAGGTTCCCAAAGGACAAACACATCTCGGGGATAAATACGATCTCAACATATCCTCTGAAATACAGTAGGTCCAGTATCGTCCTTCTTAAACTGCATAAAAGCACAATGGTCTAATTGATATAGGCTAATTTGACATAAATATGTCTATCCGAGGGTGTCAAACCGGAGCAATTTTGTTTGAAGACGTGAATGAATATGATAAGGAATACAGGGAAATTAACATGAAATAACATTGTTTGGACCATTTTATCACTCCCAAAGACATAACTTGAACTATAAACCATAATTTATATACCGGTATTTGTATATACAATAATAAAGACTAAATAGAATGGACTTAATTAAAAATTAAAGAAGAATTGTGGGGTAACCAATAAGTGAACAGTCTGTGGGGTGTGGTACCGGTAACCAATAAGTGAACAAAATGCATATTGTGGCCATTATAAAATGCAACGTTGAGAGAAAATTAAATTCACATATAAAGTACCGGTACCGGTAGTAGACAATATGGTGACATCAGAGACATCTCATTAGTGTCTTGTATCCTGCACTTGCCGGATATACTTATCCCACACCTCTGGGATGTTATTCAGTTGTATCCTGTAAATAATACAGGCAGTTGAATACAAAGAATATTTTTCGGCACGTTCTTGCCTTATGCCTGCCCCCCCCCCCCCCCCCCCCCCCATAATTACCATGACACTATATTGAAACCGTATGAATTGGTGATTACCTTAATTTACCTATCAAGAATTAAGATACAATATAGGATAATAATATGAAAAGGGTAATGTGTTGGTCTAATAACTCTCTCCTTATGTTATCCTAATCAGGGAGAGGAAGGGGAAATGGGATGGGGGGAGAGGGTTGGAGGTAGGTCCAAAGAACTGTTCCTAGTACTATCCTTCTACGGTACCGTACTCTAAACTTTCCCTCTTAGTAACATTTTCTGAGCCAGTACCAATAAAAAGGTCAGCCCTGTGGACCAAGACTGAAGCTTGCAGCAACGGCGGGTCCACGAGCGGGTTCGAAAACCCCATGAAAAAACCCACTCACTCTCATTTTGCCACTTTCTCTCCTCACAACCACACGCAACTCCTATATCTACCTACCTCTCTCCCTACCAACTCAACCTTGACGAAAGAACAGAAAATTAAGAACACAGGAAAAATTAGGAGAGCTAAAGTGTCTTAAAAATTTATAAAAAATGTAAAAGAAAGTAAGAAAAGTGTAACAAGAAAAGTTTTTAATAGGCCTACTAGGAAAAAAGAAAAAACAAAAAGTGACAATATATTTTGGAAAACGTGTAAATTTATAGAAAATAAGGACCCCAGTAAGAAGATGAAGAAATAATACATCTACAGTGAAGAAAGAAAACTGGGGAAGGTGTAAGAAGACCAACGAGGGGCCGATACTTAAGGCTATCCCTCAACATCATCATCATCCTACAGGCTACAAGTCACATGATCCCCACCAGTCCCCTGTCTCTCTCTCCTGCTGAGCTGTACTTTTCGTCAACTTTTCTTTATTTGAGGTACCGTATTAGCATCTCTACTTAATTTACTTGGATCATAAGGTCTGTGTACCTATGTAGCCTAAAGCTCTATTCTATATTATAAATCACTCCTACTCCTCCTCCTTGGTACTCCCCCATGACAAAACTCCTCTCTCACACCGCACACATAATAACCTGTATATTATTAGCAATCTCATCACTCTCCCAAGACGCATTTCGCAATTCTCTTAGTAGCCTATTCAGCTCCTGTATATCGTAACCTGTTGTTTTTCTCTCTGCCCTTTTCTTTCACTTCCATTCCTCTTAGCATGTGGGAATTAGGCCTAATGTTAAACCCTCTGCAACACCCTGACGTAATGTTCATCTTATTAGGGTTACCATTAGGGCCTTTTCTTTACCTTATGATCTACCTCTAGGAGTCACAGGGCCCAGGGGTTAATACGATCTCAATAATCCCTCTGAATGACATAGGTCCTTCGTAAACTTAAAAAAATCGTCTTAAGTTTAGGCCTAACCAGAATCAAAGGCAAGGCGGCGTCACGGTGGCGGTGCTGGGGTTTAAGGCAGGACCACCTCTTTGAGACCAAATGGTCAGTATGGTCTTTGTAGCTATGTAACACACGGGGGTAAACTAGGATGATTAGGCTATCTCACTCCCTCACTGCAATTTGTGTTCTCAATGTTCATTCCGTTTTCATTATCTACACATATGAACAGTACCAGCAGTTACTCCCTCAAACACACAAATAGGCCTATGCCATAATGTTGTCTTTGAAAACTAAGCCAATGATAAGACATACATTTATTATAGTTTCTCCCCCACACATACATTTATAAGCCCCCCCCCCCCCCCCTTCTCTCTCTCTCCCCACCGCCGGCATCAAAACATACACACCAGCCTGCAACAAGGACCGAGCCCGGGCCCACCAAGACCTCGCCCCTAAACCCGCCCATTCCACGCCTTTGCCACCCTCAAACAGCCCAATCCCTCACACCCACTCAGTCTTACCTGTGCAAAGGAGGAGTGTGCGAAATAGACGAGGAGGACTGCGAAGTGTATGTGCCACCTTCTGCGGATTCTTGTTTTTAGTAGAGGAGGTTCCATGATGACAGCTGATTTCTATATTAGTTCTCCCTAATTTCTCACTCGGTTTTATCTGCGCGGGCAATCCAATACACCGTGGGAGATAGGTAGTGGAGGGATGGTGGACAGCAAATGTATATATGGCATGTAAATACAAGAGTGATGCACTGCGTAGGGGAGCGCCGGGACGTGTAACTTTCCCTTCCCGAGTCGTACGTTACACTGGAGGCGCGTGCGTAAATTTCTACCGAGTCTTGACGTCATTGCTGTAAAGTTGCCAAACGGCGAAACTTGTAACATTTATTCCATTTCATTTTTCATACACTGGATCTAATTCCAATCCTACAATCATACAAGTATTCAACCATACATTTCAAGGTTGCGCATTGTTTTTTATTTGATCGCGTTTTGCAAATTATATTATACCTGAAAAGTGAGATGAGCCATGAGTCAGCCGAGAGAGAGGACAGAGAAACCCCTGACTCCGGCAATGAGAGTGAGAACCCCCGGGAAATGTGAACCAGGAATCAGCAGGATAGGAACTGCATTAGATTAGGGTGCCTAAATGTGCATGGATGGGGAGTGGAAAAATGGAAGACATGAGTGAAGTACTGTATGAGGGGGTATAGATGTGATCGGTATAACAGAGACAAAGCTACGTGAAGGAGTGGAACTATAGGCTACACGGAGAACTACAGAATGACTGGGAAGGCGCAGTAAATAGAAGAAAAAGGGTGGAGGTATAGGCCTAATAGTGAGAAAGAACATGGATATGGAGGTTGAAGAGATAAAAGTCGGCGAATGCGAGATGAGTGAAGATATGATGGCAGCTTACCTGAACTACAAGGCAAAAGGAAAGACTGAAAGGATCCTACTGATTATATGCTACATGACGGTACAGGGACCGGATGCCAGACGTGATAATGAAAGGAAATATGACCTAATGACCTAAATATGACCTAATGAGGAGACGAGAACATGTGATCGTAATGGGTGATATGAACGGACACATCGGAATCCTGTGTGAGGAAGACAGTGAACTCGAATGGACAACTGTTAAGGGATTTCACTGAGGAGCATGAACTGGAAATCTTAAATGAAACCATCGCAGAAGGACGAGTGACATGGGCCGGAAGAGACAATGAATCTGCGATTAATTATATCTTGGTGAATGAGAACGCAAGGAAGAATGTGGAATAGATGAGGATAGACGAAGAACGAGGGATGGATGTGACAAGTGACCACAATATGTTGTGGATACAGTATGCCTGTGGGAGGGAGAGAAAGGAAGCTAGGAAACCAAAGGGTAAGAAATGGAAATTGAAACAGCGGACTGGGTAAAATTCGGGGAAGAACTAGAGCGTGTGAACTGGAGGGATGACGGAAGGGTAGACAGGATGAATGAAGAGTTCACCAAGATAGTGAAAGAAGAGTGGGGAGGAAAAAGAAAGGAAATAATAGGAGACCCCAGAGGAGATGGTGGAACCAAGACATCGAATCCGCCAGGAAAAAAAGAAAAGAGCAACCGAAGGTGTAGAAGACTGAGGAGGTCCAAGGACAACGGTGAGAACGAACGGGTCGCATATGAGGAAGCATGGGAGGAATACAGGAAGCACAAAAGTATAACAGGAGGCTTTAATAAGGAAAGCGAGAGTAAATGCCGATAAGGATGTAGTAGATGAGCTGAAGGCAATGGGCGGTGAGGCCAGTAGAGAATGGTATGACTTCCTAAGGGGAGAGCAAGAGAGTGAAAGAGTGAATGTGGAAGTGATAATGGTGAACGGAAGAGAGGTGAGAGGGAAACCTGAGAAAGCTAGGGCAGTAAAATAATTCTGGGAAAACATAGGTGGTGCTAATGAGGTGGAGGATAGGGGCGAACCCAACCTGATAATAGGAAGAAAGACACCAGTAGATGAAAATATGGACTACGAGATCAGTAGGGAAGAGATAATGAAATGTGTCAAGAAACTGAAGACTGGTAAAGCCGCAGGAAAAAGACGAGATCCCATATGAATTCTTTAAAGAGGGTGGGAATGGAGTAATTGAAGGAATGTATGGGCTTTTTAAGAAAGTGTGGTCAGGAGAGAGAGTACCGTATACATGGAACGAGAGCCGGGTGACCCTCCTACACAAGGGGGTCACAAGAGTAAGAAAGAACTGAAAAACGACCAACCAATAACGCTAACGGACACAATTTCCAAGGTGTTCTGTGGGGTGCTGAATGAAAGGCTGAAAGGGATCTTTGAAAGGAACAGAGTGATGGGTGAAGAACAGAATGGGTTTCGAGTGGACAGAAGAGGGGAAGATAACATGTTCGTAGTGAGAGAAGTGATAGAAAATACGAAAAAGTTCGGACGGAAGGGATACTTCGCCTTCCTAGACATAGAGAAAGCATATGACAGAGTGAACAGGTACAAGTTGTGTAGGCTGCTTGAAACAGTAGGTGTGAGTGAAAAGATAATAAACATCATAAGAAGTATGTATGAGAATACCAGAGCTAGATACAGTATGGGGGATATAGAGACAGACTGGGTCGAAAACAAGCGGGGAGTTAGACAGGGCTGTGGGCTATCCCCTCTCCTGTTTGGGATGTACACAGAGGAACTAGCTGCAAGAATGAAAGAAGCTGGCAGGGGAACACTAATTGGGAACGAACGTCTGGGTATCTTGCTATATGCAGATGATGTGGTGATCATGAGCGACAACCGAGAGGATCTGCAGAGGATGCTAGATGTGGTGTCCGAATATGGGAATGATCTGAATATGAGTTTTAGCAGGGAGAAAAGTAAAGTGCTAGTAGTGAATGGGGATGAAACGGATGTGGGTGCGACGTGGCTACTTGGGAATAATATTATTACCCAAACAAATGAATACAAGTACCTGGGGATGACAGTGGATGCAAGAGGATGCGAGAAAACAAAAGATGAGAGACTAACAAGAGCGAGCCAGTGGGTGGGAAGACTTTTAGTAGCGCTGCAAGGTGTAGAGCGAACAAGTATGAAGTAGTGCGAGGAGTATGGAAGGGTATGGTTGTGCCGTGCCTGATGCCGTGCCAGTGCCTAGACTGGAACAAGACCTCACGGGCTTCACTGTTCATTGTAAAGCGGTGAATGTTAAGGCTTTCAGCCTATGCCCGAGAGGAAGTAAGTTGGAATATAGAAAAACAAAAAAAAAACAAAAAAAAAACGAATAATACGAGTTAAATAATAAGTTACACAGACTTTGCAGTTCCCTATTAGGTGGCTGAATTATCTTAGTTAGATTATATTAGGTGGCTGAATTATCTTAGTTAGATTATATTAGGTGGCTGAATTATCTTAGTTAGATTATATTAGGTGGCTGAATTATCTTAGTTAGATTATATTAGGTGGCTGTAATATTTAAGTTAGATTATAAGGTGGCTGAATTATTTTACAATAATCTTTTTCAAGCGGTCAGCGTAAAATTGACGGAAAAATCGATCGTGTGACACCGCTTTATGAGAGGCTAGAGACACCAGTGGCACCAATAAGGCGGAGGTTGCCTGATCTCTGTTACTATAGGGTCTCTAAGCGGAAATACTTCTCGGAAATCATATTCTCATTGAAACCTCTGCACTGTGAAAAGCAAAAAGGGTACGATAAGGGTAATTAAGGGGAGGATTTTTTTTTTGGGGGGGACCCCGTCTCCCTCTTGTATAGCTCCAATATATATATATATATATATATATATATATTTTTTTTTTAGATTTCAGGACGTTCACCCCATTAGCTTCGTGGTTTTAAAACGTTCTCCCCATTAGGTTGGCGATCTTGAGACGTTTCGTCCCATGTTATTGCCATTATTAAAACATTTCGTGACGTCGATATTTGTTTTACTGGCGAGCGAAAACGAACATGACATTTAGTATGAACTGGCTGTATCACCAAGGATATGAAGACACCGGTGTTCTCAGTCAATGCAAACATTACACAGCACAAATGGAATTCCTTGTGAATGATTAATCTCTCAGTAGTGTGGAATATGTGTGTGTGTGTGTATGTAATGTGTGTGTGTATGTAATGTGTGTGTGTGTGTGTGTGTACCTGATTTTACAATCCGGTAAATGCACACACACACACACATACTGTACACACACAGACAAACACAGACTTCCGCCTTAACCTGTGAGTATATTGACACACACACACACACAGACCCCGGGGTAATAAACCAAAGGCCAATGACTCACATTTATTGGCTCAGCAGGCAGATTAATTAAATGGGTTGGAATAGATCTCTTTATTACTTTTTGAGTGATAGAGGTTAGTATATATTGAGTGATAGAGGTTAGTATATATTGAGTGATAGAGGTTAGTATATATTGAGTGATAGAGGTTAGTATATATTGAGTGATAGAGGTTAGTATATATTGAGTGATAGAGGTTAGTATATATTGAGGTTAGTATATATTGAGTGATAGAGGTTAGTATATATTGAGTGATAGAGGTTAGTATATATTGAGTGATAGAGGTTAGTATATATTGAGTGATAGAGGTTAGTATATATTGAGTGATAGAGGTTAGTATATATTGAGTGATAGAGGTTAGTATATTGAGTGATAGAGGTTAGTATATATTGAGTGATAGAGGTTAGTATATATTGAGTGATAGAGGTTAGTATATATTGGCCTAGTATAATGAATTGCCTTTAAGGGGGGTAGTGCTTGGTTTTTGGTCTATATATTTTTAATTAATATATTTTTGAGTTTGCTCTCTAGACCTCCATCAAACTTAGAAAATACCCCCTAGACCCCCTATCAAGATAAATTTGTACATTTTTCGGTAGAAAAATGTGCCGGCCAAAGGCCGGTTCCTTTTAAAATTAGAGGCTCGCTGTCGCTCGCCAGGAAAAAATCGACACCTAAAGGGCACGGAAGGTCTTAATATTGACAACACAATGAGGCGAAAGATCTCAAAATCGCCAAACTAACGGAACAAACGTCTTAAAAAACCTCAAAACTAATATGCTAAACATGAGGGAGAAGGGGGTCCAGAAAAAGCGAGTACTACCCCCTTAAATATTATGTAGCTTGGTAAATACCTATTATACTCGAGGGGCAATAAAACTACCGTAGATACAAGGCATGTTCGCCGTTCTAAATAATACATATCTGATTAACCCCTTGATTCCCAGCGACGTGTTTCTTTTAGTCTAGCTACATTTAGACGATATTATGTAGCTTTGGAAGGATCTGTGGCCGTTAAAAGGATTGGTGGAGATAGTTTGAACCCTTATTATTGCTAAAGGTCCTTCCTAACCTGAATAAAA
The DNA here is from genome assembly GCA_032716605.1 of Paralithodes platypus. NCBI lineage: Eukaryota > Metazoa > Arthropoda > Malacostraca > Decapoda > Lithodidae > Paralithodes > Paralithodes platypus. The sequence goes on from CM064509.1 coordinate 71,099,327, forward strand.
TCGTCTAAAAGTTGCCAGAATATAATGCAAAGGACGTCACCGGTACTGAACGGGTTAATAAAAACAAAATCAGTTACTGTACATTACCAGTTAGTCCAGGGTTACGTCGATTTGGACTAATTTTGATTAATCGGATATTTAAGAGAGTAGCCATTCATTCAGGTACTTAATTACTTACTAGGAAAACCTAGTATTAGATTTATTGGATTTATTGTACAGTCGGCCACATAAGTGATGTCGCGGCACTAAGTATATTTCGATCAATAATTGGTATCAGCACATTGTATGAATTAATATATAATTTCCAGTGAGATATACAAGCCTGTTCATACCATTACACACACCCTATTCAACATCTGACAGACATTAATACAGTACGCAGCGATCAAAACGTAATGCCAGCGGAGACACGACTTATTTGGTCAACTGTACACAACATTCACAGTATCATAATTATGTTCTTAGCACTAGGGAACATTAAGGGGGCTCACCTCGTTTTTTTTTCTCTCTTTCTCTCCCTCTCTCTCTTTGGCTTGTATCCATTCGGCCCCATTCAGCCTACTGTTTTAAGACGTTTACCCCCATCCAGGTGTCAATATTTTCCTGTCGAACGGTAGCGAGCCAGCGTATATATAATTTTGTTTTGACAAGATAAATTTGTACATTTTTCGATAGAAAAATTTCTCCGGCGAAGCCAGATTTTTCCATACAATGCTGGCTCGCTATCGCTCGCCAGCAAGAAATCTACACCTGGATGGGGATAACCGTCTTAAAACAGTTGGCTGAATGGGGCCAAATGGATACAAGCCAGAGAAAGAGAGAAAAGAAGAAAAGGAGAGAGAAAATGAGAGAAAGAGAGAAAAGGGGAGAAAGATAAAACAAGCAGGTGCCCCCCCCCCCCCCCTTAAGGATCCATTTAATTTATCATTAGCACATAAATGTACAATGCCAAATAATTATCAGTCCGTAAATAATGAAAATGCGCAACATATGACCTGTTACGTTCATTTAGTTCAAGTGCAGACAATTCCGTTTTGTTTCAAGTTAATTATGTCAATGGTGGTAATGGGGGCGTGACTGTTGACGTGTGCTTGTTTGTGCGTTTGTATCACATATGTGCGTGTATAGAGTGTGTTAATGCGTGCGCCAGTGTAAACATGGTGTGTGTAAATGTATCCTTGTGGTCTAGAGAATTGTGTATGTGTGTACCACATACACTCTCACACACACACACACACACACACACACACACACAAAGGCAAAGTTAGATCATTGTAACTCCGGAAGCGGGACAATGCCAGCCTATAAAGTTCAACTCCTGTATACTACAATTAGGTAAAATACAATTAGGTAAACACACACACACACGCACTCATGCACACACCTATATACACATTATCCCTACAGTGTATAAATGTGTGTGTGTGTGTGTGTGTGCTGTGTCCCTCACACACACACACACACACGTCAAACGATATGTGTGCGTGTAATATATATATGCAGTATATAATTATACAGTATATATATATATATATATATATATATATATATATATATATATATATATATATATACAGTATATATAATGTGTGTGTGTAAACTGCAACACTCTCTCTCTCTCTCTCATACACACGCACGCACACACATACATACAGTGATATAAGACATTGTGTGTATGTGTTGCATCAATAACATCCGCCACACACATAAACACAACACACAGTCAAGCACAACCATACATCACAGTGGTCCACGGAAATTTATGTTTGTGTGTGTGTGTGTGTGTGTGTGTGTGTGTGTGTGTGTGTGTGCTACATACTGTACACACATAAACACACACACCCTTACATCACAGTAGTCTAGTGAAATGATTACGTGTGTGTGTCCTGCATCCCTCACATACCCTAATACACACATACACACGCAAACTGCACAGACAGACACACACCTGCAGAAGCACCCTGAAACACACACACACACACACACACGTAAGTACAACATAACTTTCTAGGGAAATGGTTGTGTGTGTGTGTGCTGCAACCCACACGCATATAAACACACAGAGACACATGCACACACCCTTACAACACAGTGATGTATGGGAAATGCTTGTGTGTGTATGTCCTGAATACCATACACATAATTATATACACACAGGCACACACATAAACACCATCACACCAAACACCCACACACACACCCCTACATACACACTCACACACCCCTACACACACACATACACAAACACTCCCCTACAACATTAGTCTAGGGATCGCGTGTGTTGCATCCATACAGAGAGAGAGAGAGAGAGAGAGAGAGAGACCCCCCCGCCCTACAAACACACCCTTACACACACACACACACCTCTACACACAACAGAAACACACACACACGCAGACACTCGCTTATAACAGTGGTCTAGGGAAATGGTCGCGTGTTAAACTTGCACATCGACCTCAATTTTATCCTTTAACCCACTTCTTTCTTTCTTCTTTATCTCTTATCATTATTTTCTGTTATTTATCTGCCATTTTATGTTTTCCTTTCCTTCCTCTTTCTAATCTACAGGCTTCCTTTTCCCTTTCTTACAATATTTTATTTTTGTTTTTGTTATTTCCTGTTTTCTTTCCTCTTGTTTTGTATTTAACATGCTTCTCTCTCTCTCATCTTTACATCATAGCATTCTTTCCTGTGTTTTGTTGTTGTATTATCTCCTTGTTTCTTCTATTATATAATTTACACGTTTCATTTTCTCATTTTCGTTTCGTTCCTCTTTCTAAATTGACACGCTCGCTCCTTTCTCTCTTTCTACAGCACATAGGCCTATTTATTTTCCCGTTTTCTTTTTTCTCGGTTGTATTATTTTTTTTTGCTCTTTATTATTGCTTCTTTCTTTCCTTTCTCATCCCGTCTTTTTCTGTCATTAATCTTTTTGTTTCCTCCCTCTTTCTAATTATTCACATGATTCTGTCTCCATCTTTACTTTCATTATATCAAATCATTCTTTCCTTCTCTATTGTGTCTGTCATTTTATCATTTATTTCACATTCATATTATTTACACGCTTCTTTTTCTCCTTTCCTTTCCTTCCTCTTTCTAATATACATGCTTCTGTCTTCTTTGCATCATATCATTCTTTCTTTGTCTTTTCCTGTTATCTTACTTCTTCTTTCTTCTTCGCTTTATTACGTTTTCTCCTTTCATTTCCTTCCTCTTTCAAATTTTCATGTTTCGTTCTCTCATCTTCACTTGCATTACCTCATACCATTCTTTCCTAATTGTCTTTGTTGTGTCATTTATCTTTTATTTCCTCTATTTCTATATTCTTGACTCCTTTTCGTTTCATTCCACTTTCTAATTTACACGATTCTTCCTTTCTTGGCCTTTTCTGTTATCATATCTCTTCTTTCCTCTTCTGTTTTATTCCTTGCTTTTTATATGCTCTTTCCATTCACATATGCATAGCCTACGTGAGTTGCAGTTGGGATGTGTGTACATGCTTAGATTGATATGCAGGATTCGAAGTTGCATAATAAATTGTAGGCAGTGTCCACCATTCTTTAACTGCCTTCGTAGTGTAATGCATAAGGTGTTGATATTCGGTGTGAGCGTTCTGGGTTCGAATCCACGGACTGCCACATGTGTTTGTAATATTTCATTATATCTATATATATATATATATATATTATCTATATATATTATATCACCTATCTGCTGCACTATTAATCGATTTTAGGAGTAGAGTTGGTTGTTGGATAGAACATAATTATTAATTACAAGTTTCTTTCTCTCTTTTTGACAGCATATATATATTTTTTTTTTTTCATTTTATTTCTTCCTTTCCTTCCTCGTTTTCCCCCACACACGCACACGTACACACACACACACACTCACTCTCTCCCTGCCTACCCGCTTCCCCTAATAACCGCATATATCTCCCTCACGTTAATCATAAAATACGACCCTATAAACCTAAAAATACCCCCCGTCTTTGTTTCACCCAACACGCTAACTATCGGCCGTTCTGTGTGTGTGTGTGTGTGTGTGTGTGTGTGTGTGTGTGCTTGCTTGCTTGCTTATGCCTGTGTGTGCATGTGCTTGTGTTGTCTCTGTGTGTGTGTGTGTGTGTGTGTATGTGTGCTTGGTTTTGTGTGTGCATATGCTTGGGTGTGTGTGTGTATATATATGGTTATGTGTGTGCGTGTGTTTTAATCTTTAGTGTGTGTGTTTATGTACGTTGATAAGGAGGCCAATGTACACGCACGAGCACAAATGTAACTTCACTTACGTACATAACACACACAAGTACATCTGAATCAAATGTACAGATGGTGACATAAATTATATAAAAGTGTATTTTCTTATGTAGTAATTAACCCCTTGAGGTTTTGACAGTTTATTCTGGCTATCATTAGACGATTATATGCAGCTTAGGAGGGATGTGTGGCAAATAAATAGGTAGAAATTGTCTCGGCTAACCCTCTGATTTCCATATACCCCTTCTAATCTGAATAAAATCGTCTGTTAGTAGCCGGAACATACTGCCAAAACGTTAAATACTATGACATATTAAGGGAGCCCCCCCGCCCCCCCCCCCTCTCTCTCTCTCTCACATACTATAACCTCTATAGTGATGATAACCGCGATAGTATAGTCCCCCCACATAGCCACCAAAATTCTCCACCTTTTATTGGTCTTGTTATATAATGTCTAGCAAACACCACACACACACATCCAAACACTCATACACACACATCCAAACACTCATACACACACATCCAAACACTCATACATCCGAATACACACACCTACACCCACATCCAAACACACACACACACACACCCAAATACACACACCTACACTCAAACACATACACCCACATAAATCCATACCCACATCAAAACACACACACACACACACTCATACACCCAAATACACACACCTACACTCAAACACATACACCCACATAAATCCATACCCACATCCAAACACACACACACACACACACTCATACACCCAAATACACACACCTACACTCAAACACATACACCCACATAAATCCATACCCACATCCAAACACACACACCCAAATACACACACCTACACTCAAACACATACACCCACACACACACACACACACACAACCACACAACCACAATTCTACACCTTTTATTTGTCTTGTTATATTTTCAAGGTAACACTACACCATTTTGTTAAGCTTGTAGGACGGATCTCTAGGAATCAGAGAGTCCCATTAGTTTGGCGATTTCAAGACCATTTGCCCCATTTATGTCAATTTTAAGATCTTTCGTGCTATTTAGGTTTTGACATTATCTTGGTGAGCGATAGCGAGCATGTATTTTAGGAGGAACCAGCCTTTGGACGACCATTTTTCTACCGAAAAATTTACACATTTATCTCGAAGGGGGGTATCCAAAAAAATGCACACAATATTCTCGAAGCTCTGGGAGGTCTTGGGGGTATTTCTTTTAAAGCTGCATAGAGGTTTAGGAAGCAAACTAATAACCTCCCCTGAAAGTTAGGTTAGAATAAGTTATTGTGGCTCGGTTAGGTTATGTAACATTATATTAGGTTAAGCTAAGTCACCGTGATCGTCCTGGCCAAAGAAAATGAGTGTTAGTGCATGAACCGGTCCAATATCGGGAATGGACGTCTGGGAACCGGGAACTATATGTCTGGGAATCGAAACCTGCATGGCGTGTGTGGGGGTGGTGATCGTGTGAGTGAACCAGGTCAGGCGGGGTCACTCATCATAGCTATATAGGTCAGTGCCACCAAGGTCATGTTATACCACCAGGTAAGGGGGCAGGGGGTGGGTCTGGGTCAATATCCCCTAGTCGTCTCGTATACTAACTGACTGTCTGACTGATGGTTAGAGTAAAGATACCAATATAAACTAATGATGGATTGAAGGAATTTAGGATTTTTTTTTTTTTTTTTTTTTTTTTTTTTTTTTATGGAAGACTTATTGAAGGGTTGACTTGGAGGGGATTGGGGGTGAGATATTAGATGTAGAATAGCTAGAAATTAGAAATTATATAGTTTGATAATAAAGGATTCGTATACCACAGCCGATACCACACCCTTTATTTCTTCTGCACACTATTGGGTTCTCTGGGGTGACTTGCCATGCTGGGGGTTTTACTTGAAGGGGGGTCTAGGATGGTGTGTGTGTGTGTGTGTGTGTGTGTGTGTGTGTGTGTGTGTGTGTGTGTGTGTGTGTGTGTGTGTGTGTGTGTGTGTGTGTGTGTGTGTGTGTGTGTGTGTGTGTGTGTGTGTGTGTGTGTGTGTGTGTGTGTGTGTGTGTGTGTGTGTGTGTGTGTACCAATGGCTGACATCTTTCAGGTTGGGTGAATGGATGGCAAAAGGAAAGTAAGAAAAATATGTTGCCCAATGTTGGGGGAGGGGGCAATTGGAAGTTTGTGAAGGGCTCCTGGGTAGGTTGTTGGGATTGGTTTCTAGATGTAGCTAAATATAGAAACGGAAATAAAGTAAGAGTAAGACAGATTTCTGTGATCAACCAGAATACTCCATTGTTTCAGGTTGTAGCACCAAAACTGCATATTATACTATATACTGAAATACATGTGATTATTTTCTATTATATTTTATTTATATTTTTTTTTCAGGAACGTGTATGTATCATTTCATCACATCTCGATTGAAGCCTGTAAGTGTTGAATTGTTTGTTTACAGTTGTTGGATTATCTGATGTCACTTGTGCTTTGGATTATAATTAGTTGATTTAGTTAGCTACATAGTTATGTTTTAAAAGAGTTCAATTTCGATATTTATTTTTGTATAGTCTAAGCATAAAGATATTATGTTCTGTCATGTTTCTTCCTGTATCTATCAATCTATATATCTATCTGTGCGTGTATCTATCTACAGTATATATATATCTATCTACCCTTCTACCCCAACATGATCCAGGGTACCACTTGCGAGTCTCAGGCTATAAGGAAGTTGGAGCTGTAGACATTGATAGCAAACAGAAATGCAATACAAATGTAGGTTACTGATGTCTGAAGAGTATGTTGAATTAGATTTTATGTATGTATTAATGAACTGCGACCGTATTTTAGCTGGCAATTCTGCTAAATATCGATGTCTACAACTCCAACTTCCTTATAGAACGAAACTCGCAAGTAGTCAATTCTCCAGGAGCCAGAATGTCAGCCACATTTATTTATTTATTTTGTTTATTTATTTGTATAAAGTCTCAGGTGGGTTCGGCTTCCTTCTCGAACCCTGCTAGTCTCCCCTTATGGTGTCGAAGTGATCAATACGCCGAATCTGGGTCAAACATAAACAAAGGGCAGGTTTATGGGTGAAGCAGATATAGTTAACCCCTTCTGTACCGGCGACGTCTTTTCTATTTTATTCTAGCTATACTTAGATGATTTTGTGCAGTTTAAGGAGAGGCTGACCTTTAAACCCCCAATTCACCCTGTATAAGAGATTGTGTTTCTGGCATTATACCATTTTAATACCAATGGAAATACAGTACTAAGACTCTGAAAAATGCATCATTCTACGTGCGCGCGCGCGAATTTTCGCATATTAAAACAAAATTGTAGATTCATTCAAATTTCGCGAATTTTTGTTATGGCGTATCCTACAATCATCACCTACAACTTACCGTGCTCCAGAAAAGAGACCCATCTCCCCTTACCCCACCTACCCGGCACTCACCCTACAAACCTACCTTCTAAAGAAAGTCGTGTCTGTGTCTGTATGGAAGAAGAGATATTTGTAGTTGTTGTTGTTGTTGTTGTTGTTGTTGTATAGGATCTTTTGTCTGCAGTATCGTTGGAGGAGAATAGCCTCATATTTCTCTTACTACCGCCTGTACAAAAATACTTCCATGATGTCACAATGACTTAATATGGTGTTTATTTTATTTATTTATTTATCTCTCTCTTCTCTCTCTCTCTCTCTCTCTCTATATATATATATATATATATATATATATATATATATATATATATATATATATATATATATATATATATATATATCGGCTGTCGGCCAGAATTGTTTGTTTTTACCGAAAAAAAAATAAATTCATCTTGAAGTGTGTCTTGAGGGTATTTTATCAAAAGCTAGATGGGGGTTTAGGGAGCAAAGTAAACACCTCCCCTTAAGGTAGGGTGGTGTTGGCCGTAGGGTAATGTTCATCTAAGACAAATCCTGGCTTAATTACGAACCCGCTAAAAGCAAATTGACTGCATGAATTAATTTAGTTTTAGATAAACGGCTATACAGAGAGAGATTCATAAATAAATAGATGTATTGAAACTTTTAGATAGATAATGAATTGGTAGGTAGATGGATAGAGGGGTGAGTAGATAAATACGGGCTGATAGATATATGCACACATATACAAATATGTATTTATTGTTGATATATGATACTTACCAGTGATATTTTGTGACTAGATTAATATACTGTATATGGCAATAGTTCACAAAGTATTTAAATAATTAGATAACTATACAATACACATAGATAGATACACACTTAGCCATGGTTGCTATATCTACTGTACATACTAAAATGGCAGTTACGACAATAAAGGATATATATATATAATGTATATAGAGTACTGTATATATCTATATAATATTTTCGATTGTCTGTCTGTGTGTGTGTGTGTTCTTAATAGGCGGCCGCAGTTTTGGACCTGGGGAGCTGAAACTTTGCATGTGGGTGTCAATTGACCTGGGTCAGGTCATAGAGGGGGCGAGGCCACGATTGGAGGTCGTTTCGAGGCCGAAATTGAAAAATTAATAAAAAAAAATAAAAAAAATTTCTGTTTGGGGCAGAAGGAGGCCTCCGATCGAAAAGGTGTATGGAACGAAAGTTGTTCGCAGCCCCCAAAATGGGGGTACGGATGAGGTCAGATCCAAAATCGGAGGTCATTTAGCGGCCGAAATCGAGGTCGCCGTTTAATGAGGCACAGGGAGGTCGAGGCCGGTGATTATGGTAGTAGTAGTATTGTGATGATTGTGGTAGTAGTGATTGATGATGGTGATTATGGTAGTAGTAGTGGTGGTAGTAGTGATGGTGATTATGGTAGAATTTAAACCCGGGCAACGCCGGGTACCCCTGCTAGTATGCAATAAAGTCACAGCAACACGTGAACCAACATATGCAGGAAAATCCACAAGGAAAGAAGAAAAACACGGAGTCCCAAGGGCTTTCGTGTAATACATCTTCAGAGGAGGTCTGACCTGCCCTGAAGATGTAATACACGGAAGGGCTTGGGACTCCGTGTTTTTCTCCTTCCCTTGTGGATTTTCCTGCACACACACACACACACACATATATACAATATATATATAATATATATATTATATATATATATATATATATATATAGCTATCTATTATATATATACAGTGTATATATATATATATATATATACAGTATATACACATACAGTATATATATATATATACATTAAATACACAGTATAACTGAAACAGGAGGTTCTACCCTCTCGCTTTGTTTTTCTCTCCCATACACACATTCAAAGAGAGAGAGAGAGAGCGAGAGCGAGCCTGGGGGTGTTTCAGTGGTCAAGCCTGTCCTTTGATCGTATATTACATTTTAGGTCTCCTCTTTTTAGGTTTAAATTCCATTTCTCTGTTTGTTTTGGTGGTTTTTTGCTTTTTAAGGGGGGCCCTGCCCCTTTTTTTTGGGTTCGCAATCCCTGCCTCTCTCTCTGGGTTGTATCCATTCTGTCTGGCCGCCATTCAGGCCTACTGTTTTTAAGACGTTTTAATATAATCCCCAGGTCCAGGTGTTCAATTTTTCCCTGGCGAGTGGTAGCGAACCAGCATATTTTTTATTATGTTTGACAGCAGGCTAAATTTGTAAATTTGTCGATAGAAAAATGTCTCCGGAAAAGCCGGATTTCCCCATACAATGCTAGGCCGTCCTACGCTTCCTACTTCGGCTCGGCCAGGAAGAAATCGACACCTGCATGAGTATAAACGTCTTAAAACAGTATAGTCTGAATGGATACAACCAAGAAAGAAAAAAAGCAGGTCACCCCCATTAAACTCCGCTGAGGGGGGATGAACCAGGTCTGGAAGGATGTCAAGTGGTCAGGGCTATAGGATATATTATTATTGATATCATAACATACATATAACTAAACATTGATGTACAGTACGTGTTTATATTAACATGGTGAATGGCTTGCTATAATACTAAACGTGTCTTTAAGGGGGGATGGTTCACTTTTTGGTCCATGTATTTATTTATTCATTATTTTTCTAGTTTCCTCCCTAGATCTCCATCAAACTTTAAAAAAAAAAAAAAAAAAAAAAAAAAATCCATTAGATCCCCCTTCGAGATAAATTTGTGTAGTTCTAGTCAGGGTAGTGGTCTTCCCCCCGGCCGTGAAGGCCCTGTTTCTTCCCAAAATTACAGGCTCATCTATCCGTTTCGCCAGGAGATAAATACGATCGCAACCCTAAATAGCATTTGAAAAGTCCCTAAATAATTGACAAATACATGGGGCTAAAGGTCTTAGAGCTGCGACAAACTAGATGTGGGGAAACAACCCTTAAAATATGAAAACTAATGGGGATAAACATGAGGGAGAAGGTGGTCTAGAAAAACGCCGAAAACGTAAAAAAAAAAACGGCGAACGGGGCGACTACGGTAGAACGGCCGCCATCTTCCCTTCTGGTAGCCATCTGCCCCTGACATATATTGTTTGGAAGGTATATTTGCCGTGTCTGCGGGGCTATAGTGGTGTGTGATGTTATAAATAACCGTGGTCTTTCGTATAAACGGTTTACCTTACCAATGTTACATTAGGCATCATAGAGAATACCAGTGCATTAAGGGGGGTCACTTGCTTTTTTTCCCTACTTTTCTCTTTCTGTGGCTTGTATCCATTCGGCCACACTCAGCCCACTGTTTTAAGACGTTTATCCCCATCCAGGTGTCGATTTATTCCTGGCGAGCGATAACGAGCCAGCATTGTATGGAAAAATCCGGCTTCGCCGGAGACATTTTTCTATCGAAAAATGTACAAATTTAGCCTGTTGACAAAAAACATTATAAAAAATATCCTGGCTCGCGCTCGCCAGGATAAAATCGACACCTGGATGGGGATGAAAGTCTTAAAACGTAGGCTGAATGGGGCCGAATAAATACAACCCAGAGAGCGAGAGAGAGAGAGCAAGGGAGTAAAAAGCGAGGTGGGCTCCCTTAACACAAATGATATCCAATAATATTAAGCAAATAACTTATTAGTTTATAAATATTTTCGGGTATTGGTGTGTAATGTTCGGTTTGACTATAGTTTCGCATTTATACTTATCAAAACACGAACAGGGCGTTTAACCCCTTCCGTACCGGTGCCGTCTGTTAACTTTATTCTGGCTACTGTTGGATGATTGTATTCAGTTTATAAAGGGCCTCCAGCAATTAACAGGCTTCGATGTGTCTAATTTAACCATCTTTACTACCCCAGATCCTACTTTAACTGCACAAAATCTTCCAAATATAGCTAAGAAATATGAAAAAGACGTCGCCGGTACAACAGGGGTTAAGGGGAGACGAGGCGCTTTTCTAGACCACCTTCTCCCTCATCTTTAGACCCATTAGTTTGTTAATTTTATGAATTGTTCCGCACCCATTTCCTGTTCAATTTTAAGACCTTTCCTGTCAATTAGGTCTCGATTTTTTCCTGGCGAGCGATAGCGAGCCTGTAATTTAAGAGGAACCGGCCTTCGGCCAGGACATTTTTCTACCGAAAAATGTACAATTTTATCTTGAAGGGGGTCTAGGGGGCTTCATTTTAAGCTTGATGGAGGTCTAGCGAGAAAACTAGAAAAATAATAAATAAATACAAAAATTGACAACAAGTGAAGGATCTGCCCTTAAATTGACAACAAGTGAAGGATCTGCCCTTAAATTGACAACAAGTGAAGGATCTGCCCTTAAATTGACAACAAGTGAAGGATCTGCCCTTAAATTGACAACAAGTGAAGGATCTGCCCTTAACCTCTACAAGTGAAGGATCTGCCCTTAACCTCTACAAGTGAAGGATCTGCCCTTAATTACAAGTGAAGGATCTGCCCTTAAATTGACAACAAGTGAAGGATCTGCCTAAATGGGACAACAAGTGAAGGATCTACCCTTAAATTGACAACATTGAAGGATCTGCCCTTAACCTTGACAACAAGTGAAGGATCTGCCCTTAACCTCTACAAGTGAAGGATCTGCCCTTAACCTCTACAAGTGAAGGATCTGCCCTTAAAGTACTGTTCTATATGCACGATTGTTGCCGTAATAGTTGGTGGCTCCAATACAAACTACAAGACACATTGTAAAGTACGTTTTCTTTGTCTCTCTCCTCTTTATTCCTATTTTTCTTTACTCTCCATTTTCTATTTTATAACCTACATTGCACATTCTAATATGTGTAATAACTGTCTTCGTGGTGCAATGCATAAGTGTGTTGATTTTCGGTGTGAGCATCCTGGGTTCGAATCCCCGGACTGCCACATGTGTTTGTTAATTTCATTAATCGAGTTTCGGAGTAAAGTTGGTTGGTGGAGAGAACATAATAATTAAGGGGGGTCACCTGCTTATTAAGGGGGGTCACCTGCTTATTAAGGGGGGTCACCTGCTTATTAAGGGGGGTCACCTGCTTATTCCGGGGGGTCAACCCTGCTTGTTAAGGGGGGTCACCTGCTTATTAAGGGGGGTCACCTGCTTATTAAGGGGGGTCACCTGCTTATTAAGGGGGGTCACCTGCTTATTAAGGGGGGTCACCTGCTTATTAAAGGGGTGTCACCTGCTTAATTAAGAAGGGGTCCCCCTCTTATTCAAGGTGGTCCCGCTCTTATTACGGTGTTCCCTCTTATTAAGGGGGTCACCTGCTTATTAAGAGGGTCCCTGCTTTTAGGGGTCCACCTACTGCTTATTAAGGGGGGTCACCTGCTTATTAAGGGGGGTCACCTGCTTATTAAGGGGGTCACCTGCTTATTAAGGGGGGTCACCTGCTTATTAAGGGGGGTCACCTGCTTATTAAGGGGGGTCACCTGCTTATTAATTGGGATCACCTGCTATTAAGGGGGGTCACCCATCTTATTAAGGGGGGTCACCATGCTTATTTAAGAGGGGGGGTCACCGCTTATGGGGTAGGGGGGGGGTCACCTGCTTATTATATTAAGAGGGGGTCACCTGCTTATTCAGCGGTGGTCCACCTGCTTATTAAGGGGGCACCTGTTATTAAGGGGGTCACCTGCGGTATTAATGGGGTCCCATGCTTATTGATGTCGGTGGGGGGTCAGCGGCGGGGGTTGCTTATTAGGGGGGTCACCTGCTTATTAAGGGGTCCACTGTCACCTGCTTTTAAGGGGGTCACCTGCTATATTATGGGGTCACCTGCTTATTAAGATGGGGTCACCTGCTTTATTTTATCTGTCCCTCTCCTTTTCTTTCCCTTTTCACTCTGGCTTGTATCCATTCGGCCCCATTCAGCGCAACTGGTTTTAAGACGTTTATCTCCCATCCGGTGTCCGATTTTTTATTTCCTGGCGAGCGATAGCGAGCCAGCGATTTATGGAGAAATCCTAGCTTCGCCGCAGACATTTTTCTATCGAAAAAGGTACAGAATTAGCTTGCTGTCAAATCAAAAACATATAATGCTGGCTCGGCTTAAAACCGCTCGCTCCATTGAAAATATTGACGACCTGGATGTGGTGGTCAACGTCTTAAAACAATAGGCTGAATGGGGCCGAATGGATACAAGCCAGAGAAAGAGAGAAAAGGAGAGGAAAAAAAAGCAGGTAACCTCCCTTAATTAACTTCCTCGACTCTCCTCCAATGTCTTCATCTCCTACAGTACTTTCAACAGCACCTCCCCCTCCCCCCAACTGCACCTCCCCCCTCCTCCCCCCTTCATCTCCTACAGTACTTTCAACTGCACCTCCCCCCTCCTCCCCCCCCCCCTTTCAACTGCACCGTCCCCCTCTCCCTCCCCCCCCCCCTTTCAAACTGCACCTTCCCCCCCTCCTCCCCCCCCCTTTTCAACTGTGCACCTGGCCCCCCTCATCCTCTCCCCCCCCCCTTTCTGCTCGGGTCTTCTAATTTGTAGCTCTTTCTAATTTATCTTGAACTCTATCACAGCTTTTTTATAAACTTCTTGCTCTAAGCTTTCTATACCCTTCACATATTGATTAAATCTCTATTTTTATATATATATATACCTTTTCTTAATATACCTTTTCTTTCTTCTCCAAGCTACCTCCTCCAACTTTGTATTAAGGGGGGTGACCTGCTTTTTTTTTATATAATGTTTTCTCTTTCTCTGGCTGGTATCCATTTGGCCCCATTCAGCCTACTGTTTTTAAGGAACTTCTTATTATCATCCCCATCCAGGTGTTAATTTTTTACTGGTGAGGCGGTAGCGATCCAGCATAATTTTTTATTTTTTGTTTGACAGCATGCTAAAAAATTGTTTTGTAAACTTTTTTTTTTTTTTTTTTTTTTTTTTCGATAGAAAAATTTCTCCGGCGAAGCCGGATTTGTTCATAGAATGCTGGTTCGCTATCGCTCGCCAGGAAGAAATCGACACCTAGATGGGGATAAACGTCTTAAAATAGTTGGCTGAATGGGGCCGAATGGATACAAGCCAGAGAAAGAGAGAACAGGAGAGTAATAAAAGTAAAACCGGTCACTCCCCTTAACTATGTATATGCTTCTCTCTAACATTTCTCCCCTAACATTTCTTACTTTCTTCTCACATTTTCTATACTCGTCCTCCATCACCTCTCCTCTCCTTCCTCTCCCATCACCTCCCGGCTCCCCTCCTCCGATTTTCTCCACTCTTATCCATGTACTCCACTCCCTTCCTTCCCACTTTCCTAATCTCTCCACCTCCACGTTATCGACCCTTTACTCCACTCCCTTCCTTCCCACTTTCCTTATCTCTCCACCTCCACGTTATCGACCCTTCACTCCACTTCGCTTCCTTCCCACTTTCCTTATCTCTCCACCTCCACGTTATCGACCCTTCACTCCACTCCCTTCCTTCCCACTTTCCTTATCTCTCCACCTCCACGTTATCGACCCTTCACTCCACTCCCTTCCTTCCCACTTTCCTTATCTCTCCACCTCCACGTTATCGACCCTTCACTCCACTTCGCTTCCATGTTACTCTCTCCCAATTCCTTTTTTTCTCTTCTTTTCCACCCCCTCCTCGCCACCTCTAAGAAGGCTTAAGGGGATATTTTCACTGGAGGGATTTTTTTCTGGACCCCTTTCTCCCTCATGTTTAGCCCCATTGCTTTTGAGATTTTAAGACGTTCGCCCCATTAGTTTGCAACTTTCACCCCATTTATGTCACTTTTAAGACCTTCCGTGCCATTTAGGTGTCGATTTTTTCCTGGCGAGCGATAGCGAACCTGCAATTTAAGAGGAACCGGCCTTAGGCCGGGACATTTTTCTACCGAAAAATGTACAAATTTATCTTGAAAGTGGGTCAAGGGGGTGTAATTTCAAGCTTGATGGAAGTCTAGGAAACTCACTAAAAACCTCCCCTAAAGAGGAGACTTTTGATTCACTATCCTTTTGTAGTTAGTCTATTCACTGTAAGTAAGCGAGAAATCATGACCGCTAACCTTTGTAACTAAAAAACTACTAGAGTAATCGAGCTAATATTTCTACCATTTGGGAAGAGTCAGTCAAGGAATAGATGTTGTAATTTACAGCCAATTTGCTCTAGCCCTTTTTGAGTTACAGAGGATAGAGGTCATGATTTCTCGCCTACTTACAGCGAATAAACTATAGTAGCTTAGCAGTGTAAATATCCAGACTGCCCCGTAAGGACCCATAGGACTGTTGCGGTTTGTAAGTCCTTCGTATTCCTTTGTATGTCTTTGTATTTTCTATTCTTTCTCACTCCACTTCCTCTCTACCTTCCCTACCTTCCACCCCTTCCTCACATCACCTCCAAACATCTCCCCTTACTTTCACTCCCCAACTCCTCTTCTCCCCATCTTTAATTCACTTCCCCTTGCCCTCCCCACTCCTCTTCTCCCCATCTCTTTACCCCTCCCCAACTCTTCGTCTCCCTATCTTTAGTTCCCCTCCCTCCCTCTCCCCCCCCCCCAAACTGAGGTCGTGGTGGAATTAGCAGAGTCCCCACCCTCCCCCCTATCTCCAGGACCCGTGAAATTACATTATTTATAGCCTTTTACAGTTTCTGCTGCCGGGAGAGAGGTCGGGGTTTGAGACCTACGGGATGTTCCAAGACGGGGATATGAGATGAGGAGAGGGAGAGAGGAAGATAGAGAGCGGGAGAGAGAGATGAGAGGAGAGAGAGAGAGATAGATGAGAGAGAGTAGAGAGAGAGAGAGAAGCGAGAGAGAGAGAAGAAGGATAGGAGAGGAGAGAGAGAGAGAGAGGAGAGAGAAGAGAGAGAGAGATGAGAGAGAGATAGAGAGGAGAGAGAGAGATAAGAGGAGAGAGAGATAGGAGTAGAGAGAGAGAGGAAGAGAGAGAGAGAGAGAGAAGAGAGAGAGAGAGAGAGAGAGAGGAGAGAGAGAAGAGAAGAGCAGAGAGATAGAGAGAGAATAATGGAGTATGGAGAGGATAGAGAGATAGAGATAAGGAGGAGGGGGATGAGAGGAGAGAGAAGGAGATAGAGAGATAGTGCGCATTCATATTTTAGATATCTGACCTTTTGTTGATGGAAACCAATTACGATAAACGGAAATGAAAGGCAGGATGAAACACAAGGGCACGTAAGGAAACACAAGGGCACGTAAGGAAACACAAGGGCACGTAAGGAAACAAATATGTAATTAAGAGGACAGGGGCCGGTTTTCTGGACCACAAGCATTGCCCACCACCCCCCTCATTTTTAGCCTCCAATTAGTTTTTTCAGATGTTTAAGATGTGTTCCCCCCTTAGTTAAGTCGATTTTAAGACCTTTCGCCCCATTTCTTCGTCAATAATTAGACCTTTCGTGCTATTTAGGTGTCGATTTTTTCCCTGGCGAACGATAGTGAGCCTGTAATGTTGGAAGAAGACATTTTTCTACCGAAAAATGTTCTAATTAATCTAGAAGGGGGATCTAATGAATGTTTTTTTTTTAATTTGATGGAGGTCTAGGGAGGAAACTAGAAAAATAATGAATACATGCAAAAATCGTCCAAAAAGTGAACCATCCCCTCTTAAGGGGAGATTTCCACTTGACGGATTTTTTTCTTGACTCTTTTCTCCTTTCATGTATATCCCCCCCATTGCTTTTTCTATTTTTAGGAACGTTCACACCCCATTAAGTTTAAGATTTTAAAGAACTCTTCGACCCATTTCTGATCCAATTTGAAGACCTTTCGTTCCATTTAGGTGTCGATTTTATCCTGGCGAGCGATAGCGAGCCTGTAATGTTAAGAGGCGGCCTTCAGCCGGGACATTTTTCTACCGAAAAATGTACAAATTTATCTTGAAAGGGGCTCAAGGGGGTGTAATCTTAAGCTGGATGGATACCTAGAGACCAAACTAAAAACCTCCCCTTAAGGGCGGAAGAATACGCTATATCCTAAATTAGCTACATCCCGTTTTTTTGTCAATCTCGCGGTGCAAGAGCCCCTACAATCGGTAGTGGAAATCCGGCATGTTCACTTTTTTTTTTTTTTTCCCGTGAACAACTTCGGTCTTGTTCAATGTCGTGTTCCGTTCCTCTTAAAATTGCAGGCTCGCTATCGCTCGCCAGGAAATAATCGACACCTAAATGGCACGAAAGGTCTGAAAATTGACAACAAAATGGGGGGAAAGGTGTTAAAATCGCCAAACTAATGGGCCGAACGTCTTATAATCTCAAAACTAGTGGGGCTAAACATTGGGGAGAAGTGGAAATTCGGCATGTTCATTTTTTTTTTTTTTTTTTTCACTATGAACAAATTTGGTCTTGTTCAATGTCGTGGTGGCAACAATTTAGGTGGAGTAAGGCGTCAAAGGCTCCGGAGACGACAAAACGCAGCGAAACGACCTACATAGCGTGTGTAGCGGATATCTGGCAGGTTCTCTTTGTTCATTTTGGCTCTGTGAACAACTTGGCCTTAGTGTTTAACCCCTTCTGTACCGACGACGCCTTTTTAACTTTAATCTGGGTACTATTAGACGATTTTCTTCAGTTCTAAAAGGGCCTCCAGCAATTAATAGGCTTCAAACTATCTCACTTAACCCATTTTACTACCACAGATCCGTATTAAACTGCACACAATTGTCTAAATATAGCCAGGAGAAAATAAAAAGACTTCGGCGGTACAGAAGGGGTTAAGGGGGTAGTGCTTGGTTTTTGGTCTATATATTTATATATTTATTTATTTATGAGTTTCCTCGCTAGACCTCCATCAAGCTTAGAAAAAACACCCCCTAGACCCCCTTTCAAGATAAATTTTTACATTTTTCGGTAGAAAAATGGCCACCGAACCGGAAGGACGATTCCTCTTAAAGTTGCATGCCTCTGCGTTCCCCGCTCGCCAGGAAAAAATCGCCACCTAAATGGCACGAAATGTCTTAAAATTGACAACGAAATGGGGCGAAAGGTGTTAAAATCGCCAAACTAATGAGCCGAACGTCTTATAATATCGAAATTAGGGAGGAGGGGGTCCAGAAAAACGGTCTGCCTCCCCTTAACTGATAACCTTATAATGGTCTATGATTGAATAAGTCTATAATGCTTTCTTTCCTGATAATCATGTTCGCACTACCGTTTACTGGGTACGGATATTAAGGTGAGGCAGACCGGTTTTCTGGACCCCTTCTCCCTAATGTTTAGCCCCACCAGTTTTGAGATTTTCAGAGTGGGGATTTTATGACCTTTCGCCCCATTTCGTTGTTAATTTTCAGACCTTTCGTGCCATTTAGCTGTCGATTATTTCCTGGCGAGCGATAGCGAGCCTGCAATTTTAAGAGGAACCGGCCTTCGGCCGGGACATTGTTCTACCGAAAAATGTACAAATATATCTTGAAGGAGGGTCTAGGGGATGTTTTTCTAAGCTTGATGGAGGTCTAGGGAGGAAACTAAAAAAATATATGAATAGATTAATTAATAGACCAAACAAACAGTCAGTCTCCCCTTAATATTTGTCGTCTGCTTAGCCTTTCCACGCGTCATTTTGTCATTTGTTTTGTGGAATGTCCTTGATTCGATCATCCTGTCGTTTAATAACCCTTTCAAGCTCCAATACGCATTTCTGTTTTGTTGTCTGGTAATTATTAGACGATTTTATTCAGATTAGGAAGGGTATGTGGAAGTCAGAGGGTTGATCGAGAGCGTCTTTACTCTTTTAATACCCACAGATCCTTCCTAAGCTGCATAAAATCGTCTAATGCTAGCCAAAATATACCGCTAAAACGTGTCAGAGCTTCAAGGGGGTAATTAACACATTTCTATGCGAACCTCTTAGCAATAGTTTAGCAAATTGACATTATTTATTCGATATTCCACATTAACATTTGTGTGGGGCTTTAATTCCTTGTTTCCTGTATCATAATGTTTGGTCATAAGTCTTGCTTGTTCTAAACATCATTATATTTAGCAGATCCCATATTTTGTAAATTTCATCAATTGGCCGATCTCTCTCTCTCTCTCTCTTTCGCTCTCGTTCTCTCTCGTTCTCTCTCCCGAACCTCTCTCTCAGTGCTCGTTCTCTCCTCTCTCTCTCTCATCGCTCTCTCTCCTCGGTCAGGTCGCTCTCTCTCGCAGTCTCTCTCCTCTCGTCACGTCTCTCCTCTCTCTCTGTACTGTGTTTACTTGTAATATACTGTATTATGTGTGTGTGTGTGTTACTGTGTATGTGCGTTATTATGTGTTACTGTGTGTGTGTATTTGTGTGTGTGTGTGTTTGTGTGTGTGTGTATGTCATTGGCCGGTGTTGGTTCAGCCAGGTCAGTCCTCAGCCCCGCCCCTCTCACACAATTTCCTGTCAGCCCCCCTCTATACCCCCCAGCCCCCCTCGCGTCCTAGTTTGTTGCTCTCTCTCTCTTTTACTCACTCTCTCTCTTTCTCTTTTTTTCTCTCTCTCTCTCTCTCTCTCTCTCTCTCTCTCTCTCTCTCTCTCTTTTACTCTCTCTCTCTCTCTCTCTGCACAATGTGGATTACAGCAAAATATGAACACAACACGCAACCATGGTTGCAAACATTTTCACATAAAATGTTGTCTACCTGGAACAAACTTCTCTCAGAGGTAATGAACAGTCCTTTTGTAGAGCAATTCAAGAAGAGAGTATATAGTATTGTGCACACTCTGTAACAAGTGTAGTGCCCTAGACAATATCTATCTTTCCTATCCGAGTAAAACCCCGGATTGGACCGCAAGGTTTTTGAGATACTAACAATTCCTTGTAACTTCCCAGTATCTCGTATCTCTTTCTTTCAAGCCCCATATTATTTCCTCGTACTTCTTCATTCCCTTACTCATCTGCAGCTTGTACATTTATTTAGTCATCATAAGTAATTTCAATTCTCCTTTGTTTCTCCTACTTGATAATATTATGGTATAGTATATATATCATGAACAAAGTATTCAAGATCTTGTCATGTATTGATTGGAGCGCTTGCTTCACAGCCGAGAGGACCAGGGTTCGATTCCCGGACAGGAAGAGACTATTGTGGGGAGTCTCTTAAAACCCAGTATCTCTGTCCACCTTGCTAAAAACAGGAACCTATAGTTGGTGGATATGTGCTGAGAACCACTTCAGGGGAGACTGGCCGTTTGTTTTTGGTCCTATATAATTTCATTATTTCATATAGATTTTTTTAGTTTCCTTCTCCCAGACCTCCCCATCAAACTTAGCAAAACCCCCCCCTATACCAGATAACTGTGTAAAGTTTTTTTGTTTGGTCGAAAAAATGTCCCGGCCGAAGGCCTGTTTCTCTTAAAATTGTAGGATCGGTTTCGCTCGCCAGGAAATAATTGACACCTAAATGGCACGAAAGGACTTAAATTTGACAACGAAATGGGGGGGAAAGGAGGGGAGGGAAGGGAGGGAGGCAGGGGGGAGGAAGGGGGGGGAAAGGAAGGGAGGGGAGGGAAAAGCTGTTTAAAAAAACGGCAAACTAAATTGGTCCGATACGCGTCTTATAATCTCAAAACTAGTGGGGCTAAACATTAAGGAGAAGGGGGTCCAGAGAAACGGTCTGCCTCCCCTTAACTTTTTTCATAAAATGAAGTCATGTTTGGTTGATTGGGTTTATGTTTGTAAATCAAGTTTGTTGAATTAATAACGTCTATGTGTAATTGAGCTGTGGTGAGTTTGAAAGAGTTACTTTACATACGCTGAGAGTTGTTGGTTGCTATTTGGTTCATAATGGTTTCTTAACCTATAACCAAGCAAAAAAAAAAAACAACAAAAAGAAAAACAGACAAAAGGATCAACCTTGATCTGTCCTTCCCGAAACTGTTTTGTAAGCTGGAAACAAATGCAGTAAGCTCCCCCCCCCCCCCCACCCCCCCCCCCCCCCCCCACACACCCTCCAGTTTTTTTTGCAAATCAAAACTGATATGGAAATTATGAATTAGAGAGAAACTGACATGGGAATTGTAAAATAACGGATGATTAGGAAACTACACACGTACAGTGAGACAGATGGTTCTGGGTCAATATTACTGTTAATCCCTTCTTACCGGCGATGTCTTTGTTATTTGATTTCAGCTACATTTAGACGATTTGATGAAGCTTAGGAAGGATATATGGAAGCTAAAAAGATGAATCGAGATAGTCTGTCGCCTTTTATTGAGTAGACATCCCTCCTAAGCTGAACACAATCGTCTAATAATTGCCAGAATATAATGAAAAGTACATCACCGGTACAGAAGGGGTTAATCTAGCACGGTGCGTACACTAGCGTCTGGCTGTGGCGTTCAACGTGCAAGGTGAATTAGCAACTCACCTTATATTCTATAGAAATCTGAAGGACGTCAATCCAGAATAATTGTTTGTGTTGTGTACGAATGTTCTATCACAAAACTAAACTGTGGGGATTGGGCTCGCGCATATACAGTAGATAGATAGATAGAACTACACTGACCATGAGGACCAACCTGTAGAGTATAATATAATGTGTATTCTGGGTAGCCCCTATCATGAGCACGCCTC